>JAUTXW010002618.1:2082500-2682500 GCA_030620095.1 Kuschelorhynchus macadamiae
TTTTACCCAGTTGACATGGTAATTCTCAGAGGATGTAGAAAAAACAACGACAATGCTTTTGAACAAACTGGTTGTCATGTCGAACAACTATTATAATAAAATCATGTACCTAATATAAGTTTTTTCTTCTGTTGAATTTCTTTTTAATTTTTGACATTAAATTATTCATTGATTATACCGTAGTATATATATAACATTTAAAAGTTACCCCCCACTCCGTCAAAAACATGTCCCCCAACGAACCATTGCATCCCTAGAAATTTCATTTATTTTTAATCAGCCGTTTTCTCAATATCGCTTTGTAACACTTTAACATATATATATATATATATATATATATATATATATATATATATATATATATATATATATATATATATATATATATATATATATATATATATATATATATATATATATATATATATATATATATATATATATATATATATATATATATTTTTATAGACGTTTCGCCAAAATCACATTTGGCATTTTCGAAGCTTTATTTCTCGCGTCCGAATAGAAACTGAAGTGTTGGTGACTGCGACGCTTCCTTTTATACCCCCAATCGGGGCCGAAGGTTATATCTGCGCAGGCGTTGGTCGTTATTTATGTTTTCCTGATGGTGCTGTTGTTGTTGCGCTAATTGCGCTTGAGTTTTTGCGATTTTAGATTTGTCGATTATTGTCTTCCATACTGTTGGTAGTTTTAATGATTCGTCCCTTTTATTTAAATCACCTTGCTTTTCAATTTCTATGGCTTCTCGGATTATTCTGGTCTTATAATGTTCTATATTGGCAATCTCCCTACAACCATCGAAATTTATTTTATGGCCGGTTTCCTGATGATGTAGGAATAAAGCTGAGGTTGTTTGGTAATTTCTGATGCTGGTTTACGCTCTTCCACTCTTGCTGATATTCGCCTGTTAGTTTGCCCTACGTACAACTTTTCACAGTCCTGGCACGGAATACTGTACACTCCGTGGTTTTCCAGTTTGATTTTATCTTTTGGGTTTCCGAGTAGTTTACCTATAGTTGTTTGTGGCTTGTGTATTGTTTGTATGTTGTGTTTCCTCAGAATTCTTCCGATTCTGTCTGTTGTGCCTTTTACTTTTTTGGCGTTTTTGGCGAAACGTCAGCAAAACTGTTCTTTTCAGAACGACAGTAGTGAACGGATGTACACCCGGAATGAAAACACATTGTATTTTTCCATCCGTGAAGGAGTAAAAATCAACACTATACACCTCTACGCGGAGGAGATTTACAAGACAATCAAGATGTATGAGAAACTGAGAGGTAAGAAAACTAATCTTTTATGTGACCTTTCAAATTAAGTGTCGTGACAGCGATTTACTTCCTACTTTTACAGGGTTGTCTTATCATACTAAAACTAGAAAAACTAACACCATACTTCAAAATGCTAGTAAGGCGTTATTAAAAGAACAAATCCATCAAACTAGAAAACAACTAGCCGAGACAGAGAAAGAACTTTTAAAGTTACACCTTAAACTAAGTAACATCATTCACCCTTTATTGTGGAATCGCATAGAAACTTTGGCTTTTTGGCGAACAGAAACAAATAAGAATATTAAGACAGATAAACTTTCGAAAAAGTATGACAATCTTGTAAGAAAGTCGAGTCAGCCACAAAGATCATCAGTAGACGTCGATAAATTAGTACATAATATATCATCCTACAGTCTCTCAGAAAGTGAAAAATCCGTACTGAGTAAGGGAGTAGTAAGGGTTTTAATTTTGCGATATCTCCTAAGGAAATCCCTAAAGAAGAAATAATAGCTGGAGTGGAAGCTGTCCTTGACTCCTCTGAAGAAACAAAAGCAGAGGAGATTCGACAAGATGTGGCAAGAATTTTAAGATCAAGCAAAACACCAAAAAAAAACCTAAATGCTACTGAACAAAGAGCCCTAATAAACCTTCGAAAAAATAAAGACATCACAATCCTTCCAGCAGATAAAGGAAACGCAACTGTGGTTATGAATATTCAAGATTACGTACAAAAAATGCAGGATATCCTACAAGACAATTGTTATAGGCCTGTTCCAAGAGACCCGACAACGTACCTAGAAAAAACAACTAAAAATAAAATAAAAAGTTCACCAATAAACCCCGAAATTCAACAAAAAATCATACCACGGGAAAAGTCGAGCAGATGTCCTAAACTCTATGGTTTACCAAAAATACACAAACCAGGGGCGCCTATCAGACCTACTGTTAGTGCTGTTAATTCGCCGCTACAAAAACTGGAGAAATACCTTTCTGAAATTATGCAACCAACTGTAGAAAAAGCTGATTCATTTGTAAAAAACTCGGAGCATTTAACTCGAATTATACGAGATATCGTCCTTAAAAAAAAACGATCTCATAGCAAGCCTAGATGTCAAATCGTTATATCCTAGTATTCCCATCGACGAAGCATTGGACAAGATTGCTATGAACGAGGATTTCCAGGCACATATAATAGAACTCTCGGAGCATTGCCTCAAAAATACTTATTTTTCTTTCAACGGGCAAATGTATAAACAAATGGATGGTGCTCCAATGGGGTCCTCGCTATCACCAGTAGTCGCGAATTTATTTATGATATACTTCGAGAAAGAAGCTCTTGAGAAAGCAAGTTTAAAACCCAAATTATGGATTCGTTATGTGGATGACATATTTATTATATGGCAACATGGTCATGCAGAGCTCGAAAAATTTCTGACTCACGTAAATTCAATCCACCCCAGAATACAATTTACTCTAGAGTTAGAGGAAAACAACAAACTACCATTTTTAGATGTTTTGGTCACAAAACTACATAACGGACATTTCGAATACACCGTGTATAGAAAACCAACACATACAGACAGATATTTAAATGCAAAATCACATCATCACCCAGCACAAATTCAAGCTGTGGCAAATATTCTAATATCTAGATCCGTGCGACTAACTGAAACACAGACGAGACAAAACGAACTTAAGGTAATATCTAGTGCTTTAAAGAAAAATGGCTACACAAATCGCACCATAGAGAAAGCTATTAATGCACAGGTTTCCCGAACAACGAACAACAAAAAATATGAACCGGGAAAGCAACGAGTAGTCTTACCATATGTAAAAGGCACAACAGACAGAATCGGAAGAATTCTGAGGAAACACAACGTACAAACAATACACAAGCCACAAACAACTATAGGTATACTACTCGGAAACCCAAAAGATAAAATCAGACTGGAAAACCACGGAGTGTACAGTATTCCGTGCCAGGACTGTGAAAAGTTGTACGTAGGGCAAACTAACAGGCGAATATCAGCAAGAGTGGAAGAGCGTAAACTCAGCATCAGAAATTACCAAACAACCTCAGCTTTATTCCTACATCATCAGGAAACCGGCCATAAAATAAATTTCGATGGTTGTAGGGAGATTGCCAATATAGAACATTATAAGACCAGAATAATCCGAGAAGCCATAGAAATTGAAAAGCAAGGTGATTTAAATAAAAGGGACGAATCATTAAAACTACCAACAGTATGGAAGACAATAATCGACAAATCTAAAATCGCAAAAACTCAAGCGCAATTAACGCAACAACAACAGCACCATCAGGAAAACATAAATAACGACCAACGCCTGCGCAGATATAACCTTCGGCCCCGAGTGGGGGTATAAAAGGAAGCGTCGCAGTCACCAACACTTCAGTTTCTATTCGTACGCGAGAAAGAAAACTTCGAAAATGCGAAATGTGATTTTGGCGAAACGTCAGCAAAACTGTTCTTTTCAGAACGACAGTAGTGAACGGATGTACACCCGGAATGAAAACACATTGTATTTTTCCATCCGTGAAGGAGTAATATATATATATATATATATATATATATATATATATATATATATATATATATATATATATATATATATATATATATTCATAATTAGTGCCTAACTGTATAACTATTATTCTGACAATTAAATCTTGTAAGCCGGTTTTCATACACTTCCCAATATTCGGTTGCGCTAAATAAAATAGTTTTGAAAATTGGATAATAAAGTATAATAAAATAATATTAAATAATAAAATTAAAATAATAATTTAATTAAATTCTGATCTTTAAGTTATTGCAATAATGTTGCGGCAGCGTCATTTACCTCTATTTATTTTTGTTTTGCGTTTAGTGTAATATCAATACTACATACTATTATGCACCTTTAAAAATTATTTTTACTTTTTGCAGCTCTTAATTGTTTCTTGTCGTTATTACTATTTTTTTAAGTTGCACAATATTAATTTAATGTTATGTTTAATTATATTCCACGTTTGATCCGTATTTTTCACTACAAATTATCTAAATCAAACCTATAGTATATATGAAGGGTGAATGTCATAAAAGTGTAAGTCAATATTTCTAAAATAAGTAAAATACTGATCTATTTAGATGCATTATATCGTTGTTTGATACATTCAAACAAGGATTATTCCATTCTATACACGAACATTTTCTTTTTGGTAGGGATTTTTCGGCGCTACTCCTGGGTAATTTGCCAGCCATAGTGTCCGTCTGGGGCTTAGTCAGAGCTAGGGCAACTTTACGTGATCATTTACACCTTAATGACGGATTAAAAACTACCGGTCACGTGGATTTCCTATAAATAACTTTGATTCTATCAATTTTTTTTACATTTTTGAAATGTTAAGGAATCATAACTACCACTGGTGCCCCTTGAGTCCTGCCACAGCGGTCATTCCGCTACTGTTTTACGGGCAGACGAACAGCACAGAATGCAGGAACAAATATAGGCCTGACAAGTTCACAGTGTTTGGTTCCTTTCTACAGGGTCGTTAATTTTTTACTATGAGCGTTTGGGTATCCCTTATTGCCCCGAAACAAGACAGCAAAATTGAATTCGAGGAGCCACTTGCGTTAAAACCACAGCACAGAGGTCTGTCCTCTACGACGTGATTCGATAGACAATACTAACATTTATTACCTTAAAGGCATGGTGTAACATGAGTGTAACCCGTAAGGTCGGAATTACGATCATAGATGGCACGACAAATTCTAGATGTTACAGTCACATTTCTGAAGTCACTGTATAGATGTGAACGTAATCCTGTTTTGTTCACACCTTTGAGTTCACACCAACATTGGCGTAAGTCAGACGAGATGTTTCAGTTTCTGATAGGGTTACCATTCTATTAACATTGTAATAAATCTATTACTGTTTTAACAGATCTATTACTCTGTTACCCTTATTTCTATATTTCATAAAAACAAAAGAAGAAATAACGGAAGAGATGGCCTTTTTGAGGGTCTAGCCTTTTGTCGGAGCGATCAGATCTGGCATTATAAATAAATTTGAATAGTATTAATTTGGTTTAAAGTGATGAGAACTTTTTTTAGTTAGTGAGTTTCATTTCCGTCAAAACTCTCTCTGGTATTACTATTTTTTCAATCTATTACTATTCTATTACTTTTAATGAAAAGGTTTTGGCATCACTGGTTTCTGGTATAGTTTTTATATAGACTTGAATCATGTTAGCGCATAACCGGCTGCTTTGTTTACAGTAAACCTAACCAATCCTGACTTAACCTAATCAGCGTTTTTATTAATTATAAGTTTTGTCAGACCTACACCATTATGACAGTAATTGTTTTCAGTTAAACTGTTGTGTCAGTTGAACGAATAATGGTATCTTAATATTCTAAATCACAAACAAAATAAAAAACCCTCTATTTTTATAAAAGTACTTAAAATAAGATATTATCCCAACACTTACTACGTCATACATACGAATATGCTCTTCTGGATTTTATTCTAACGTTTTTGATAAACCAGTTTATTTTTCAGTACATAAAAAAGATGGCTTACACCATTATGACTTTCACCTCTTCATATATTTAAGAATGAATGAAAATAATATTTTTGGTTCATTATTTCAGTTTCATTGCTTGCCGCGTTCCAGAAACAATATTCGCTGAACCACGGTAAAGCATATATTAACGCCTAATGCCTAATATATAATAGAATATTACTGCGTTTCAACAGAATGCATTTATGTACCGTAGTAAGGAATGTGTGGTTTGTTACAGCATTATATATCATGCATTGTTTACCGCATTACAGAAACCAAGGTAGCTGTACCGTGGTAAGGAATGTATTTACGCCACCCGATCCATAACCATCGTGAAAGAAATTGTTTCCAATTTAGATACATTTTAAACTTGATTATATTGGGTATAAACGCAATATAGTTCTAGATATCCACGTTTTCATTTGCTGAAAAACCTCATTTTAAATATTATAGATATAAATATTAACATACGTTATACTATAATAATTTAACCAGATTTTATAAACAAATCAGCTTGTTTTCTTGTTTTAACTTACTTTAATGTTTTACCATCACTTTTTTAAAATGAAATTATAATGCGAATTAGCGCCGTGTTAACAATTTTACGGCGTAACAACAAAAATGGCTGCTAAATATCTAATCATAAAAATTAACAGATTGTTTTAAAGCTAATTTCTCAGTGGATTACCGTGGGCGAACTTTAAGGCTACTCTAATTTTTTGGCGTGACTAACACAACTGACTCAGTGCTTAAACCAGCTTTTTGAACTTCTTTTACTGCTGTATATTTTTGTTTACTTTCAGAATCTTTAGAAAAATCTTCATGAGAAGAATTGTCTTCTTTACTGGCTGAAACTCCTTTCACACGTTGAATTGGTGCCACAGTGCTACCATGGGCCGCAGTAAAGCTTGCCGGTGATTTTGATTTTTCTTCAGACGAATTTTCTTTTGTATTGACTTTTTCTGAGGAACTCTCCCTAACCGTTCTGCTAACTGACTGACTTTCTTTTACTGGAGATGTTTTCTCACTACCCGTTAATGCCTCATTAGATTGGTTCACTTCTTGAGAATTGTTGGTAGATGACGGGCTAAGAAGCGATTCTAGAACACTTGAATTCAGTTGTGGGAGGCCAGGTAAAAGTACTTCAATGAAGGTTTCTTCTATGTAACCTTGTTCTGTTGAAGAATCGTCATCGTCTTTTGTTGCGTTGTCTTTGGTACCCTAAAAATATAATTTTGTTACAATTTATACTGCACGCCTTTTGAAACGTTCACCATTGGCTTTTCTATTTAAAGCCAAATGCCAATGCGTTCACAATGATATAACATCGGAGTTATTTTTTTTTGGTAACGGATTAAGATTTATTGTTATTTTTACTTGCCTCGTGAAAGTATTGTAATCGTGAAAAAATCACCCTCCGAGAGTTTTACAGTTCTTTACGTTTCAGGGTCCTTAGATGAGGAAAAACATGTTTTCGCGATACCGTGGGTCTGTCTGTTCGCGACATAGCTGAAAAACTACTTACCCGATTAGTGAAATGTTAAAAAAATATTACTAAAAAAGTGCTTATCTAATTTATCTCAAATTTTGCACAAAAATCAAATATATTTGAATCAACTGGCAAAAATTTTGTTACGAATTCAAGTTCAGCCTGAAAAAACTATTTAATGAACTGATTTCAAATTGTGTGCTATAACTAATTGTAGTATAGAGATGAACTAGTAAAACTCTGGTTAATGGCGGGTTTTACATATCTCCGCGTTTTAGCGTCTTTAGATGCCAAAAAATATGTTTTATCAATTCGTTGGTACGTCTGTCGGTTTGCCCGCTTATCTGTCAGTTCGCAGCATAGCTTAAGAACTACTCATAAGATTGACTTCAAATTTTAGTTAACAATTAAGGTTCATATGGGGATAACCTGGTAATATTTTGGTAAATATCCAATTAACAAGACGGCGACTTAGTGAAACGTAAAAAAAAATTATCACTAAAAAAACCAATTATCCAATTTAATTTAAATTTTTTGACAAAACTCAAGTATTAAGTAGGAATCAACTGGTACAATTTTTGTACGAATACAAGATGGCAGAACAAAATGGGGACTTATTAAAATATTTAAAAATTTAGCCTGAAAAAACTACTTAATGAATTGATTTCAAATTATGTGCCATAACTAATTGTGGTATAAAGATGAACTAGTAAAACTGGGGTACTAATTCAAGATGACGGAACAAAATGGAGTCTAAAATAAAATTTTTCTAATCTGAAAAAATCACTCTCTCAGGTTTTACATTCTTCGCGTTTTGCGTTCCTAGATGCCAAAAAACATGCTTTATCAGTTCCCCCAGTTTGTCTGTCGGTTTGTCTATCTGTCTGTCAGTTTGCAGCATAGCTTGAAAGCTACTCATCAGATTGACTTCAAATTTTAGTCAAAAATTAAGGTTCATATGGGAATGACCTAGTAATATTTTGTTAAAAATCCAATATGCCTGAATAAGATGGCGGCCTAGCGAATCGTTAAAAAAATTATAACTAAAAAACTAATTATCCAATTTTTCTCAAATTTTGCACAAAATTCAAGTGTTACATAAAAACAAGCTGGTATCGCTTTGTTATAGCAAAATAAAATGGCGGCGTAATAAAATATTTAAAAACTCAGCCGGGAAAAACTTTTTATTAGATTAATTTCAAATTTTGTGCAAACATTAAGTGTGACATAGAGATGAACTGGTAAAAGTAGCGGAACAAAATAGCGGTCAAATAAAATGTTTAAGAAATCTAGGTAAAAAAATCTTCTTATTCAACTGACTTTAAAATTTGGAAAAAATATATAAGGATAAATTGGTACGAATTCAACATGACGTAACAAAATCGCGATTTGTGTTAATATAAAAACTACTTATTGGCGTCCATAACAATGTTTGAAAATTGTTTCTAAATAACTATGTACTGAACTAAATTGGGTCACACTTCACCATTCCTAATAAAAGAAAATATTCATAACGAGAAGTTCCAGGTATATAAAGGACATTTTTATTTTTACGTTGGACATCAATTCTTAGACTAAAAAATTTACCTAATGTTTTATGTTCGTCGGTGTCCTGTTAATATACAAGATAATTGGGTCATTATTTTCAAAGAAGTTGATTTGTTTATTGGAAATCCTGGATTTAAATAAAATTTTTAACAAAATCATGTTTATGTTTACTTTATTGTTTATCCGCAGGCGTAAAATAAGCGTAATGGAATATATAGTAATTTCTTTAAAAAAAAATTTTTTTTTCATATCTTATTTTTAATACCATCAGTTTTTACTTCCGTGGTAAAAGTATTGTAATCGTGAAAAAATCTCCCTCCGAGATGTTTTCAGATCTTTACTTTTCGGGGTCCCTAGATGTCGAAAAACATGTTTTTTTCAATTCCGTAGGTCTGTCTGTCTGTCGGTCCGTATGTTCGCGGCATAGCTCAAAAACTATTAACATCTAATTTTGGTCAAAAATTAAAGGTCATATGGCAAAATAAAATGGCGGCCTAATATAATTGAAATGTTAAAAAAATATTTCTAAAAACTGCTTATCCAATTTAACTGAAATTTTGCACAAAAATCAAGTATTATGTAGGATTCAACTGGTGAAATTTTGGTAGGAAATCAAAGCTTTCTGGTAGTGCAGAGGAGCTATCGGGAAAATCTGCCCCCCAAGATTGTCCTCTAGCTCTACACGCCCGTCATTCGACCTATGTTCGGTTACGGTGCCATTGTGTGGTGGACCAAAGCCAAGCAAGTTGTTAAACAAAACAAAATGCAACAGCTACAGAGACTAGCGTGTCTGACGATTACAGGCGCAATGAGATCCACACCTACGATGACAGTGCAGGTGTTGCTGTGCCTGCCGCCTCTAGATGTATTTCTAAAAGGCGAGGCAGAGAGAACGGCAGTCAGACTGCACGCTGTTGACTGTGGTGCGGAAAAAACTGGGGTCCGGGACATGCACGGGTGTTCCTGGAGGCTGTCACACGACAACCTCTTGTAGAACACCAAGTGGATGCCCTGATCCCCGCTTCATTTTCAATAAAAACTTCGAAATTGACATCAGCGGTTCAATAGAACCAGGAAAGGAGGCTGACATACACATCTACACGGACGGCTCTCAGAACCAATATGGGACTGGCTTGGGAGTGTGTGTACCAGAACTCAACCTGGAAATCAGCATGGCTCTCGGCAAAGGAGTGTCCGGCTTCCAGGCAGAACTACTCGGAATTCTGCATGGCGCCATATAAATAGAGAGACAGCAAACAAGTTTTGCAAACCTTAAAAAAAAATACATCCAAACTGATTCTTGAGTGTCACCAGATTCTGGCGACGGTTTCCCAGGGGAATACTGTCACAGTGTCATGGATTAAGGGACATAGCGGAATCGAAGGAAATGAAAAATCGGATAGGTTGGCGCGTAACGGAGCAAAGACCAAACCATATGGTCCTGAATCCTTCGCGCGCTATCCTCTAAGGCGATCAATCTAAAGATAAACGAATAGGCAATAGGGATTCTAAGAGAGAGATGGGAGAGACAAGACTTCAGACACTCAGGTGCCTCAATCCGTGGCCTTGAGGTCGCTCGGACTGAGTACCTCCTTGGACTCTGTCGAGAAAATCTTAGAAAACTGGTAGGAACGCTAACAGGACACTGTAAGCTAAACAAACATCTTCACACCTTGGGTGTTCTTCCGGATCCAAGTTGTAGAGGGTGCAACAAGGATGACGAGACTGCAGAACATATTCTTTGTTACTGTCCAGCTCTTGTAAATACCAGACAATCCATTATGGGGGAAAGATGGCCAGAAATGGCCACAGTCGGAGGATGCTCGGCCGCTACGGTGTTAAATTACATTAATGCTGTTGACTGGCTTGACGAGTAAACCTCCGAAGGAGGTTAAAATGGGCCCACCTGCGAGGCCTAAGTAAAAGGTTGGCACAAGTCAACCCTCCATACCCTCTATCTCTATCTCTATCAGGATGGGGGGATAAAATGGCGTTTTAGTAAATTATTTAAAAATTCAGCCCGAAAAACTACTTAATGGACTGATTTAACATTGTATGCCAAAAATAATTGTAGTATACAGATGAACTAGAAAAACCGTGATACTAATTCAACATAGCGGAACAAAATGGCGGCTAAATAAAATATTCGTAATCGTGAAAAAAATCACCCTCTCAGGTTTTACATACCTTTACTTTTTAGCGTCTCTAGATGCCAAAAAAAAATGTTTTATCAATTCTGTTGGTCCGTGTGTCGGTTTCTCTATCTGTCTGTCTGTCAGTTCACCGCATAGCTTAAAAACTGCTATCCGATGAACTTCAAAAATGAAGGGTCATATGCCTTGGTAACGTTTTGGTAATCATTCAATATAGCAAAACCAAATGGCGGCCTAGTGAAATGTTAAAACAATCATTACTAAAAAGCTACTTATTCAATTTATCTCAAATTTTGCACAAAAATGAAGTATTATATAGGAATCAACTGGTAAAATTTTGGTACGAATCCAATAACAAAATAGCGGTTTAGTAAAATATTTAAAAATTCATATATTCATGTTTTAGAGTCCCTAGCTGCCAAAAATATCTTTTTCCGTCGGTCTGTCTCTCGGTTTGTCTGTTTAGCTGTCAGTTTACGGTATAGCTTAAAAACTACTTATCAGAGTGACTTCAAATTTTGGACAAAAATTAAGAATCATTTGGTGATGGCCTGGTAATATGTTGGTAAAAGTCCAATATGCTGTGATAAGATGGCGGCCTAGTGAAACATTAAAAAAATTATTACTGAAAAAAAACTAATTATCCAATTTAACTCAAATTTTGCGCAAAAATCAAGTGTTATATAAGAATGAACTGGTAACATTTTGGTATGAATATAAGATAGCAAAACAAAATGGCAGACTAATAAAATATTAAAAAAATCAGCCTGAAAACACTACTTAGGTTAATTTCAAATTGTATGCAAACATTAAGTGTGATATAGAGATAAACTCGTAAAGTTGTGTTACGAACTCAAGATAACGGAACAAAACGGCGGTCAAATAAAATTTTTAAAAAATCAACATAAAAAAATCTTATTCAAGTGACTTTAAATTTTGCAGAAAAATTAAATGTTATATAAGGATACACTGGTACGATTCCAACATGACGTAACGAAATGGCGATGTATGTTGATGTAAAAAGTATATATTGAATTTATTTTAAATTATGCCCAGAAATCAAAAGCGGCATAAGTATAAACTGGTAAAATATTGGGAGGAATGCAATATGATGGAACAAAATGGCGCCAAATAAAAATGTTTTAAAATATAGTATATATGTGTTACTATGTACAGAACTAAACTGAGTCACACATTACTATTAGTAATAAAAGGAGAGATTCATAACGAGGGAAGTTCCGGCTAAAGTCAATTTATTGATTTTTTTAAATGAAATTGCGCATAGTAATAAAAATTGTTGCTAAATACCTATTTATACAATAAATAGATTTTTTTAAGTTAATTACTCAATGATTTACCGTGGACGAACTTTGAGGCTGCTCTAATTTTCTGGCTTGAGGCGTGACGAACACAACTGACTCAGTGCTTGACCCAGATTTTTGATTTTCTTTTACCGCTGTATCTTTTTGTTTATTTTCAGATTCCTCAGAAGAATGTTCTTTTGAAATGTCTTTTTCTGAGGCAGTATCCCTAACGGTTCTGCTGACTGACTGACTTTCTTTTGTGGGAGAAGTTTTCTCACTAGCCGTTAGTGCATCCTTAGATTGGTCCACTTCTTGAGAGTTGTTGGTGGATGACGCGTTAAGAAGCGATTCTAGAACACTTGAGTTCACTTGTGGGATACCAGGCAAGAGCACTTCAATGAAGGTTTCTTCTATGTAACCTTGTTCTGTTGAAGAATCGTCATCGTCTTTTGTTGCGTTGTCCTTGGTACCCTGAAAAATATAATTGTGTTACAACTTATATTGCATGCCTTTTGAAATGTTCCACGCAAAATTTGACAAAAAGTTAACGAATTATGATATATTGAAAATATTATTTTGGACATTTTATGTTCGTCCCTGTCTTGTTAATACCGATTGACGTATTTTAACTCTTTATTACTTGAAAACGGATTGATGCAAAAAATCGTCTTTATTTTGTAGAAAGTTTTATGTAACAATGTTGAAATTATGATGCCATACAGGCATAAGGTATAGGACAACTTTGTTAGTTTAAATGGAACACCCTGTATGTTAATTAGCAGTTACATAGCTACATAGGCAGTGGCCACAGTGATTAATCGTCAATTGCCTACTGTAACTCGTAGAGTAAACTACAGCTACAGTCTGCGAAATATATCCCTGTTATATTTTTAAAGTAGTAGCGGAACTCAATGGGTTTTTATTAAGTAAAACATAAGGTTTTGTCGGTACAAACGAGGGAAGTAATAGGCAATGTTATTTTGTTTATGCAGAGAGAAGCAAATGATAATAAACCTGTTAAAGATTTTAAAAAAGTACAGGAGTGGTCAGCATTGACAACTGGTGTAAGTTTGTCTAATATACGACGAATTTCTAATTATAATAAAACAAAGATTTTGGAAAAAAATATTTTTAACTTTACTTGTTAAAAAAAACTTAAAGAGTCACTAAAACCAATATGTACTATTAGATGGAATATTTATCTAAATTTTAGGTTAAAAGTTTTCGAGCTAAATTTAATTAATAGGACAAATTCGAAAATTTGTAGAATTTCACACATTTAATAATACATATGTTTAAAACTTAAAATACAGCAAATAATTTGATGCTCTCTCTAACATTTGCAAACATGTACATATATTAGTAGCATAATTAATGCATATCTCGAAGATCAAAAAAGAGATTCAGCATTGCTAATTGTAAAATAAAGAAACGTCAAATTAATAACACAGAAAGAGAAAAATTGTAATATTTTTTCAACATTATTTTTAGAACTTATTTTTTAAAAAGACAATACTTAAGTAATTCTTATAATAAAGGTACTTCCGTTCATCAAAATGCTCTATTTCGAAGAAACTTTAAAATCTGCTTAATTTTGGGAAATTGCTCAGTTTAATGTTAAATACTGTATAACACCACTCTAAAAACTTTCTACGAGGAAATTTTGAGCATTTCTAAGCGCTAAAAACGGTGATGAGAAATATTATAACCTGTAATTTCTAAAGAAACATAATTTCTAATAATACTTCTCAAATTTAAAATTATAATTATTGTCAACGTTTTTCGGAAAACGACCCTCCTATGCGATGGATATCTTACGTTAAGTCAAAAACATTATTTCACAAAAGCGAATCTTAAGTGGTTGTATCCTAATATTTAATATTGAAATTGGACCCGGTTTCCTATTATAATAATTAATTAGTAATATATTATATATATATATATATATATATATATATATATATATATATATATATATATATATATATATATATATATATTTAGCAAGTTGATTTATTAATTTTTATTATACCTGCTATAGTTGTTGTTGAACGAAACAAAATATGTATAACAAAAAACATAATACCTATGTATATAAAATATAAATTGTTTGCAGGGATTCCCTCCCAACAAATCGTGCGTGATTTGCTGCTGAGTATACCGTTCACGAAAGCGTGCCTCACTGCGCCGGGCGTAAATTTCCTCTCTTTTCCTCCTATATATATATATATATATATATATATATATATATATATATATATATATATATATATCGTCAAATATAGCAAGAGAAATGTTGAATTCACCGTCTGCGCGCTGTTTGAAGTTTAATTAGCGTAAGCAAAGGGTCCTAGCAATCCGCTAGCCGACGAAAAGATGGCGATCTTTAGGTTTTAGAGGGCTCTTCAGAACGTTCGTCCTTCGTAATAAATTTGACATTAATATAAACACATAACATCCTTGTCCATTTAAAAAAACTGCTTGGGGTCATTGTCTTTAATTTTAAGAACATACTGGTAGGAGTTTCAAGTATTTCTACCCCAGGGTCGAATTCGCCACCTTTCTTTGTTGACAATTCCCAGTCTTTACTACGTATCATTACTATAATTTTGATTATCCATTCTCAGCAAATTAAAAAAATGCAAAGCAAGACAAAATTGCATTAGGTTAGGTACACAGAAAAGCGGTAAATATAAACATAAAAGTAAGGTTAGTTCCACAGGCGACGCAAACGTTTTCAATCTATAAGACGGGCTAAGAACCAGCGTAAACGCTTAGCTCAAACGGACAACGCAAGACGTAACATTTTTCGACCTATAACCCAGACTTTAATGTTGAAATTACAATACTGTATAAAAAATGTAATAGACCAACCCTCAGGTATAGGACAACTTCGTTTTTTTAAATGGAACCCCTATATATTAATTAGCAGTCACATAGATTTATGCTTTAGCTTTTAAAAATTACACTGTTTAATAAATCAAGATATCCATATGAAACCAATTTAATCAGTGCTTCTAACTAAATTAAATATATCACTAATAATACTTAGTTGGCCATGCAAACCAAATACGTTCAGTTTTGTATGTAATATAGTAAAGCCGTTTGCAAATTAAAGCCTGGGTTATAGATGGTAAACGTTTGCGTCTTGCGTCGCCGTTTGCGCTGTCCTTGAAGTTTACTTAACGCAAAGCAATGGCTACGGTTATATTTTTGCCGCCATGCGTTTGAGTTTCCGCTAGCCGGTTGGCGAAAATCGACGTTTGCGTTAAGCTGCAACCAATGAAATTGCTGGATTTTAGAGGGCCTTTTAAAACATTCGTCCTTTCGTCGTAAATTTGACATTAATATATACATATAACATTTTCGTCCATTTAAAAAAACTGCTTGGGGTCATTGTCTTTAATTTTAAGAAAATACTGGTAGAAGTTATGAGTATTTCCAACTAAATTAACAGGCCGAATTCGCGATCTTCTTTGCCGCCGTCTCTTCAACAACGTAGAGCTGCGGCACACATTAATACATCCACAATGTCTGGTCTCTACTAGGCATCATTACTATGATGTTGATTATTCATGCTCAGCAAAGTAAAAAAACGCACATAAACTGAAAAACCAGCAAGACAAAATTGCATTGCACAAAAAAGCGACGCAAAGCGCAAACGTTTTTGATTTATAACTCGGGCTAAGAATCAGCGTAAACACTTTTTAAATCTATAACCCAGGCTTAAAATGATCAACGAACATAGATATTTTTTTTTAATTTAGAACGATTTAAAATTACAATTTAATAACATAACAATAACTATTATTGTTGCAAAATTTTTCTGTATTTCTTTCAGGTTATCTACATTTTTTGCGAATGCCGCATAACAGTTGTTTTTCATCAAGCCCCAAAAAAAGAAATCAGGGATAATCAAATCTGGCGACCGAAGAGCCCAGTTCATAGGATCGTTCCTACCTCTCTATATATCTCTAAATTATTTCTTGAAAGTGCCACCACACCGTTACTTTTGGTGATCTCTTACGTATCGGTATTATATAAGAGGATATTCTGAACCCCAAATTCTGCCATTCTGCTTATTCACCATACCATTAACACGAAAAGTAGTCCTAACCGACATGGTGAAATTATTTAAAAGGGGATTTTGATTTCGAAGAAGTGTTAAAAGCTGTCGGCACATGTTTTCACGGAGTGGAATATCAGTTTCTTTGAGGTGACGCAAAATTTGGATTTGATATTATTTAAAACGTTGTGACTTCCTGAGTTAGTGATCCGGTCTTCCACATTTGTCGATACCATTGTTTAACAACATTTGAATTTGGAGGGTTTTTATTGAACATAAATCGAAAACTTTTAATCGCAATTAACTCTCAATTTCTCTTAAGATAACAACTTTTATTAGTGAAGCAAACTGAAAGCGATATTTGATCAGATTATTATGTTTCACATAAAATCTAACGTTGTTGTTTTCCATGGCTAACTAATTATAATTACCCTCTAGTTTATTTGCTCTAATTTGAAGCACTGATTAGTTTGATTTCATTAAGCTCTCTTAATTTTAAAGACAAATATAGCAAACTATATATTTTAAGAAGCTGAAGAATAAAGCTGTAACTGCTAATTAACATATAGGGTATTCCATTTAAAATAACAAAGTTGTCCTATAGCTGAATAAAATATATTTTTCGTACACCCTGTACAGCATCATAATTTCAACATTAATACATAAAACATTTAACAAAATAGTGACAATTAGCGAGACCGTATCTCCGTACATCAATCAGGTTTCAAGTAATAAAGTGTTAAAATGCCTCAATGTGTGAATGTTTGAATTGTTCGCATATTACATGTTTCTACAGAATGTTCGCATATTACATCTTTGTACACCCTGTATAGCATTATAATTTCAAAATTACTGCATGAAATTTACATAAAGACGATTGGAGAAAACCCCACTTCTCTATATCCATCCTTTTCAAGTAATAAAGAGTTAAAATGCGTCAATATACCTTGGGACATCCGGTATATTAATGGAAAATTCTGAATTTGAACTGGTACGAAATAAAATGTATAACAGAAAATCAATTGACGTTTACTTTATGGGCTACTCATAAGCGTAAAATGCAAAATATCGTAATTTCTAAAAAAAAACATTTTTTTTCAGACCCTGTATTTTCCAATAGGCACGGAGTACAATACACCAAAAAGCGATTTATAGAGGACACTTCAGCCTACAAAGCCGGTATATCTAATTTTCACTTATTCTCTGGGATGTTTAATGTAACTTGTCAAACTGCGGAGAAAAAAACATAACTTCATGTTTTACCCTGTCTGTATTAACACAACACCTAGGAACATAAAACGTCAGGTAAATTTCTTAGTCGAAGAAGTGATGTGCAACGTAAAAATAAAAAGATCTTGTCTAGCAAGAGAAACATTTCAGAAATTGTACCAAATTTTGCGTTAAACGTTTCAAAAGGAATTCACTATATTTAAAAAGAGCAAAGAAGCAATTTAAAGAAATTATTAATATGTTATTTGTTTTTCTACATGTCCTCTGCAAGATGTTATTGGGTATAGTAAGACATATTTAACTGGTTGAATATATTCTTAAAGCACATTTATTTATAATAATTTTTGCAGAATTCTTCTACATCTAATACACTTTAATTTGTAATTATATGTATTTATATATATATATATATATATATATATATATATATATATATATATATATATATATATATATATATATATATATATATATATATATATATATATATATATATATATATATATATATATATATATATATATATATATATATATATATATATATATATATATATATATATATATATATATATATATATATATATATATATATATATATATATATATATATATATATATATATATATATATATATATATATATATATATATATATATATATATATATATATATATATATATATATATATATATATATATATATATATATATATATATATATATATATATATATATATATATATATATATATATATATATATATATATATATATATATATATACATATATATCAAAAACCTCAAATTTCAAAAATAAAAATATATAATAATATAAATAATAAATTTCATAGATAATAATATGCTATATATATATATATATATATATATATATATATATATATATATATATATATATATATATACCAGAATTTAAATATTACTAACCTTATTTTTTTGCTGCTCGATTTGTCCCGATATTAATGGATGTACTTTTAAGTCTGTTGCCTGTGCCTTATTTGGTGAAACTGATGAACTATCTTCAACTGGATATCCCTTTAATACTGGTAAAACTGCTACAATGAACAGCGATGCTTGTATCTAAAATAGAATTGCTATTAGTCATCTAAACATAAATCAGATATTAACTGTAATTGTTAATTCGATATTCAAAATTCCAAAGTTTTTTTTTTTAATATTTGAAGGTTTTTCCTATTCTATAAACCCCAAGATTTTATTAAACATTTTTAAAAATCTGCTTTTCTGTATATTTAAAATAATATACAGAAAATCGTATTTATTTGAATTTCTTTTTGCTCACAAAAATTTTGCAAAAATTCTATCTTGCTTACCATCGCCATAACTAACGAGGCTCTGTTTAACACTGTATAAAAGAGAAATATAATAACTTCGATTTTATAGGTGTTTACTGTAAAATATTGACATGTTAATTTGCACATGGATGACCAATAACTATTGTTTAATCTATTTATTAACTAGTACTAAGTTTTGCTTTATAAACTTTCCGTGTATATGCAAAAACGTAATCGCTAATACATGAAATATCACAAAGTTTTAGTTTTAGTGCAACTTTGATAGTTAATATTACCTCTGTTTATATTTGTACAGGTGTAAGAATTCAAACACATTCATGAATGTTTCAGTTTTTATTTAAAATGATCTCTCAATGTAAATTATGATAAATCCAGCAAGTCCAGCTCTGATAAGTAAATCAAAAAAATATCCACCGGCAGATTTTGTTCTGCCGTTCGTTAAATGACGCTATGTGTTTCCAATGGAATTATAAGAATATGGGGCGCATTCACCTAACCGTCCAGAAATGTTATTGAAGAAAACTATTGGTTTTATAAAAAACATACGGAATAAAACAATACAAAAAATAGTGTTCAAAAGTCCCGGTAACCAAACGATCATTTAAAAAAAATCATTTAATTTGGTGCAGTACAACTTTCTCACGAACTTACTGAAAAATCTGGCTTAGTGTTTTAGATATATAGATTTTAGTACACAGATCCCAAAATCAGTATACACAAACTGTTTAGAAAGTTGTTTCCTTTGCAAAATTTTTCTTACCCGTCTTCGATGCCGGAATCTTTAAACACATTTTTAATCTTTTCAAGCTGCAATTTTACATATACTTCGATACATATCTATAATTTTAATTATATTTCTAACTAAAATTATTAATGTCATCAGTTTTTAATAGAAAAATCACAGCAGATACATGCGTATATTAAATAATATAATGAACACAAAGCAAAATAAAATATCATATTTATAAGAGTGATTATTATTTTATATATTGGGTTTCTTTAAAAAAACTACAAAATATTTACTAAAAAAATTAAATAAAAATAACGATAACAATGGCAAAACTAATATATTTTTCTATTACAAAATAACCTGAGCTACCGAAATTCTACAGAGTTTTCTTTAAGGTAAAATTAGTTACAAATGTTATTATTATTCTATCCTACTAATAGTACTAACACATAATATGCAAATCTTTGTCGCCGCATGGTGTTACTAGTTTTTCTTTTATTTGGGGAAACTTGATTTACCTTAGGCAACAATATAGTTAGCTACAATTGGGAAAATTGATGGATACAAGTACATGGCATTTAATTTCCCGCTAACGCATTGGAGTTAAAAATTCGACTCTTGCCCCAAATGCGAGTCTGATAACGTTAAAAAATATCACACATGATTAACTGTAATACAGATTAGTGGCCAGTCACTACAGGGTCAAACTTCAGTAAAATTAGGAAGCAGGGCTACTTTTTACATCTCTCGTAAAAAGGAAGTAGGTAAATAATGTAATCGTGAAAAATCATCCTCCGAAATTTTCCAGATCTTCACGTTTCAGAGATGTCAAAAACATTAAGTTGTTCAACTTTAGTTAATATAAAAAGTACGAAAAACTTAACCTATTCAAACGTAAAACTAACCTTGACTCAGCCGGCCACGCCTAAATTTTAATTTTTAAAGATACAAAAAAAGTTTTATTTCAACCAGTTGTGTAACTTTAATTATTAGAAAAAGTGTGAAAAATAAATAGTATTGCAGAAAATTCCAAAAAAAAATGAAAATGGTAAAATACTATTTGATCTAACTGAAAAAAACATCCACCATACGGCATTGGAGGTTAATGACACCCATAAATCTCGTAAAATGGTCAAGGTCAAATTTTTCAGATGAAAATTTTTGATTATTTTTTCCATAATTAGTTTCCAAAAATTCTTTGGATTCCATATCTGTTTTTTTCATAAATCGAGATTTTTCAATGAATCTGACTCGTCGTTTATGGAGGAAAAAAGACTAAGATCAACAATTTTCGAGATAAAAACGAAAATTCGAAGAAAGTGACATGTTTCAGGTCACTGCCGCTAAAGCCTCACCTCGGATTCATCAGGAGTTTTGTATAATTCATTAGTTACCCCTAAATAAGTGTGCCAAATTTCAAAACTTGAAATTATTCTTAGGTAAAAACTAATTATCAAAAGTAGCCACAGATGTCCACTTTCAAATTAATTTTTAGATATCAGAAAACAATAACTTTTGTTGGAATTTTCAGATTTTTCTTTTGACAGAATATCTTAGTGGACTATAGTTTCCGGTCGATTTATCTCAGAAACTATCGTATTTAAGAAAAAAATCATCAAGTCCATTTTTCTTTGGAACAATTTCAGTTTCAACTGTGAATTTACAAATTTGCCGTCTCTGCAATAGTTTGGCATATATTGACAGAAAACATTTTTGCAATTTTCGAGATTTTTTCAGATCTTTACGTATCAAAGTCTCTAGCTGCCGAAAAAACAGGTTTTCTCGACTACGTCGGACTGACCGTCGCTCTGTCTGTTTCTCTCTTCATTGAAGATGGTAAAACAAAATAAATTATTTTGCTAATTTATAAAATATTTAAAAATATTAAATTATAAAATTTAGCTTAAAACTATTTAATAGATTGATTTCAAATTTTGTGCAAGAATCAATTGTGCTATAGAAAATTTTAGTACATATCCAATGATGGAACAAAATGGCGGCTTTGTGAAATGTCAAACAATTATTACTAAAAAAAAAACGAATTGCCCAATTTAACTCAAATGATGCACAAAAATCAAGTGTTACATAGGAATTAACTGGTAACATTTTCGTACGAATCCAAGGAAGCAAAATAAAATGGCGGACTAATAAAATCGGCCTGAAAAATTACTAGATTAATTTCAAATTTTGTGTAAGCATTATTTTATGTTTAAAAAATCAGCTTAAAAACATTTTATTTATAATTGACTTCAAATTTCTCAAAAAAATTAACTGTGATTAACATGTCTAACATAACAAAATTGTTGTCTTAAAAAGTCAATGCAAAACCATTTATCAATTTTGCCCTACCCCCTTAGCGGGATCTAAAGGTTCAACCTATTAAAAAAAAGTTCTTCACTTTACTTTATACGTATTTAATTTTTTCCTTTCTCGTCGACATGATCCTATATTCGCCCCTGCTTTGTCTGTTAGTGTTCTTCAAATTCGTTGGGTCTCCTTTCTTGTAAAGTAATATGTTCCTTGTTGTGGTTTAACAGTATCTGTAGTGATTTTTCTATAAGTTTCCAGCTTTTTTAATGTTATTTTATCCTCCTCTGGGAATTGACTGTATTTCATTTATATTAAAATTTATGTGACTAACAGCTATAGTTATTTCTCGCATCTACTATGATCCTTCATTTTACCTAGATATTATGCCAGAATATTGGTATTGAGTATAGACCAAAAATTTTAATTTTATTAGGAGAACTTGCTGAGTTAACGCACCAAAAAATAAGGAAAATCGCTGCCACTATGTAACAGAAAGTTCTCGGGTCTCTATGAAGATAAAGGCTTCATACCTATAGTACATTGATAAATTGATAATCAAAATGAAGAGATCCATTTGATGGAGATTAATATACACAGTATCTCTTTAATGAAATAAATAACTCTCCGATCTTTTCGTCAAGCTTACCAAGTTTTCCAATATTTGTGCAGAAAGCAAATAAAAAAAAGAAAAATTCATATATTTAAATTTTTTGTAATGACAAAAATAAGTAAATTAATAAAAGGGTGGGCATGCATAGGATCACCTTGTATAATTTGACCCCATCGCCTTCGTCCAAAAATAAAATAATTTAAGTTGGATGAAAATATTCGCTTAGCAACAGCTTAATATTTTCCCATTGTAATCATTGTGTAGTTTGATTCAGAAATAAATAGCATCTGACAGCAGTATTATTCTCATTTATTCAGTTCATTTAGTCCTGAAAATATTTATATTTTGTGTTTTACCAAATGGAATACAGATAATTGACTATAAATATGTTCATGTCTTGTATGAATGATAGTATGTATTTGTAGAATAAATCACTAAGTATATAAATTATCAGTTGACCTTAGCAAACAAACAAAACAAACGAAATGTGTAATATAATCCTAAGTACTAAAAACGCACAAACTGAGTAATATAATTAGCATCACATAATTAGCGCGAGTGTGAAACAAATGCTTTACAGTTTCCATACAGCCACTTTGAAGTTCAAACATTAAAATGAATTATTTGATTATTAGACAATTATTTTATCAGCTTAAATTTTATTTTTCAATAAGTCCCTTTAAATGTATGTACGAGAATCCAAGTCAATCCAAAATGAATAGATACAGAAAGATATGTATTTTATAACAAAAAAAAATACATCTAATTTGTCAGCTCTCGACAGTTTTGCTAAAAGTCGAGCTACAATTGTTTAATAATTTATAATATAAGCTGAGTATATCCGGGCGGGTGCTCTATACAATACAGCACTAAATTTTGCGACAAAATCGTAGAATAAAAATTGATCGAAATCGGAGTGATTAATTTTTCAATTGATACTAGTTATTAACCAATAATAATAAAAGATTTGTATAAAAAAAATCTTATTTTTTTACATAACGATTCCTATGCATATCGATATTATTTGACCTGACTAGTGCATGAGTATCGTCGCGGCGAGCTAAACGGAGGAAGAAAAGCTCCTACATTAGCGCCACTACCGAGGATTCGTTGTACCAACTAGTGTAGTGTTAAAATTTACTGTTTTATTATAAAAACACTTTATTATTACTACGCGCTTTTTTTACAAAGAACCTAACTAAATCCGCATTTTTATTAATTATAATTAAAATCAACAAAAAAAACATTAGGACCGCTTCTTCTAACGACTGTCTCGAATCGCCGCGCGTGAGAGGCGCTAACGGGATCCGATAAAACCAGTGTTGGGTGTCACTTAATTGATTTTCCAAAAATGACCGTATTAGTGACCTTAACGACGGGGTCACTATCATAAATGATAGGTCATTTTTAAAAGTGTTTAATATTTGTCAATTTTTGAAAATGGCTGCGTAAATGACCTTAAATGACCGGTCATTTACCTTTATAAGTGATCGATTTGACTAATTTTGGAAAATGACAGATCACATACCTTTATAAGTTCGTTTGTTCGGTTCGTTTGAATCTATTCGGCCATTTTTGTTGTGGGTGAAGTGATTTGCATTGTGATACACTTTTTTGTTTTTAGACTTAACATATAGGGGAATAGAAGGGTGCGCGGAAAGGTGGACCAGAATCACCTTTCAAGCATGGGGGAAGGAATTTACGTTTGGGGAATGTCAGCCAGACGGGCCCTACAGTTTATCCAGGAGTCCAAACCCCGACCATCCCCTCTACCTGAGAAGGTATGTGATGGCGGGGAGTGTGAATTTACCCCCAAACTACCACGGGAACAGCTGGTTCCCCCCGGCCTGGTTACCGGCGTGAATAGCAGCGTGGAAAGTGAAATTCATTTTAGACTCTTCCCTGTTGGATTTTTAAACCACTAATATTAGCTGCCCACTTGAAAAGTCGTGCAACCATCTAGGATTCGAATCCAGGATCTGCGAAACCAACTCCGGTGTAAACCTAAAGCTTTACCCTCTCGTCTACCTTTATAAGTAGCCGTAAATGTCAAAAATGAACAATTTATAAATAACTGGTCACCTGCCAACACTAGATAAAACTCCATTTTAGATTTCGACATGTAGTAAACCTTAGACAAGGTTCCTTGTCTAAGTAGTAAACAGTTTTATACGTTTTTGACATCGCGGCAACACTAACAATACAATACGTAGAAAACCCCCATCTGTCAAATATTTTAAGTTTAAAAGTTCTTTTATTTTTAATTACATAAAATAAAAAACATCCAGTTTATATAGGGTTGCCACCTTTTAGAAATTCCAATGCATGACACCTAAGAAATAACGACAATCACCTGACAATCAAAAACATAGGTTCTCACCTTGAACCGGGCGATAAAAATGCCCACCTTCAAGCATATAATTATGAGTGGGGTGAGGATAAGTATAATTAAGTTCTGACCAAAAAGTGAGGCATCTAAAAAATGTGTGTCCGTGTTAAGTTAATTTTTATACACAAATTAGGGCAACTGATACAAATTAAGGTTTGAGAAGAAATATTATTCGTAACAATTCATGTCTGGAATACTGAAATTTATAATTAATATTCATTAGCAACCAATATTTATGTATAACAAAACGTTATATAGATACTTATTATTAAATCAACTTAACTATTCTAAACAGATATGCAACATTCGGCAACCATGTGAGATTCTGCCAAAGACATGGTTGGGTGTGTATTTACTTATTATAAAGATGTTTAAAAAAGGGTTTTTAACTAAAAAGTTCGGAGAATTATACAAACATTCAAAATGAGCGGTTTTCAAAATTCATGGATGAAAAACTTATCTACTTCCTACGATAAATAGGCATAAAATAAATAATATTAAAAGGTATTTTCAAAAGATATATTACAAATTAAATAAATAATAATTTACTTACAGTTTTCAATCCATAAATGATATACAAATTAGAATATATTTGAAGAATGAATATACAAATTCTAAAATAAAAAAATGCTTCCGTCTATAAAATAATTTGCAAAATGACTTATCAAGTATGTAAATGTCATCTCTGTTCTTACACCGGCGCTCTTTGCCAAACTCCGGTCATTTTACTTTACATACTTAACATACAAAGCTATATCTCCTCACATAAATATATGCTTTCAAACCTTCCCGATTTCGGAACACCTATAAAATATTTACTAACACATATTATCACCGATTTTGACGATTTTTAGTACATTGGTAAATTTTCAGGCGCTGATAACGAATCCGAAGTCATATTATTTTGGCAATGTTTTGTTTCTGAGATATACGTTTCATAATGTTATACACACAGTTTTTCACATTCTTTTCTGTTTCCTTCAGTAATCTTTAAAAAAAACAGTAGAATACATAATTGAAATCAAAATTACACGCATTTTCCAATTTATGACTTTATATTACTCAAAAATCACAATAAAATGGTATGTCAATTGTTATTTTGATTTATGTTGGCAAAAGTTATCAGAATTGGCGATGGTAACTGCAAGTAAATATTTACGAAAGTAAATATGTAATTACCAAAAAAAATTGCCAAGACCAGTGCGCTGTTTGCCGAGTCTTGGTTCAATTTTTTTTAGTTGTGTTGTGTCTAAAAAGCGAAACGCGTTTATTTAGGTTATTCGATTAGGTCCGTTTTTTTTGGGATGATGTAAAAAAGCGTATCTATATAAAAACTGTATCTGTATTAAAACAAGGATTGTCAGACGAAAGACTCAGCAAGAGGGGGGATTCGTGCGTATGTTTAGGAATAAAAAATGTGCGGTCGGTGACACATGGATATGGTTAACTGCATACTTATCAAAGAAAGAGAACACACATTTACTATAGTGGCATTACCGGAGTTGGGGTAATGATGGCCATACCACACTTCTCATATGATCTCAAATTGAATGAGAGCTAATACCCCTATTAATGCAATGTTTCTGAGGCCAGTGCTATTTTATTCAACGATGCAATGTTAAATTCATACCAAAAACGAAACACATAACCTTGTTTTGTTCTAAACAAAAACATTGCAGTTAATATTTTAATACAATTAGAAACATAAGTACATACGTAATATGCAACTGAGAACAAAAGTTTACCCAAAATCATTTAGTGATGCCTGCGTTACTACCTTTATGCTTGGTATTATTCCTGTGATATATTACTTTGAGCTGTGGATTGTGCTACCAAGATTTCACGAGCCATGGTGTTTCACTTACTTCTTCCATTTTTGTATGGGGAACTTTATACTGTTTAATTTGTGTTCAAACTTAATTGCCGTAGTGCTGACTGATACAAGTATACATGGTAAAATATTACCTGCAGAGGGAGGCAAAACTTGGAGATTCTGTTCTGTCTGTGAAACGTTTGCTCCACCAAGATCCTGGCATTGTCTAACCTGCAACACTTGCATTTTAAAAAGAGATCATCATTGTATGTTCACTAGTTGTTGTATAGGACATTACAATCATAGATATTTTTTGGTATTTGTGTTTTATATTTTCATTGCCACTGTGTATTCTACAGTATTTAATTTACAATTTATAAATGAATATATTAGATTTGATTCATGGATTTCACTTATAAAAATAGTATTTCCTTTGGCTACTCTTTTTTTGGAGTGGACAGAGAATCAGTGGTATGTCTCTTTAATGATAATTGTATTGCTGGGATGTTTGTTTACTGGGGCACTTCTATGCTATCATATGAATTTAGTGTTAAAAGGAAAGGTTACACATGAGAGAAATGACAAACTTACTAGTTATGATATGGGGAAGATGAAAAATTTTAAAATTGTCTTTGGAAACAAGTGGTATTTAATTTGGATTAGTCCATTTATTAAAAGCGATCTCCCTTCTGACGGGATAGTTTGGACAACTAAAAGTTCTCAAAAGGGAAAATAGCTTTTATAATAAAACTTTATTTCAGTATAGAGAAAAAACTTTATAAAATATAAAAATAATGAGGGGTAATTCACTAACAGAAATTTATATACCTACCTACTCTATCGGATTGCATGCTAATGCAGATGATTTTATCAGAGCGCATATAAATGTGTGGGAATGTAGATGAATGTATGAGAATGCTTATGAATGTATGAAGGAGTGTAATAAATAAATAATGCGAAATTATGATGAGTAATTATTTAATGTGCATCTCCCAGTTAGGTGTAACCATTCTAACTAAAAGATATATAGGGTAAAAATATTAGCCAAAGGTGACATTATTTATTGTTAATTAAATATATTTCAATTAAAATTGTAGTTACCCTGTATATATAAGTAGGCATTTATATAGTCACTTAGTGGGCTAATGTTTTGCAGAAATTGCAGTAATTTTTATAACAGAATTAAAAAACAATAAGATTGTATGATTCGAACTCTTTTTTTTGTTCTACTTTATATAGATTTCTGCTTAATTGAAATGGCTATGGTCCAAAATTTAAAGGTGCATATAAATTTGTTTACTCTCTGCAAATCGTCTTTTTTGGGCCAACTTTACAGGGTGTCCTGAATGTTTTTATTGAATTAAAGTAATACCTATGTGCAAAAACAAAATAAAAAGTTTATTTGCGAGGTCATATGAGTAATAATTTTACCTATTTATGCAAGTCTGTATTAGTATATACAGTTCAATTATTAATAACTTTATAAATATTCAGACATGTAAACATGCAATTTGACTTCTAACTGCACACGGGATTGCATGCAATGCAATATGACTGTATGCGATAGTGGGAGAGATTGTGCAAAACTGTATGTGAATGTAAAAGGAATGCATATGCAATTGTCTGAGAATCTATGAGATTGAGCAGGTTTGTATGATTGCAGATTCCTGCACGTAAGACTGCGAGTCCTGAAGACATTTTTGTACATCTACTGCATTAATGAAATGCCCCTTGAAAAATACTCTAGGGAGAATTGTAATTTTGCGATATTGTGCAATATTTTTAAAACATATCCAGCAAAGGGCTAACAGCTCTTAAATTGAAGTTAAGATAAATAATTTGTTATTAATCTTATATTCACCAGTTTATAAAACAGCACCAAATAATAAAATATTTTGTTTTTAGCTCTTTGATTTTAATTTATTATTAGTAATGTTATCATAATTATTATTTTTTAAAAACTTGAAAGTGGCTGATATTTTATATTATGATTGATAACTATAGACTAGGCTGTTCAAATATATTCATATTATTTCGTGTAAGCTGTTTTCAGTTTTTTATTCTATTATTATGAATTTGTTATGATTGTGTGAGTGCTGGTTTATTTCTTTTCATTGTGTTATCTATTTTTTTTAACTATAAAACCTTTACATTTAAAAGTAAATTTTTGAAGATATACATAGACCCCCCTTGATAGTTTTTCACTGGTACAGTAATCAATCCCAAAGATATCCCTAGTATAGTAGAGATAAACTGATTAGACTTACAATTTGTTCAGTACCAACCCTAATTTCCTCAGGAATTGTATTAAATATATTTAATTTGTTTTGTGATATATGCAAAATTATAATGAAGGATTATTTAAAGGGAGTGACTTCGACAGCAGATGTGTTACTTCTCAATTTTCATTAAACTAAGTTCGGGAGGTTTTGTTTTATTATAAATACACTTTTTTATATCAATCCAAATAAACAGGGCTGACCAAAAACACAGTCTGATATTTAAAACATGATTAAATACAAAATTATAAGCTTTGATGAAAAAAAACATCACCCAATGGAGATGGAACACAAGCCCTAAGCAGTGCAAGGCAAACACTCCATAGTTTATACGGAGCTAAGTACTATGCAACCTGCATAAAATAAACAAACTTTTATTACTCTGGTATTTTCAGTGACATCATTAATGTTACTTTATGAAAATGCAAAAGTAACATCTGTTATAGCCTAATTTAAATGCTTAGTTGTAAGTGAAATAAGTGAATTGAATTTTATGACCAAAAAAGTGTGGAGACTCAAATGTTTCCACATTTTTAATACTGTCATAAAGAGTATTATTAGTATTATTAGCTAATACTGAAGTGTTCAAATATTTTGCATATACAGGGAAAGTTACATTGTCTAGATAAAATTTAAATCGAAGATAATGTCTCGGAAATTATGTGTGATACACTATACAGTATATCATTTTATTGTATAGGTATATAGTAAGTTTATTAATTTGTTGTTTTCACAGTGACAGTAGTAATTTTTGTATGAGATTTAATTAAAAATATATCTTGAAATTCTGCTTATTAATGTCTTTATCCCAGTCTAAGTACTAGTAAGTATGGTGTGGTCAATTTAACTTGTCCACATTATTAATGCATATAATTTTCTAATCTTTTAACTTATCAGTACGTACCAAAAAGGGAATTAGAGCTTTACTGATCAAGCTTGAATACAATCATTGTATCTCTTCCACTTTTAACAATAAAATGCATTGGTATAATGTAAAGTTAGACCAATAGACCACAGAGTCGCAGGGGAGGTTCGGTTTGATCCACTCGCTTTTAACCGAACCTATTTATTATATGTCATTTACGTTTACACTTGTGGTGATAAAATGTTATAAAAAATACAAACTTTAAATAAGAAAATTTCCTTTACTCGAAACTTCCCTCGTTATGAATCTTTCCTTTTATTATAGTTATTTAGTAATATATAAATACACTGTCATTTCAAACATTTTTATTGTGCGCCATTTTATTCTACCATATTGGATTCGTACCAACATTTTACTACCTATATCACATTTAATTTTGTGCAAAATTTGAAGTCACTTGGTTTGTAGAAAATTTTTTACTTTGATATTTTTGGTCTCCATTTTGAATTCGGACCACAATTTTACCAATTTATCTCTATATCACCCTTAATATTTGAACAAAAGTTTAAATTAATCTAATAACTAGTTTTTTCAGGCTTTTTTTTTGAATATTTTATTAGGCCGCCATCTTGGATTTGTACATACCAAAATGGTGCCAGTTCATTTCTATATTATCTAAAATTTGTTGTTTGTGCAAAATTTGAGATAAATTAGCTAAATAGCTTTTTAGTAATATTTTTTTACATTTCACCGGACCGCTATTTTGTTCCGCCATATTGGATGTTTACCAAAATGTTACCAGGTCATAAGATAATTTTTTACCAAAATTTCAATTTAATCGGGTAAGTACTAAGTAGTTTTTTAGCTATGCCGCTAACTGACAGACAGATCCACCGAATTGAGAATACATGTTTTTTTGGCATCTAAAAAAGCTTGGAGTGCGTTTTTTTCACGATTACAAACATTTTATTTAGCCGCAATCTTGAATTCGTACCACAATTTTACCGGTTTATCTGTATATTATACTTAATCCTGGGACAAAATTGGAAATCAATCTAGTTTTTTCAGATTGATTTTTAGAATATTTTATTACCATCTTGGATTCGTACCAAAATTTTACCATTTGATTCCTATAGAGATAAAGCCAATATATTTCCTATAGGGATAAAGCCAATAATATTACTTGATTTTTGTGCAAAATTCCAGGTAAATTGGATAAGTAGTTTTTTAGTAATATTTTTCCGACGAGTCAACGAGAACAACAAACAAACATAACAATAACATGAATTAGAGTCTTCACAACCTCATATCCAGTTAGCCAAGTCGTACATACTTTTGCGAGTGTTTCGATGAACCTCTTTATTTTTGTTTTTACAAGTTTGTCGTATACTAAGTTCTGGAAAATTGCGACCACTTACCTTGAATTCGGTTATTTTCTGAAAATTAAGTTCGTTAGCACTCTTTAGATGTTTAATTTTACCGACTACCGACATTTTATTTCATCTACATTCATAACTCAAACATAGACCACCTTGAAATTGGTTATTTTTGCAAAATTAAGTTCGTAAGCACTTTTTAGTTGTTTATTTTTTGCACTAGTCGCTACCAACCCTTTATTTCCTGTATATTTCCAACTCACACATGGATCATAAAAATAAAAAAATATATATTACAAAAAACAATATATAAATCAATTTTAATCGATTAAAAACGTCCAAAACAATATCGAGTCAGAATATCGACCGCGGGACCTCTGAACAATTTAACTTCCGCATGCCGACGAGATGCCGCGACCGATCGATCGAATTACGAGGAGACCGGCTGATGACCCAAATCGCGATTTCATATTCCATTTGCTATCACATTCGGCTGCCGCTCGGTAGCTGTGAAATCTTTGGATGCTTTCGTCAAGCTTTAAGGTAATCAGGGCAAATGGGACTGCCCAGCTTAGTATAGCGTATTTTATTATACCTATAGAACGCAACGAGATCATTCGAACTGCCGCCGCCGCGCGCGGCTAATAGTGTAGTGTATTTAACTTTTCCCAAGGTTCGCGTTTTATTATAACTATTAGGAGGGACGGTCAAACGAATAATTTATTTTCTGAAATATTTTTGGGGGGTCATTGACCTAATGACCCTATGGAAGAGCCGCCACGGCCCATTTTAATATTCATGTATAAGACCTCTCTGGCTAAAGGTATTGCGAGAGGTGGATAAGACGTGAACATGGTGCCTGACTTTCCCGTTGTCCAGATCACAGTCCTCTCTAGATTACTTCCTCAAAGGGGTAATTGAAGGCATTAATTAATCTATTCTGTATTAAGAATAAACTGGGAATTTTCGAAAAACTGCTAACATCGATGAGAAATCGTTTAGTTGGTTGATTAATTTTCAGTATTTGCTTGAATGTAGTGTCTTGAAAATATTTTGTTTATTAACTGCCGTGTGTCTTTGTCTACTTTTACGGTAATTTGTGGATCATTTTATGGTGTAACATTTCAATCTGTTAATTTTCGGTATGGATGGTTGTAATATTATTGACTATTAAATATGAAAAACATCTATGTATTATTTACAATATTTTGTTACTTCCCTCGTACAAGAGAAGTATTATATTTAATCGAGAAAAAAATCAAGCTTTAGGTTTTTACAAATTTTCGAGTTTTATGGTACCTATATGCCAAAAAATATGTTTTCTCAGTTCCGTCCGTCTGTCTGTACGCGATGTAGCTCAAAAACTATTTATCCGAATGTGTGTCGTGAAAAAAATCCAGTCCAAGGTTTTACGTAGCTTCAAGTTTTAGAGTTTCTAGATGCCAAAAAAAAACATGTTTTCTCAATTCCGTCGGTCTATCTGTCTGTCTGTCTTGTCAGCTTGCGGCATAAGTAAAAAACTACTTACCCGTTTGACTTCAAATGTTGGTCAAAAATTAAAGGTTTTATGGGTATGAGCTAGTAACAGTTTGGTAAATATCTAATATGGCGGCGTGGTGAAATATTAAAAAAAATGCACTAAAATACTAATTATCCAAATTATCTGAAATTCAGGGGCGTAGCTACACCCCCGCCAGCCCCCGCAATGCGGAGGTCCGTTAATGCTAGGGGGCCGGCGACACTGTGTAATAATCGAGCCCACCCAAGAAAGACTATAAATAACCTTTTTTATATTAATTAGTTAATTTCACCTCTGTTGTTAAATTTGTTTATAAGGGGACTATGAAAAACTAAATGACCTTTGTTTTAGTCATCATAAATTTTTCTCTATCGGTGAGAGCACATAAAGGGCCCTTTATTGAAAAGTGCGGGGATGCTCAAAATTTGGAGTTTTGCACAAAAATCAAGTATTACATAGAATCAACTGGTAACATTTTGGTATGGTTAATTTCAAATTGTGTGCAATCATTAAGTGTGATGGATAGTTAAATAGTAAAATTGTGGTACGAATTCAAAATTATGGAACAAAATGACTCCTAAATAAAATGTTTAAAAATTCAACGTAAACAATTATTTTATTCGATTGACTTCGATTTTTTCACAAAAATTAAATGTGATATAGGAGTAAACTGGTACAAATTCAACATGACGGAACAAAATGGTGGTCTTAAAAAAATCGCAATGTCTCCTTCCACGCTAACGTGAATGAACTTTCTAAAATTTGGTTAGGTTTGCTGTAAAGAAACGGCGCGGTAGCGTTCCAACCGAATTCCGAGTCTATATTAAAACAAGGATTTTTTAAAACAAAATCTATACTGTTAAGCGTTAAATTATCAACAATTGCAATGTTAAATTTAATACATTCGTAGTATTGCCGCTGGCCGCTCGTCAGAAACCTAGAGGCAAACACTTAACGAAAACAGTATACCTTGTCGTCCTCTTGTGTATATTTGTGCTTTCTTATTGTATGTTTCTTATGCTGAATTTAACACAATAAACATTTTTGGAATTTGAATTTGAATAAATGATATACTTGCGCGAATTAAGTAAAACCGTGTGCGCGTCCACGGCACCGGCAGCAAACTCGTTTGTGTGGATCTACCAACGGAAGAGCCACGTGCGAGCTCGGTAAAAAGCTTCCAGCGAGAAACGAAAACTGTGCCTGAAAATAATGCGCTGCTATGGCAACGAGAATATCGCATGTACGAAGACCGCGCCTCTAAGGAAGAGCCGCAGTTTAACGCTTCCGTTCGTATTGTACCTAAAGTAGATCGCGCTTTATTCAGTATTTTATCGGTGGTCTTTTATTTTATTCTTTGGAGTAGTGGCGCGTGGGTGTGGTTGGAATGAATTCGTTTGGGCCCGTTAGTGACATTGTTTATAGTTTGTTAGAAACTCCATTTTCCCGTTGGAAAGAAGATGACAAAAAGGACCTTTTAATTACGGGTCGACAAAAAAGTGTGCTGACAATTAGTGCTAAAAAAGACATTAAAAATTCTGGTAAATCCTACAATATTCATTTCAAAAATTCTTGGTTTTCTGAATTTAAGTGGCTGTGTAGCAGTGGATGTTTGCAAAAATGTTTTGCATGTGGTGCCCATTTTAGACCTTGTCTGTCCTACTTTTCTCTAACTAACACTTCTCCTATTATTTCGGCCACGAGCACACTGTCATATGTGTTGCTAAATGACTATGTTTGGAACTAAATCGGGTCCCACTTCACTATTTCTAATAAAAGGAAATATTCATAACGAGAGAAGTTCCGGGAAATGGAAATTTACTGTTTTTTTGCACTTTAGTGTTGCATTGTCGTGTCGATTTAATGACTAATGTGTCCTTACGATATTAAGCAAGAATACCTTTTTTACGTAAGAAAATATCAAAAAAATATAATACGTATGCAAAATATGACTAAAGCCAACTATTGCCAAGTAAATTCAGCAAGCGTTCGGATACCAAAAATGCATACCTGGACTCAGTGGCGGCTCTTCCATAGGGTCATTTGGTAATGATCCCCAAAAATATTTCAGAAAATAAATTATTCTCCTAATAGTTGTAATAAAACGCGAACCTGGGAAAAGTTAAATACACTACACTAATAGCCGGACGCGACGGTTCTAATAGTCTCGTTGCTTAAAATTTTGTGGGGCATTCGAGTTGGCACACTTGGACATGATGAAACGGCTTTGTCTGAAAATCCAGGGGTGTTTTCGAGGGCTTATAAATTTTGTTGAGGAGTTGGGCCAAGATAGACTATCCGCTTTAGCAATGTTAAGTATCGAGAAATCATTTATAAAAGGAATGTGCGTGCAATTTTAACGAAAGTGTCATTCAGCATTTTTCAAATCATAAAGAACGAAGAGTAGACCTGAACTTCAAGAGAATTTAAAGATAATTTTTAATTATTAATTATATTTATTTTTATTTTAAGCATGCCTATTTTTAAATTTGTTATTGATCTCTCAAATAATTCACCACGAGCTGTCACTACCTGGACTAGACTCAAAGTATTTTTAGCGATATAAAATAAAAATTGTATTTTTGGTGTCATCTTATAATTTGACCTTTTTAAATTTTTTCTTATGTACAATCAACCTGTATACGCCAGGTGTTCGTTTACATTCTGAACAATACAGATTTTATTTCAAGAGAGACGAAAAGTTCTGTTTAAAAAATTAAAGGATTTTAATTTAAATGGAGGCGTTCCATTAAAAAAATGTCTACCTATTTTTAGAGAACACGGAACTTCCTATATAATGAAACTTTCGTTTTATTAAAAATAATGAAATATATTACATATAGGAATCCAGAAAAATAAAGATCTGCAAAAATCTCGAAGGATGATTTTTTTGTAATTACACAATACCTTCTTCCCACTCATAGGAAAACTAAAAAGGTGGAAATGCGCTCGCTAATCTGCGGTCCTCAGAAATCATATCTGTTTTCCCCTAGTTCCGTCCAGGGGATTCAAAATAACCCACATTTCGATGGAATCGAGCCAGGAACTCCCGGAAGTGAAAATATGGGAGGGGTGGGTAAGAGGTAAGAAAAACCAACGGCCAACTAACAACTAAAAACAAACTTTGGAGGGGGTGTACTTGCGTCTCTGAGTCGAACGCCTTACGGAAATCTACAAATTACTCTGTAGTTTTCAAAATTAATGTTCTCCAATTAATCTTCTAGTTTAATGCTGTTTCGGAAGAAGGTTGGTAAACATTCAATTCTGTTAAAGGACTGGTATTAAGTATCTTTGTCAAAAGTTTTTAAAAGTATGGGAAAAAGTTCACGGGTCTTTTGTATATATTCGTTTGGTCTCTCTTTACCTTAGCATTGATCCAGTCTTCTGGCACTCTTTCTTTCAGAGCATTTATTTTTAATAGTATCTGTAGTGTTTTTTCTATAATGTTTCCATGTAATTTCAACCTCTTTTTTGCTATTTTGACCTCTCCTGGTCATTTACATTTAATTTGTTTCAAGATTTTTCTTGCCTCTGCTAGGATTATTTCTGGCATCTTCAGTGACCCCAATATCTATCTATTAGACAGTGATAATTCAATTAAAATATCATATATCAAATATAATTATGATATCTATATTGATTCGACATTTATAAAAAAATATAAATGAAAGGCTTTTTTTGGTCATAAAATTTAATTATGGTTTAGTTTTCTCTGACATTAGACTTTTTCTTATTTACACAAACATTACAATCTACTTACATATACAAATTTAAATTACTTTATATACCTACATTGTGATTGCATATATTACAAATTACCATTAAAAAATGTTTACTGAAAATGCTTTCAAATACTATATGTCCAAATATTATTCATTGCAAATAGGCTAATATCCAAAGGGCATACAATTTAAGTAACAAAAGGAAAGATCACCGTTGTAGAGTATGGCATGCTTTCGTATTCTTATTATTCTGTTAAAATTACAGTTTTGTTGATACAGTACAAAATAAGTTAATAAATACGGAAAAAAAAATGAATAATTTATATAATCATTTTCGTCCTCTTTATGTTTTCTTTTTGCTCTTACTAGGCTTCAAACCACTTCACCAACTAAATTTCTGTATACATGCCCGATCGCAAAAGTAATAAATTACTATTTTATGACACTTTTAATATAAAAAATAATGGTCAAAGATTTAGCTCTTTTACAGTTTGAAATGTTTGTTTCTTGATTATAACTTTAAAAAAATCAATGAAATAGAGGTAGAGAGACCTACTAAACCTATTAGCGTGTCATAAACAAGATGTATTTAGTAGCAAATTTAATTAAATTAAATCCTTTTTTCTGAAATTAGTGAGATTATCCTTTATAAAAAAAACCTTCATAATTTAGAGAGTTCACACAATAAAATATATGCATCGTAATCGGGGCCTCTATCTATACAGTTTATTTCTACTGGATCAATAGTTTTTTTACACCGGGCTAAATCTGTATCATAAAACTAATTGCCCTTTAGAGAACTTTTAATAGCCCATATCTTGCCATCAGAAAGAAGATCGCTTTGAATAAATGGACTAATCCAAACCACGTACCATTTGTTTCCAAGGGCAATTTTTAAATTTTCGATCTTTCCCATATCATAAATAGGATGAATGTCGTTTATTTCATGTGCAACCTTTCCTTTTAATACCAAATTTACATGATAGCATAGAACTACCCCAGTACACAAACAACCCAGCATTACAACTATCATTAATGAGATATACAACTGATTCTCTGTCCACTCTAAAAAGAATATAGTCACTGGACACAGTATTTTTAAAAGTAAAATCCATAAATCAGACCTAAAATATGCATTTATAAGTAGGAAATTAAATACTGTCGAATATACAGTGGAAATAAACATATAAAATACAAATACGAGAAAATATCTATGATTATAATGTCCTATGCAGCAACTACTAAACTTACAATGATGATCTCTTTTTAGAATGCAGGTATTGCACGTCAGACAATGCCAGGATCTTGGTGGAGCCAACGTTTCACAGACAGAACAAAACCTCCATGTTGTGTCTCCATTTGCAGGTAGTATTTTACCATATATACTTGTATCAATCAATATCATAGCTATAAAGTTTGAACACACGTTAAACATTATAAAGTTCCCCATACATAAATGGAAGATGTAAGTAAAACTCCATGGCTCGTAAAATCTTGGTAGCACGACCCACAGCTCAAAGTAATATATCACAGGAATAATCACAAGCATAAAGGTGGTAATGCAACCATCAGTAAATGATTTTGGGTAAACTTTGGTTCTCATTTGCATATTACTTACACAGTTGTGGCAATTAAAATTCGGACATTAATGTGACATTTTATGTCACACATAATCAATCAGGATTTTCACTTCTTTACTTAAGATAATGAATACAAAGGGTATATACAACGACATATAAGAAGGATAGACCCTTTGTTTACATTTATACATTTATATTCATTTTATACGTCATTGGGTATATATTAAAGCTTTCAGAGTCGATAAAAGAACACGTTTTATTTTTGGTTTAAAACTTTTAAACTCTGATATTGTGGTTAATTATTATTACCTTGATATATTCACTGTATAACTATGTCTTGTTATTAGAGTATGTTCTTCGAACTAGTTTTTTGTTAAATTTAGAACAAAACTACGAAAACATAGAAGGGCAACAAAATTTGTAAAAATATTTTTTGTTAAATTCCGACTTCTATCTCGGAATGTATTAAATTCCGACTTACTAACTCGGAATTTATTAAATTGCGACTTTCTAACTAGAAATTTATTAAATTCCGAGTTACTAACTGGGAATTTATTAAATTCCGACTTACTAACTAGGAGTTTATTAAATTCTGACTTAGTAACTCTGAATTTATTAAATTCCGACTTCCATCTCGGATAGTAACTCGAAATTTATTAAATTTCGACTTACTAACTCGGAATTTATTAAATTTCGTTTTGTCTCGCAAGAAAACTAGAATGTCTCGTCTCGAGTCTCGTCTCGCAATAAAACTCTCGTTCCGCCTTATGTCGCTCGCGAGAGTCTCGCAAAGATCTCGCAAAACTCTTGCAACATTTTTACACACTTTATGTTTCCTGCCTAAATGAAATACACAAACAAAATCAGTTCTAATTTTTATTGTAATGAACAAAAACATAATAATCTAACAAGATAAATAGAAAAAAAAAAACGAAAAACGAACAAAAACAAAATAAAATACAGAGAAAAATGCAATCTGTACTTCTGATTGCACAAATTGCTTAATTTAAAAGAAATATGATAATTATTAAATATTATGTTACAATTCGAAATATTATGATAGACAAAGTTGTTATAAAGTATAATTTCTAACATAGTCAAATTTACAGTAATATGATGATTATTTTAAACTCAATGGCAAGTACCAAAATCTAAAAAAATATTCCAGCCTAATCAAAATTTAAAACCCAGATTTAAGTACTGGCATTGGTTCTTTAAAAACGTTTAGTATGTCGTCCTGAGGTATACCCTGTATATGAGGAAATGATGCTATAAAATTAACCACTTGTTTATTGTTATTCATAGAAAATATAATTGGAAAGACTTAAGTCACTTAAAATCTTCTAAAATCTTCTAGATTAGTTTGAATTTACCTAAGTTATATTAAAAACTTAAAAATCTTATTAGTCTTAAAATTCACCTAAAATCTATTAAAAAAGCTATCATAAGTCTTTTATAAGTCTCTTAAAAGTCTCATCATTCATTGAAAAGTAACTTATAATACACAAAGACTATAAGCCCGTATACAAATTTTTTGGAGTTATCTGCTCCTCGATCTTACCCCATCACGGAGATATGCAAACAACAATGTTCAAATTAGCTAAGAGACCTAACCTCTTTTGAAGGGAGAACTGCACGCAAAAAGTGGAAAACCAGCGACAAGGTCTAGTCCAGTTGAAAGTAAGATGAAAAGGTACCTACGCATTAAAAAAAACTTCCTGCACATCCGACTTCAAAAAACTGTGTTATGTATAGGTAATTTAAATTACATTTCGGTTAAAAATGGGTTCAAAAGGGTTCACGCGTTGCAGAAATACAAAGACATGAGTACGATTTACCATTTCAAATCTTGCAGTTACGTAGACAAAGGATCAATGTAAAGAGCCATTTTGTGGAAAAAAAATTATATGGGAAGGCATGTGCGTCAAAAAGTGGTCAAAAAATGGTGGAAAATGGACAAATCTACTTTTATTTTGTAACTTTAGATTTGATTTTTTCATAAAAATTCGCCTTTAGCGCCCAACTATACATATTTCCCTATTAAAATCACATTGAAGCTAATACATATCTCTTATAGTTTTAACATAATATTGCAGCGGCGGAAGGCTTGCAAATGATCCGTATTATCCCCCTTTAGCGAGAGGTAATTGTATGAACATCGATATATTAGGTTTTCCATTTATTGTAGACCCGATGATGCTCGCAGGGGCGAAACGCGCGTTTCATATTTTTAATATTTGACTGATACTTAGACTTAGTGATTTTATTTTTATATTACCAACTTAAACCAACCCAAACCAAAAAAACAAGATCTATAACTAAAACGGCTTTTTATAAATTAAAAAAGAACTCGTCGAAAAAATTTAATGACAGCAAAAAGAATAAGAGATTTGGTACACTGAGGTTTGAAAGGACCTGCCACATTAGTCGCTAGTGATGTAATGATTCGAATTAAAATACTCGTTGAATCCGAGTATTGAGATACTCGGAATCATCCGAGCATTTAAAATTAATTCGGAATACGGATGCGGAATAACCGCCCAGCTACTGCCGATTGTGATGCCAGAAGAGTAAGCACGGCAGTAAAATTTGCATTCGCATTTCGAATGAAAAATTCGTTCGGGGGTTCGGTAGCAGTGAGACGATGCCGGTGGCTGAATCCGAATAAATACGGGATAGGAACATTGGGAACTCGATTTCTAATTCAGAAGATTTTTAAATTCGTATTATCAATAATAAAATTGAAAACTGAAGCGGGGGCCGAGGATCTGCGGGTAAGTTTTAGGTCATTGCTTAGGGCAGATAAGTTTTTCAGCATTATCTTAAAATTAAAACCCTCTTGGGCATATCTTTCTTCTATGGTTAAATTTGTATTATTTATTATTCTGCACCTTAAGTTGATATTGAGATATCGGCTTTTGGTATGTTAATTACAAGTTACGTTAATTATTAACTCTCACACATTAACCCTACTCACAGCATAGATTACTAATTCTTTTTTTACTCTAATTCCTACTTCGAATTTCGACGTTTGGCATCGCATTGTGTCATGTCATTCGATATCAGTTCCGCAGCTGCCGATTCGGAAACACAAAAATAAAAATTGGGACTGCCTAAACACGCTCATAACGAGTGATTTCGAAATCGGATGATTAATCCGAGTATTCTGTTAATTCGATTCCGTATAATCCGATTCTTTAAATAATCCGAATATTTACATCACTATTAGTCGCATTAGTCTAATACGTCAATTAACGAACCTACTAATCGCAGTACCCGAACTGTTCCGAGCCGCTAATGTGTCGTCGAATTACGAATATGCAGACGGGACAAAGGAATAGGCGACCGACGTCACGTCGTCGCTTTTTGAGGTAATAGAATTTATGGCCTTATTTTTAAAGTTGATATCGTAACTTATTGAGATGACCAAAATTATTATCCAACTTGCTATTTTAAAATAAATATTAAAAAGAGCACGTAATCACCAAATTTCTTTCGTTTGTCCGAGGCAATGTTATTGTAAAACATATTGTTCTTTATTATGAGGATTTAAAAAATATGTATCAATAACATTTGCGATAATTGGAATAATTAATTAATATATGCCATTTTTACCTGCTATACTTCGAGACTTGTGAGACTCTCGTGAGAAATTTGAGACGAGACTTTTTGAAAATCTCGTCTTGTCTCGCAAGGAAAATTTAAAGTATCGTCTCGAACGAGTCTCTCCCAAACGAGAATATCGTGAGCATCACTAATTCCGACTACTACCTTGAAATTTATTAAATTCCGACTTACTAACTCGGAATTTATTAAATTCCAACTTCTATCTCAGAATTTGTTAAATTCCGACTTAATTCTCGGAATTTCTTTCTTAGGTTGCATATCCACTACTGGATGCTGGCGATTACATGTGTATATGTCTCTATCCGATGCCGTGTGGATAAGCTCTCCTATAGTTCTTAGTCCTGTCCACTCTCTGAAATTTCTTAACCAGGACATTTGTTTTCTACCTGTGCCTCTTTTGCCTTCAATATTTCCTTCGATCATTAGTTGGATCAGTTGGTATTTCTGGTTTCTTACTATGTGGCCAAGATAACCAGGTTTTCTTCTTTTTATAGTTGTCAGCAATTCTCTTTCCTTTCCCATTCGTCTGGGAACCTCTTCGTTTGTGACCTTTTCTGTCCTGGAATTTTCAGTAAGCGGCGCGGGCGGTATGTCCACATCACAAACTATTTCATTTAGCTTTGTGGCTTTCAAGGTCCACGTCTCCATTCCATATAATAGGACGGACCACACACAGCATTTGGCATATTGCGTTCTGAGTTTTATATGAAGATCACGATTTGTCATGAGCTTTTTATATTTCTGGAATGTACAGGGTATTTTTTTTATATTGACCCCATATTGACAGTTATCTTTTTTATTTGACGTTTTAGAAAAAAGTGTCCAAAATAAAAGTTTAATAATTCAAAATGTGTGGTGTGTTTCAAAAAGTCTGGGCGTGGTCCTACTTTCTTATTTCAAATGGGTACCCTATTTTTTTATTTTATTTTTGCGTCTTTCTGTATTTCTAAACATTTTTTATGTAGGATACCCTATACCTAACTATAAGGTATAAAAAATATTGACGTTTGTGTTTTTATATTAAAAGCATTGTTTTTTTTTATAAAAAAGTATAAAATGGTATTATCTACTTAAATTATTTACAATTGCTGAATGTGCACACCGTTCATTTCTATACACTGTATGTAATCACTCTCGATTTTATTTATACTGTTAATAATAAAATAAAAATGATTGTCATTGGTGTCCTAAATAGCTTCAGTTATTTTATTCTGCAAAACTCTTCACAGGAACGAATCAAGTCGGGGCTCCTCATCCACATTTGGTATTTCATATTAAGGTAATTTATAACCGGAAAAACGTTGTGTGGTGGGGCTCCATCCTGATGCCATATAATTTCGTTGTATTGATGGAGTGGTAAGTTGTCCAGAAAATTGTCTACATCATTGGTCAATAAATTTATATATTTTCCCCCATTTAACGGTCAGTCAATAAAAATTGGCCCAATTATTTTATTATTTAAGAGCCCGCACCACACATGTAAAGTCCTTCGACCTTGTATCTTAATTTCACTAGTTACTCGAGGGTTTTGCGTTGCCAAAAATCTTACATTTTTTCAGTTATATCTCTCCAGTACTGAAGGTGTACTCGTCAGATCATAATATTAAAAAAAAAATGTTTTGTTCTTTTAATAATAACATTTGTTGACAAAACATATTTCTTCTCTCTTTTGATATTCTGTTAATTTCTACACGGGTAGTATTTTATAAGAATAATAACTTTGCTTTTTTAAAGTAGAATGCATTTTGAAAATTGATTTCCAAAAAAACTTGATGCATCTTTTAAGTATGCATTTGGATTTTCTAAAAATAAATAACACTAATAGTAATAAGTTAGTTTATAAACCAAAGCGCCTACCTTGAAAATGTAATAAAATATTTAATTCTTCCTCCTCATTAACGACTACTGTCCGTTTTTTTCTTTTTATCGACATTCTATCTAGAAATCCAAGCTAAACATTTTTAAATGTTGTTCGCGTTGGAAGCGCTCGCATCGGAAACTGTTGGTGACATTCCCTCATCCACTGTCGATCTTGCATCCTCATATCTCCTATTAGCTCTGCTAGTGATCATAAATTTGGTTTTCTTAGAGTTTACCTTTAGGCCATAGCTTTCACTAACAGAGGGTACTCGATTTAATATTTCCTGCAGTTCTTTAACACTGTTTCCTATTAAGAGTGTGTCGTCGGCATAACGGTTGTTTATATGTTTCCCATTGCCTGCGCGCCATCCCATGCCTCATCAAATATGCTTTCAGAATTTTATCTGGCCCCGTAGATTTTTTTGTTCTTGGCCCCGTGTATGGCTTTTTGGATTTCATCCTTGGTAATTAAGGGTCCTGTCAGTTGTTCTTCATACTTTGTGGCAGTTGGTCTGGTGTTGTCTTCGAAAAGTTCCGCAATATAGCTTTCCCAAAATTCCCTTTTCTCCTGAATATCTGTGTTAACCTTGTTCTCGCTGTCAGTTAAAATTGAGGGTGTCTTGATTTTATACATCCCGGCTGCTTCTTTAAGTTTCTTCCCAGAGAGTAAGATGGAAGTATTGTAATTGTGAAATGATCATCCTCCGAGATTTATTCAGATCTTCACCTTTGCACCTGCAGTGCAAAAATCTTGAAGGGTGATTTTTTTTACAATAACAATGGCACGTAATGTAAGAGGGAAGTAAAAATTACAGTAATAATAAAATAAAAATAAATTTACAACAAATAAAAACAAATTTCAAAAACAGTATACTGGAGGAGCAAAGCAATAATTTTATTTAAGTGTATTGGTAAAAAAAGTTGTGATGATGAAAAATGTATTTGTTTGAGTCTCAATGATTGTTAGAGATTTGAATAAAACATATGTATTGACATAAATTCTTATTTGCGCATGTGTAGAATAAGTATTTAAGAGAACGGTAACAAAACAGTGAACCCCTCAAAACATGTTCTCCAATTTCCGTTAATCTGCTGTTCTGTCATTATAGTATACTAGAGTATCAAAGCAATGGTTTTATTTAAGTGTATTGGTAAGTGAATGGATGTTTGTATGTACGTATGTATTACGTATGTATGTTAGATCTGACTAAAAAAAAGTTATGATTACGCAAAATGTATTTGTTTCAGTCTCAATGATTGTTAGAGATGTGAATAAAACATATGTATTGTCATAAATTTTTATTTGCGCATGTCTAGAATAACTATTTAAGTGAACGGTAACTTTCGGCTTGACGAACACAAAATAGACATGTAGCAAAACAGTGAACCCTTAAAAAAATGTTCTCCAGTATCAAGTGTTAGACAGGGGTAGGAATAAAACCTTCTCTTTTTGGATGAACATAATAAAGGACATAATTTTATTTTGTAGACTACGGAACTAATTATATTATGGAAAGAATAGTAATAATAGTAACAAATAAATGAAAGACGTAAAAAATTGAAATACTTTACAGTTTATAGAATTTGTATATAAGTTATAAGTATATAAGTTACCAAAAAATTATATGCATATGTAGACTGTTTATTTTAAGTAGTGAAAATTCTGTACGAGGGAAGTTGTGGGTAAAGGTGAATTTATCGAATTTTTATTTTTTATAACTTTATTCACATAATTCATAAAAAATCAATTATGACTATTTAAACAGTTAATTAGGCCGCCATTTTCTTTTGCTATATAGAAATAAAAATAAGTTGACTTTTGTATTGTCTTGTCCGTCAGTCCTGACCCAACTTAATTTAATCTAACTCGAAATTTAATAAATTCCGAGATCTAAGTCCAAATTTATTAACGAATTTAATCAATTCTGAGGAAGAAGTTGGAATTTAATAAATTTCGAGAAAGAAGTCGAATTTTTCGATTATCTAACAGTTGTTTAGAAGGCTCAAATACTAGTAGAGCTTGACTATTGATGGTCAATTGGTGCTTTAGCAGGGTTGTATCATAATAATGTTGAAGCTCTCAGTGGTATAAAAGCAAATATCAGTCCCTCCTCAAAGTTACAAGAATTAAAGACTCTACTGACAGTTATTAACATATATTAAAAAAATAGTCTTAAACACCCACCAATAAATAGTTCCTGTATAATATGTCGCGTCGTCGATCTACCACTATCAGATGACCTTAGCAGTTGACTTTCAAACGTTTCGGTGGGGGGTGTTACAATCAGGGTCCGGTGGAGGGTGCTATACTCAGTTCAGCTATACTTGTTCGTAAGCGGTAATCTCGTGTATACTTGTTTTATACTTGAAAAATTTCGTAACCAAATGTGGGAAAGATGTTGACACAATTGCTGTGACTGTGCAAGTCTTAGCACGGATTCAAAGTGATAAGATTCGGAAACAAATGTAATTCCAGTCCGCAGAGGATTATTCCTACACCTGTTTTTGAGTATAATATCGCAGAAACGACTAATTTTGAAGCAAGAAAATGGTGCAGTTATAAGATTTACCTACGATGACTATAGCATTTTTGAAATTTATTGTTAGCTCATAGAGCATTTATTTGTGAATTTGTTGGTCGCATACTAAAAAAGTGGAAATAAACATTTTATTAAGCAATGTTTTTTTTTATTTAAATAGACCTATGATACCCGCCTAAGAGAACTTGTCTTAAGTGAAAAATAGTAGTTTTGAGATATGAAGCATTGTAGTGGTTTTGAATTTTGCATGCACTCTTTATAGCAGTACAAAGTTAGGGTAATTTTTGTGATTTTTTTAAACCGAAAAGTTATAATACATGAGTTTAGATAACAAAATGTAGTTATTTATTACGCGAAGAAAAAACTCTATTCAGGACTTGCCTTAGCAGGGTAGTATATTCTCTTATCGTTTCAGCCTAAAAAAGCACAATTTTTTCTTACATGTGTGACGCATTAAAACATCGGAAAATATGTACCACAAACATGGACCATAATTGCTTATACTTTTTGTACAGTAATACCTAAGATCTGTTAGGGTAGAAAATGTGTAACAAAGTTCTTTAATATAGATTGATTCTTTATAGATAAAGTTTACATGTAAATTGAATAGTTTTATGTAATTTTAGGCGAAAAATTATTGCAAAACAATCTGTTTCAATAAAATGTCTAGACAGATGGGTGAATGCGGAAACTTAGATAATTTCAATTTTTAATACCCATGAAAACTCATTTGCTTCGTTTACTTTCACATTTATTTATATTAGCACATCATCTACGCGTACGTAGTCGTGCACAAAAGCTATAATTTATAAAAAAGCATGGGTATAAATAGTTTCATCTTTCGCTTTATTATATTTCGCACTGTATGTACAAGTGCATAGGCTTAGCTAGTTATTTATTATGCGATAAAGAAAAATCGAGTTTTGCAAATAGGTATTGTATTATTAACAGGACCACAACATTCCTTTGTATTTTAGCCTCAAAAGCTCAATTACAGCAACAAAGTCTATGCCAATAGAACTATTTGCTACATAAAATATACTATACCAAAATCGTATATTTACTAAACATTGTTACTATTGATTACAAATATATACGTTAGCGTCACTCAAGACACCATTAGGATTTATATATAAAATTTAGTACTTGATTTGGGGTTATCTAAGCAACAGTCAGAACTTATAGGTTCCCGTCTTAAGGAATGGAACCTATTGGCCAAAGAAACAAAAATTGCGAATTTCAGAAAAAGAAATGTCATGTTTTCTGAATTCTACAATATGGAAAATTCGTTGTGCGCGTGTACTGATATAGACAGTTTAATGCAGGAACTTGATATTGAACAGTCTCCCCATGAGTGGCGCTTATTCATAGACTTATCTAAATATAGCTTAAAAGCTGTGTTATTGCATAATGGAAATTTAAAACCCTCTATACCAGTTGCAATGAAAGAAAATTATGAAAATATGCCCACGATTTTGGATAAAATAAACTACAATAGGTATTAATGGCAGTTATGTGAGGACTTAAAAGCTATAGGGATTTAGTGGGACTTCAGAGGGGATTTACAAAATATTGTGTTTTCTTTGTTTATGGGACAGTCGTGCAATAAATCAGCATTATGTAACAAAAATTTGGCCAGAAAGAAGCGAATTTCAACCGGGATCTCAAAATGTTAAATTTATACCTCTTGTTGATCCCAAAAATGTCCTTTTGCCTCCTCTTCATATTAAACTTGGGCTGATGAAAAACTTTGTGAAGGCTTTGAATAAAGATGGTGATGGATTTAAATACCTAAAACAAGTCTTTCCCCAGTTTCCCAGAAAATTGCTGGACGATGTCAATTTTAAGGAAAAGCTTATCAGGCAGAAACTCAGAGCATGAAATTCATTTGTTAATGTAGTAAGAAGATTTTTAGGCAACAATATGTATGAAAATTATGAACAATTAGTTAATGAACTCTTAGATGCCTATGAAACGCTTGGTGCCAGAATGTCATTAAAAATTCACTTCCTCCATTCCCATCTGTCATTTTTTCCTAAAAATTTGGGAGCTGTTAGTGTCGAGCAGGGTGAAAGGTTTCACCAAGATATCAGAACAATGGAAATTCGGAACCAAGGACGAGGGGATCCAGCCATGATGGGTGTCTACTGTTGGTTTTTGAAGAGAGAAGATAGAAAAATAAAGTTTAATTAGTGTTTTAAGTAAATATTTTTCTCGTTTGCTTTTCTCTTAGATGTATGGTACGTTTAATAGGCGAAAACTGTAAACATAGTCAATAAACAGGATTAAGAATTTTCTGAAATCATTTTTTCTATAGATATTAAGTATCGTAACATTCGATATGGTTCTACAGCTCTAACAAGAAAACCCTACGTGTTACAACTTTCTATTTGTCATTTTCGTATTTGGATAGGTCCATTCTATTAGATTATGCTATTCTGATTTGTGTTACAACAAAAAAATTTTTTTTGTCGGCCAGTGTAATTAGATATTGTTATGTAAGCAGATAACACAAAATATGCAACGGAGTAATACAATTAAACTAGATTTAGAAGAATTAAGTTTATATTTCTGACATAAGTGTAATCTATAACATGTGAAAGTCAATCATCAAATACTGGTTACTCATATACAACAAAATTAGTCTCAATACTCGTAAACTGCTGAAATATTTAAAAAATTAATGCATTAAATTATATACGGTATACGCTCATTTTGAGCATATATGCCTTATTACCTTAGTCAAAAGGTGACAAGTCGGATTTATTATATTTCACAAAAATGTCAAAAATGGCAGATTAACATCCGCATTTTAATAGCCGAAACTAATTAATATGCAAATAAGAACGAAAGTTTATACAAAATCATTTAGTGAAGCTTGTTTTACCGCCTTTGTGCTTGTGATTATTCCCGTAATATATTACTTTCAGCTGTGGATCGTGTTGCCAAAATTTCATGAGCCATGGGGTTTCTTCTACTACTTCGATTTCTGTATGGGAAATTTTATATTATTCAATTTGGGATCGAACTTTTTGGCTGTAATGCTGACTGATACGAGTATACATGGTGTGATATTACCTGCAGGTGAAGGCAAAAACTGGAGGTTTTGTCCTGCCTGTGAAACATTGACTCCACCAAGATCCTGGCATTGTCTGACGTGCAATACCTGCATTCTAAAAAGAGATCATCATTGTAAGTTTAGTGGTTGCTGCATTGGACATTATAATCATAGATATTTTGTAGTATTTGCATTTTATATTTTTATTTCCACTGTATATTCGACAGTATTTAATTTCCTATTTATAAATGCATATTTTAGGTCTGATTTTGGGATTGTTCTGGTAAAAATAATGTGTCCTCTGACTATCTTCTTTTTAGAGTGGTCAGAGAATCAGTTGTATATATTTTTAATAATGATAGTAACAATGGCATGTTTATTTACTATGGAGATTCTATTCCGCCATATGAATTTTATATTAAAAGGAAAGGTTGCACATGAAAGAAATCAGGTAGTTAGTACTTATGATATGGGGAAGATTGAAAATTTAAAAATTGCGTTTGGAAACAAATGGTATTTAGTTTGGTTTAGTCCATTTATTAAAAGCGACTTGTCTTCTGATGGTATAGTCTGGACTACTAATGATACAAATTTACCTTAATAAAATAAAAACTATGGGTAAGTAGAAATAAAGATAAATATACAATTAGTAGTACCCCCGCCGATGTTAATGATTTTTGGTACACTAGTAGATTTTGATGCGCTGATCACGAATCCGAAATCACAGTTTGTCACTTTCTGTTTCCTTCAGTAATTTTTATAAGAAAATGATCAAATACACAATTAAAATATCAAATTACACATATTTTCCATATTTAATTTTAAAATTTGACAAATTTTATCAAAGTAACAGTTTTTAAAATAGTAAATTACGGATATTTTGTTAAATAGGTGAATCGGTACCGGGTTAGTATCATCTTAAAGCTATATTACTAACATATTAGGGTCATCATTCGCTCACCTGAAATCAGTTATAAGAAAACCAACTGGTTTTATGTCTTCTAGAAGCCTCTCTTAATAGCGAAAAATAAGAATTTTTCTGCGGAAATGCATAATTTTCATTTTTCACACTTTAGTATACCTAAAAACTTTGCTTTGTTCGCCATTTCAAACATTTTTCTGAACATAAAAAAGCAAAATTATTTCTGCGGAAATTTGTTATTTCAATTTTCCGAGGAAATTTCTATACTTTGGAATAGCTGAAATCAGTTACATGGAGATTTTGTTTTGTTTGCCATTCCAAACAGTTTCCTGAACATAAAAATGCAAAAATGTTTTTGCTGAAATTCCTCATTATATTGATTTTCCTAGGAATCAGATACATATAGATATTTTAGTTTGATTCGAATTTTTCTGAATATAAAAATGAAAATTTCGCACCGTCATATTAGGACCAATCAGATTCCTTCATTTTTAATCGCTACCATAGAAACCACGAAGATTTTCGGAAATCTTTTTTCTCCTGGGTACCCTGGAGGTGATTAAAGCGAAAATCTTTCTGTCAAATACGTCGCCGCCCAGACATTTTTAAATTACTTTAACATACCTTTGCTTTCCGTATAGGTAATACCTATTATTCATAAATTTTCTTTATTTTTAGTATGTATATTATTTATTAATTATTTCAATAATTTATTTAAAAAATCATACAAAGTCTATAATTTTGAAGAATATATTTAGGTTTTGAATATAAGTAACTACTTTTTATTACAATTCTTCAATAATGTTTTCGAAATTCTTCCATTACTTCTTCTTTCTTTAACGGCGAATAAACAGGGAGAGGGTGTTAAATGTCTATGTTTAATAAACTGTATATAATATTTAGACACAATTTTGTTAAATTCAGCTTTCGAAATATGACTAAATGATTTATCGATATCAAATAAAACCTTGTGAACTTTTTGATATAACTGGTGCGATGTTTCTAGATATGAATCTTGTAGTAAGCGTCCCAAATATTTCAAATCCCAACAATGAACCATTTTAATGTCTTTCAGTTCTTCATACAATGTACACAAATGATACTTCAAACTTTTCCGTTTCGTTTCGATCATTCATTGATTAATAATATTTTAGCTCACGATCACAAAATATGACTACCTGTCAAAGTTATATTTCAATTATTTTAAGACGCATAGCTATCTACGTTTTTTTGTTAATATGTTTTGAATAAAATAATAATTTCTTCCGTATATTTTAGTAATAACAAATCAATTACAATAAACAATTTATTATGTTTATTATTTATTATATGTGTATTATATGAGTATATGATTATTCTATATAACTAAAATTTAAGGAACAGATTTTATTGAATTCTGAAGCAATTTAACTAATATCTGGAAAGCAAGCAAAAAATGCTAGATGTATTATAATTGTTTATAAAGATCTTTGTCTTTGTATAAAGATTCGTGTTATTTCGTGAAATTTACATAAATCCGAGGAAGAGGCTTATTTTTATTATAGAAATCCATCAAAATGTGTCTGTATCCACGAGCAACATAACGAAAATAACAAAAAATGCTCTATTAAAAAAGGGGGACTGGACATACCTCAGGTTTAGAAGGATTACTTATTAACCATTTGCTGTCTGCGAGATTCTTTGACCCGCCTTGTGCAGTCTTTGAAAACACTGGGTTGTATTTCATGCGTCCTGTAAATTTATCTTCGTTATCCTGCTCTTCCACAAAAAAAATTATGCTAGCAGTACATCCTTCCGCGCCCCTCCAAGCCACTTCATGAGACGCCACATGGAAAAATTTTCTTTGAAGGCCTTCTGGTGTATCCTCATCCCAAAGGATTACAATTTTGTTGTACTCTTCAGCAGATAATGCTACAGCGTTTGATTTTCTTTTAGAAGGATTGCTCTGTAATTGTCGTCGCTTAGCATCACGTGCTGATCTAGCCACTGCAAATTCAGAATCGGAGAATGGATCAAATTTAATTTTAAATTTTTTAAACCACATTTCTTGTAATTGTTTGGCAGTTGAATTCCACAGTATCTTTATCATATTTTCCTTGTAATCTTCGCCATCCCTCTTTTTCATATTGAAAGCATAATCTTGTAAAATATTTGCCAATTGCATGATGGAAATAGATCCGTCTTCGACTCGTATGATTTTTCATTACAAAACTCTATAAATTGTTTTCAGACACTTGCCTTATTACGTTTGGTGTTATGCGGAATTAAACGCTCAATCTCCGTCATTATACATTCCTCAGTTTCACTTCCGAAACGAGACATTATTCAAAATTTTTGACAAAATATTTTATTTTCTCAAATCACTACCTCAAATAGACATAAACTATTGACACATACTTTTTCGGATGTCAGTCAGAGAGCCAACGTAAGAATTTTGATTTCGAACCAAATATAGCTATATAATATTTCTTATTATTAAGTAATTTATTTATTGAGGAGCGAAATTTTCTTACCTAATCTCCCACGTGAATGAATTAATAATCGAAAATTTTTCTTCGGTCACGGAAAATTCGTTCCCTCAGAAAAATTTCCGCTAATAATTCAAGCACTAGGGAGATTACCTTGTGAAAATACATCTATATCATTATAAAGACATCAAATTCCGCGCCTATATTATAACTAAGATTTTTTTAACAAAACATATTCTGTTAGATAGATCTATCTCGTTAGGTGTTAGGTTAGCTGAGGTTCGTCGATAAAACCATCATTAAAGATACTATTATTTAAGTTATAAAGTCACATTCATTTTTTAAGTTCTGCATTCAGAAGGCTTTTTAGAAGTAAACTATAATAAAAATATGAACTAGATTAGGTTTGCTGTAAAAAAAGCGCACGGTAGCGTGCCAATAAAATTCCGAGTATGTATTAAAACAAGGATTTCTTTTAAAGAAAATCTATACTGTTAGGTGGGTCTATCCCGTTAGGTGTTAGGTTAGCCCAGATTCGTCGATAAAACCATCTTTAAAGCCATAAAATATCATTTAAGTTATAAAATCACATTACATTTTTAAATTCCACATTCAGAAGGCTTTATAGAAGCTAAAAATATATTTGGTGGATATTTGACATTTCAGCTAAATTTTGCAAGATCGGAAAATGGAAATGACGTATTTCCGCAGGGATATTTTTCTGTTTTTATGTTCAAAAAAATGCGTAGAATGCAAAGCAAAACAAGCAAAGTTTCCATATAACAGGTTTTAGCTATTCTGTCCGTCTAAAGTCTGAAAAATGGAAAAGAAATTTCCTCTGAAAATGGAAATGGCGTATTTTCGCAAGATTATTTTTACAGAAAAATGTTTAGAATATAAAGCAAGTTTTCATGTAACTGGTTTCATGTATTCTAAAGTGTGGATAATGGAAATGATGCATTTCCGCAGGAAAATGTCTATTTCCTATTATTAAGGACATTTCCTGTTATTAAGGAATATTTTTTATATAACTTATTTCGGGTATTCTAAAGTGTACAAAATTTCCATGGAAAATGGAAACGACAAGTTTCCGCAGCAAGATTTTGGCATTTTAGTATTTGGAATGAAATGCAAATGTAACTGATTTCGGGTATTCTAAAATGTGGAAATGATGTATTTCCGCTGGAAAATGTTTATTTCCCGTTGTTAAGCAGGGCAACGATTTTTTTTTTCAAATTACCCATTTCAGGTGGACTAAAGTCGCTCAATGTATTTTAGTATTAACGATGATGTCTACGCGCTAGCGCACTCGGGCGTTTAACCTAGTGTTAACCTGGAACCGATTCACCTAATGCCTTCGCGCTGCCGCGCTCTGGCGCCACACCATCTGCTAGCATGATACTGATCCACCTATCTAACAAAATATCCATAATAAACGTTCCTAAAAACTGCTAAAATTTGTCAGATTTTAATTTTCAATATTCTTTCGAATGACAATGGTTGTCAACATTAAACACAAACTCTAGAAAACTTTCCTTTTAAAAATAGTACAAGACAGATACAATTTTATTGAGGTGATTTTTAATACATCCTTATAATTTGGAAAATATGTGAAATTTTGATATTTAATTATATATTAAATCGTGTTGTTATAAAAATTACTGCAAGAAACAGAAAGGGAGGTGTAAAACTATTTGTAAGATTGCGAATTTTGTTGGCGTATATTTGGGAAAGAAGATGTCTCCGAAAAAATGTGAATTCGTATTGGTAAACAGCGCGTCAAAATCTACTGGTATACCAAAAATCATTAAAATCGGCGAGGATATTACTAACTGCACATGCACCGAAATACTAGGCCACATCATGATACATTTATTATGTTGTGCGAACTATTAAACATTCTTATTCTCAAAAAAGGACTCATTTTTGGTCAGTAATATAAAAGTGTATTACAATTATCATTACATAGTTTTTTGCAAAAAGTCATGTAGCCAGAAGTTTAGTTCGAAATCTATTTTCAGTCATTCGGTACCTTAGAAAATACCCAACTACGAGAAAATTATAAATACATAGTCATGACTGTCTTAGAATGGTACTGAGAGCACAGCAGCATACTTGGAAATGAGATAGATAGGACATTTCATATCAAGTTTATTGTATTTGTGTTCTTTTTGTTTTGTACAGGGTGTTCCAGCGAGGACTGAACAGGGACCTATTTTCGACCTTCCTTGTATTTTGGAAAAATTCAAAATAGCCAATCGATGTATTTTTTCTTGTAGAATCCAAAAATGTCATCGAAAAAATATTTGAACCAGAAACAAAAGAGTTACGCTATGCATCAGGTGTTTTTTAAATGGAATGTATCGTTTTTTATACGATTTTTGGAAAGAGTGATTTTTTTTATGTCCGTTCTGATTAAAAGATTTGATTTTGCGATAGCTGTTTATCTTACAATTTAATGTTTTACAAACTAAAATTTTAGCTTCACCTGTTTAAAATATACGATAGGTTGGTATAGGTGATCAAGGTAAAATGACGTTTGAATGCTTTGTCAATAAAAATTGACATTATTTTAATTATTGTCGAAGTCTTCACCTAAAAAATATATATTTGACACTGATCGAAATGAAATACTCTTTGGACGAGAGACTACAGATTGTTATGCTATTTTACAAGTGCCAAGAAAATGCAAGAGAAGCAAGAAGAAGATTTATTGCAAATTTTCATAGAAATATATCCATCAATACAATTCTAAGGATAAAAAAACCTATTTGAGGAAAATAAAACTTTACATGATAGAAAAAGAAATTCAATAAAAAATAATTATTAAATAATAAAATAAAAGTACTAATAACATAAGTTTTCAATGTGACCGCCGTTTTGTTTGTAGCCTTTCTAAACTTGCTGTTACAATATGATTTTCCTGGTTAAGGCGGTTTATTTCATCGACAATTTTTCCCATGATCTCTTGAATATTTTCGTTTCGTTGTCTGTATACGACGTTCTTCAAATGGCCCCAAAGAAATGTATCCAAAACTGAGAGGTCGGGGCTATTGGGCGGCCAAGCATATGTTCCATTTCGCCCTATCCATTCGTTATGGCGCCGATTTAAAAATTGAACCACATCATGCACGGCATGAGGAGGCGCCCCATCATGTTGCCAAATTAAATTCTGATATTCTGCCAATGGTAAGTCTTCCAAAAAATTTTCAATTTCGTTTTCTAAAAACTCATAATATCTGTGCCCATTTAAAGTCCCGTTAAAAAATATTGGTCCCAAAATTTTATTGTTTTTTATCTCACACCAAACATGAATAGAATTCCTCCCTTGAAATTTAATAGTCTGGAACTTTCTTGGATTTTCAACGGCCCAGTGGTGACTATTATGTCTGTTGAATACTCCCGATGTTGTGAAAGTAGCTTCGTCGGTCCACACAATATTTTTGAATAAATCAGGGTCTTCGTTTTCTTGCCGAATTACCATTTGAGAAACAAATTGGAAGCGAAGTTCTTTTTGTGCCGGTGTTAGGTGCTGAAGTGGAAGGATACGAAAAGGCCTAAATTTATGAATTTTCAGAGTCCTGTGAACAGTCCCTCGGGTAACTCTTCTGCGCCTTACACCGCCACCGTACTGAACTTCCCGAACTGCATCCGAAATAGATTTGGTTGGATTAACTTGAAAATAATTTATAATGGCCTGGTCTCGATTTCTTCTTCTTTGTATATTTCTTTTTCTATCATGTAAAGTTTTATTTTCCTCAAATAGGTTTTTTATCCTTAGAATTATATTGATGGATATATTTCTATGAAAATTTGCAATAAATCTTCTTCTTGCTTCTCTTGCATTTTCTTGGCAGTTGTAAAATAGCATAACAATCTGTAGTCTCTCGTCCAAAGAGTATTTCATTTCGATCAGAGTCAAATATATATTTTTTAGGTGAAGACTTCGACAATAATTAAAATAATGTCAATTTTTATTGACAAAGCATTCAAACGTCATTTTACCTTGATCACCTATACCAACCTATCGTATATTTTAAACAGGTGAAGCTAAAATTTTAGTTTGTAAAACATTAAAATGTAATATAAACAGCTATCGCAAAATCAAATCTTTTAATCAGAACGGACATAAAAAAATCACTCTTTCTAAAAATCGTATAAAAAACGATACATTCCATTTAAAAAACACCTGATGCATAGCGTAACTCTTTTGTTTCTGGTTCAAATATTTTTTCGATGATATTTTTGGATTCTACAAGAAAAAATACATCGATTGGCTATTTTGAATTTTTCCAAAATACAAGGAAGGTCGAAAATAGGTCCCTGTTCAGTCCTCGCTGGAACACCCTGTACATCTTAAAAATATCTGGTTTAATTTTTGACAACTGAGATATTATATCTACCTTAAGCCCTCAACATTATTATCTGGTAAGGTCAATTTTAAATTTTGACCATAAAGATAAAAATAGCTTTACTGAAAGAAAAGAATATCTTGCCCTATTTTGTGTTTTAAGGGACTGGATGCCTTGCAGGAATAAGTAAACTGAACCTTTTTCGTAATGTCTTCAGTAACACTGTTATTATCAAAGTAAATTATACTTTGTGCTTATCCTAAATTTGGTAAGATTGTAGTCTAGATAAAATTTAAATCAATGATAATATACCTCAGCAATTAATAGTGTGTACTATGTTAATATTAAAAATAATTATTAGTAGTAATTTTTGTATGTCATTTATTAGAATTATATTTCAGATTGAATTCTATTTAAGTGTTTTTATCTTCATCTGACCACCTATAATTAATTTGTGTAAAAGTGAAAATAATTTATAGTAAACAACATGTTTACATTTTAACAAAAATGTAGAAATTATCTAGGAAAATGTTTATTTATGTATATCTAATTTGAAGGTTATAATATATTAAGATTTCAATTTTACTATGTTTGTCATATCCTACATGCAGTATGGCCATTATGTCCTTCAAATTAGCTTTGTATGAATGAACATTTTGATAAATAGCTTCTAAACGGTGAAAAATATAAAACCAAATCCATAAATTTCCTTTACCCGAAACTTCACCTGTTATAAATCTTTTCTTTTATTATTTCATTTAGTAATACATATATACTGTTATATACGTATTACTAATTGACTATATATTATATATATTGGGCGTCATTTTGTTCCACTATATTGGATTCGTACTAATATTTTACCAGTTTCTACTTAGGCCACATATGATTTTTGGACATAATTTAAAATAATTTGAATAAGCAATTTATTACACTGATTTTTCAAAAATTTCATTAGACCTCCATGTTGTTCCATCATATCGAATTAGTACCAAAATTTTACCAGTTTTGTCCTATTTTTCTGCAAAATTTAAAGTTAATTGAATTTTACGTTATTTTTTTTAAGTAATTTATTTGGCCGCTATTTTGTTCCCCATCCGGTTTATCTGTATGTGACACTTAATTTTTTAGGTCGTTTTTTCAGGTGGTTGATTTTTTAAATATTTTATAAGGCCGCCATTGTGAATTAGTACTAATTTTTATGTATCACTTTATTTTTAACGTACATTCGATAATTAGTTTTTTTAGTAATAATATTTTTATCATTTCACTAGGCCGCCATTTGGTTTCGCCACACTGGTTTTTATCAAAATGTACCAGGTTATTCCTATATGATCCCTAATTTTCGTTCAAAATTTGAAGACAATCGGGAAAGTAAGAGTAGTTGTTTAATGATAACTTTTAACGTTTCACTAGGCCGCCATTTTCTTCCTCCATATTGGATTTTTACCAAAATGTTACCAGATGATAGATACGATCTGTAATTATTGACCAACCATTTAAAGTCAATTGGATGCGTAGATTTTTAGCTATTCCGCGAATAGACAGACAGACCGATTCAATTGACAAAACATGTTCTCCCATTTCCGACAGTTTGTCCGTCTGTCTGTCTGTCTGTGTATATGCGGCATAGCTCAAAAACTATTTATCCCATTGACTTAAAAATTCAATCAGTAAGTCAGAGGTTACATTTTGGTGTAAAGATCTAAAATGGCTAATCAAAATGGCAATTTTAGTGCGAATCATGTAGGGGGCAAAACAAAATAGCGGCCTAATAAAATTGTTAAATATTCGGTAAAATTCCATTTCCTGGAAGACACAAATAGATAAAAATAAATATTACTTCCCTCGTAAAAGGGAAGTATTGTAATCGTGAAAAAATCACTATCCGAGCTTTTTTCAGATCTTTACGTTTCAGGGTCCCTAGATGACGAAAAACATTTTTCTCAATTCCGCCGGTCTGTCTGTCTGTATGTCTTTTTGTCTGTCTGCCTGTCTGTTCGCGGCATAGCTAAAAAACTACTTATCCGATTGGCTTAAAATTTTGGTCAAAAATTAAGGGTCACATGATTGATTCAAATTTTGGTCAAAAATTAAGAGTCATATGGGGATGGCCCGGTAGGATTTTGATAAAAATCAAATATGGCGAAACAAAATGGCGGCTTACTGAAATATTTAAAAAAAATATTATTACAAAACTACTCATCCAATTTATCTCAAATTTTGCAAAAATGTCAAGTATTAAATTGGAATCAACAGGTGACATTTTGGTACGAATCCAACATGGCGGAACAAAATGGCGGCCTAATAAAATATATAAAAATTCATCCTGAAAAAAACTGCTTAATGGTTTAATTTCAAATTTTGTGCCATAACTAATTGTGGTACAGTGAACAACTAGTAAAATCGTGGTACTAATTCAAGATGGCCGAACAAAATGGCGGCCAAATAAAATGTTTTTAAGCGTGAAAAATTCACTCTTTCACTTTTACACATCTTTACATTTTAACGTTGCTAAATGCCAAAAAATATTGTTTTATCAACTCCGTCGGTCCATCTGTTGGTCTTTCTGTCTATCTGTCAGTTCGCGGCATAGCTTAAAGACTGCGATACCCGAAAATCTGGTCAAAAATTAAGGGTCATATGGGGATGACCTGGTAAGATTTTGGTAAAAATCCAATATGGCGAAACAAAATGGCGGCCTAGTGAAACGTTAAAAGTTATCATTAAACAACTACTCTTCCAATTTATTTGAAATTTTGTAAAACACATTAAGCATTATATCGGAATAAACTAGTAACATTTTGGCACGAATCTAGGATGGCGGAACAAAATGGCGGCTTAATAAAATATTTAAAAATTCACCCTGAATAACTACTTAACGATTTGATTTCAAATTGTGTACGATAGCCAACTGGGGTATAGAGGTCAACTAGTAAAACTGTGGTACTAATTCAAGATGGCGGAACAAAATGGCAGCCAAACAAAATGTTTGTAATCGTGAAAAAAATCACCCACTCTTTCAGGTTTTATATATATATATATATATCTTCACGTTTTAGAGTCCCTAGGTCCTAGATGCCAAAAAATATGTTTAATCAATGCCGTCGGCCCGTCTGTCCGTCTGTCTGTCTGTCAGTTCGCGGCTCGAACTAACACGATTGACTTCAAATTTTGATAAAAAGTTACGAGTCATTTGGAGATGATCTGGTAATATTTTGGAAAAAATCGAGTATGGCAAAAACAAAATGGCGGCCTAGTAGTAGTAGTAGTAGTAGTAGTTAGGGGGAGGTCTAGAGACCTGATTGGTAGGCCTATTAGGCCCTTTCAGCCTACCCCAGCTCCTCCCTCAACCACCACCAGCCACCAGGTGTACATCCTTGAATCTGCCTGTCCTTACTATGTAAGTCTGTATATCCTTCCATGCAAGATCCTTAACTTCGTCCCTATGCAAGACCGATTATATTATGGCGGCCTAGTAAAATGTTAAGAAAAAATATTATTAAAAAGCTACTTGCGAATTTATTTCAAATTTTGCATAAACATCAATTATTATGTTGGAATTAACTGGTAAAATTTTGGAACGAATCCAAGATGGCCGCACAAAATAAAAAACTAGAAACTACTTAATGTTTGCAAATTGTGAGCTCTAACTAATAGTATAGTGCTTAACTAGTGAATCTAGTTACTAATTCAAGATGGTGGAACAAAACTGCGGCTGAATAAAAATTTTGTGATCGTGAAAAATTCATCCTCTAGATTTTACATATATTCACGTTCTAATGTCCCTAAATGCCAAAAAACATGTTTTATCAAATCCGTCGGTCCGTCTGTCGGTCTGTCTGTCTGTCAGTTCGCGACATAGCTTAAATATTACTTACCCGATTGACTTCCGATTATGACCAAAAATTCATTTTTGTTAGAGTGGTGTATTTGGGGTTAAGATCCAGAAAAAATACAAGTCTTTTGTTTTTAATTATTGACGTTTCGGAACTTAATTTGTGCATCCTCAAGACACATATATAGATCCTATATCCTGCAGGAAACCCATATTATCAGTCTTTACCTACTCCGTAGGTCCGCAGAAATGGTTTTCGTTAACAAACCTCTTGTTATTATATTATAGTGGTGTATTATTTGGGGTTAGGGTCCAGTAAAAAAAACAAATGTCTATTTTTAAGTAGTCGACGTTTCGCAACTTTATTGTTTCATCCTCAGGACACATATAGTTTCTATATCCTGGATGAATCCCACATTATCAGTGTTTACTTAGTCCGTTCGTCCGCAGATATTTCCCAGATATTATGTTTCCATAGTTTTCGTTAACGATCCTCTTGTGGTTATGTTAGAGTGGTGTATTATTTGAGATAAGGGTCCAGTAAAGAAACAAAAGACTTTTTTAAATTGTTGACGTTTCGTAACTTTATTGTTACATCCTCAACCAACATAGATTCTATGTTCTGCATGAAACCCATATTAACAGTTTTTACCTACTACGTTCGTCCGCAGATATTTTCCAGATATTAAGTTTTCAAATGGTTTTTCGCGGCACGATCTTCTTGTTTTTATGTTAGAGTGGTATATTATGTGGGGTTAGGATCCAGTAATAAAAACAAGTATTTTTTTAAATTGTCGACGTTTCACAACTTTATGGTTGCATTCTGAAGACACATATTTAGATTTTATATCCTGCATGACACCCATATTATCAGTCTTTACCTACTCCGTTGCACATATTAAGTTTCTAAATGGTTTTCGCTAACGATCTTCTTGTTGATATAGTGGTGTATTATTTGGGTTGAGGAAATATCTCCAGACCAACGGAGTAGGTAAACACTGATAATATGGGTTTCTTGTATAAAGTTGGGAAACGTAGACATTTAAAAAAAAGGCTTTTGTTTTTTTACTGGATCCTATCCCCAAATAATACACCACTTTAACATAACAACAAGAGGATCGATAACGAAAACCAGTTAGACACTTATTATCGGGGAAATATCTGCGGACCAGCAGAGTAGGTAAAGATAATATGGGTTTTAATTAAAGGTGGCGAAACAAAATGGTGGCTAAATAAATTTTTTTAAAAAATCAATGCAAAAAAATCTTGTTCAATTGATTTTGCAATAAAATTAGATCTGAAAATGGCATAAACTGGTACGAATTCAATATGACGTAGGAAAATGGTGTGTGTTAATGTAAAAACTACTTATTAAATTTATTTTATTATGCCCAAAAGTCAAATGTGGCATAGATAGAGAGAAAATGGTAAAATATTGGTAGGAATCCAATATGATAGAACAAACAAAAATGAAAAGAGAGTATGTGTAACACATATATACTGTGACTACGTACTGAACTAAATTGAGTCACACTTCACTATTGCAGCAAATCATAACGAGGGAAGTTCCGGGTAAAGAAATTTACCGCTTTTTTTGTAATATTTATATTTTATGGTCATGTCCCCGTTTTAAGGACAGTTTTTGAAAATTGTACAATCGATGTCGCAAACGGAAAACTTGAATATATATTTTCTATAAATACTCTTAGCATAAGGGTAAAACAATTTTGACAGCTTTATGTTTTAGTTATTTAATTTGGTATTTCATGGTTTCATTAAAAACGCACCATTTTTTAATTTTTTTTTTCGTTAGTTATGAGGTTGTAATTTTTCAGATTTTTTGGGCGGCTATGATACCGTTTTTCAACTGGGAATAGGAGATGTAAAAAATTGCATAATCTCCGGCTCTGGTAATATTTAAATTAGTAAAGTTTAACGTCTCCAGAACTTATATCCATTGACAAAATGCGGTGACTATATTTTGCATACTCAAGTACCATTGGCCCCTGAGCTGAGTGGGAATTTCAGCTATAAATTTGAAATAGAAATATATTAATTTTTAAAACCAGATTTAAGTTTTGTGATGCAAAGGTGGATTTCAAGCAATGCGAAAATGCCACTTCTAGACAGGGCGGTCTGGGTACCACGCGTACCGATACAATGGTATAGCACGTAGCCAAAGTTTACACAGGTCATTATGTCAATAGGCCTTTTTACGGTTGTTTGACAATAGTTTCCTTTACTGCTTTGTTATTAAGAAGTGAAAAAATAAACTAAAAATTGACCAGGTTTAACGGTAGAGTACCCTAGAAAAAGACCACGTAATTTTTTAACAATGGAATTTCGGTCAGCGCTAAAAGATATTTTAATAGTTGGTCATTTGTATGGCAAGTGGGGCGTACAATATTAGTTTTTTATATGAAGTAAAAAGATTGATTGTGCTCTACTTCTTAAAAAATACAATAACAAAACACTATAAACACCAACTGTCGGCCCTATTATTTTCAAAACTATTCCTTAATATTATACCAAATAAAGAATCATTTAGTTAAACAGTGTTAATTATTAACAATTTGGAGTAAACTGGACCTTTTTAATGTTATTCAACTCATTTCGCCTCAGGCTATGTCCCTTGTAATCATGCGATTAAAAAAGTCATCATTTCTGGAAAATTCACTCATGTATTTATCCTACCGTACAATAAACTAATTGTATATTCAACAAAATGATAAATTGACTTCCCACGTTATGAATCCTCCCTTTTATGAAGCGCATTGAAAGAAAACACAATTTGCAGATGTGCAGAACTAAACTTGGTCATACTTCACTTTCCTCAATAAAAGAAAGGATTTGTTGTTTCGGGTAAAGCCAGGTTTTGTTCTATACTAAAACCTAAACTAATTAACCTGGAATACAGCTCTACAATATGGCGAAAACCCTGTTCAAATCCATTAGTAGTTCCAGGGACAATCGTCATGTAGGGACCCTGAAACGTAAAGATCTGGAAAAATCTCGGAGGGTGATTTTTTTCACGATTACAATACTTCTCTTTTAGGAGGAAAGTAAAATTAATAATAAAACTAGGTTTTACAGGATCGGATTCCCTTTTTTATCTTATCTTCTTTTATTGAGTTCTTTTGCTCCATTTTCTACTCCAATTTATCCAGAACCGGTATCCAACATTGAAAAAAAAAATTGAGTCAGATCATTTTCCAATGTTTGAGTCGCGGTTTGAGTTAATTTTAAGAAACTCAATGATGATTCACGGAGTTAAGCCAAACCAATTTGAAAGAAAATAAGAAAAGATTGAACCAAATACGTTTACAAGTGTATACCAAGTAATGGTAGTTTATAAACCAGTGAAGTGTTGAGTTGATACTAAAACATATTGAAATAAATATAGTGGCAGACTTAAATGGACATTAAATAAGTTTGAAATAGAAACGTGGGGAAGGTAATAGCCTTGTTTTTTACTTCCCTCGTAAAAGCGAAGTATTGTAATCGTGAAAAAATCACCTTCCAAGATTCTCCCAGATTTTTTCAGGTTCCTATATAGATGCCGAAAAACCTGTTCTCTCATTTCCGTCAGTCTGTCGGTCTGTCTAGGGTCATAAGGGGATGAAATGGTTACATTTTGGTATAAATCCAGTATGATGGAACAAATTGGCGGCCTAGTGAATTATTAAAAGAAATATTACTAAAAATCTACTTCAAATGTTGTACAGAAATCAAATATTACTTAGGAATCAATTGGTAAAATTTTGGTACGAATCGACGGAATAAATTGGCGGCTTAATAAATTATTTAAAAAATCAGCCTGAAGATACTAGGTATTAGATCGATTTTAAATTGTATGCAGTAATTAAGTGTAATATAAAGATGCACTGGTAAAATTATGGTATGAATTCGAGATTGCCGAACAAGATGTTTGTAATCGTGAAAAAATCACCCTTCCAGATTTTTAAAAATCTTTATGTTTTAGGGTCCCTAGATGTCAAAAAGATTTTTTCTTAATTATGTAGGCCTGTCTGTTGATCTGTCTATCTGTCTAATTAAAAACAAATATAAGTTTTTAAAAAAATAATAATAAAAATAAAAAACAAAAAACTTGAGTTCTGAGGATTAATATATTATTAATACAGGAAAAGAACCCACAAATCATACTAAAGCAAGCGAGACTACTACTTTTTACAGGTATCCGGTATCCCGTATAAAGCAATTTTTATTATAATTATATTAATTTTTAAAACAAAATTCAGCATGAAAAATATGTTAGAATTTTAAAAGCATAGACACGATCCGTGAAATTTATTTAACTTTTTTATCTATAACAATTTTTACTACTCGTAAAAGAGATTTTTCCAATGGTGGGCTAAAATGTCAGTCTTGACAAAATGTTTTGTTTTAAGGTAGCGTTGGGATGGTCCACCATAAAAAAGTAACAGTTTTTTTGTAAATTTTTTCCAAACTAGATTTTAACTTATTTAATGACAAAAAATATAAATCTATGTCAAGACAAAAATTTAGTGACAATTTATTGTACAGGGTTATATTTCAAACAGTACTCTTTAATATAAGAGTAATCAAAAAACTTTAATTATAAAAGTTTTTGAGTTTTATCGGAATAGTAAGAAATTATAAAAACTACAAACAAACGACGATCAGAAAGTTATCAAATGGGCTTCAACTTCGTTATTTTAAATGGAACATCCTTTATATTTGTACGACAGATGGGCCGCTTTTTGCTAATTATAAATTTGATGCCCTAATCTCTAAAGATACACGACAAATTTGAGAAAAAGCTTGCCATGTAAGAGAGAAACAGAGAACGTTGCACTACATAGTGGAGTCAATGGAAATACATTTATATATTATATAATTAATTATATAATAATTATAAATATTTAAATATATTCATTGCAAAGTTCTGTGTTTCAGTATGTATTATTTGCGCCTTTGATCAGTGAGGGTGGGGTTCTTCTGTAGCTTTACTATTTAACTTCATAGGCTAAATATTATTTTTTACTTGTTAGTGCAATATTTTATAAATAAATGCTTCTATTTAAAAATATTTTTTACGTTTCTTTGTTTATATATGTTATACTTTTTATCATTAGAATTTGTTTAATTATCTTTCTTAATATCTTCACATGTGCGTATTAATCTGCAGGGGTGGGCAAAAAAATCGATTAATCACTTATTAATCTATTAATCGATTAATCGGGTATTTATGATTAATCGATTATTTTTGAATCGATTTATTTTGATTAATCGATTAAATCGAATTAACTATTATTTTTGAATAATCTATTATTTTTAGTTTTTCAAAGATAATTATGTACGCTATCCGATTTTGATTAATCGATTGATCCAATAATCATAGTAATAATGATCAACAAACAGTTAATGTTAACCGTATATTCTTACCACATATTCTTATTTGCACAACGCTACACTGTTGATGTGATTAACCTTTATTCAAAAGATAGTATATAGTAAATGATATAGTGCAGTTTATAGAATAATATAGTATTTTGTAAACAATGATAATACAAATATTTCTATATCTGTCTCATTTATCCTTCGTGGAAGGAATAAAAAAAGTCGGTATTTTTAACTTTATGTCGGCAAAAAAATTAAACCTTTGTGGTGTAGTGCTGTCAAATAGTATAGGGACTTTTTGGTGCTGTATATCTTTTGGATCCTTTTAGCTTCTGTATAATGATGAAAATTGCCGCGAATATTGAAAATGTTAACGGAAAATAATGATATTTTTAAAGTAACTTGGAGATTATTTTACCTAATTGCGACGATTCCCTTTATTAGCGATTGTAAGTTAATAAGTTTAAAAAGCAGATAGGTGCATCCAAAAGTGTACGCGAAAATCTGGGTTCGTTTTTTTATTTTATTATGTTTTTCTTATTTTTATAATTATTTTCGATTAATCGAATAATCGATTATTTTCAATTATTATTTCCCATTAATCGATTATTTTTGATTAACTGATTATTTTCGATTAATTGCAAAATTTTGCGTGACTGGAACAACTTTTCTACTGAAATGCTGTTCGTGTGTTCTGCTACAGAATACAAAAACTACTGTATATTATTAGTATTTAGACCAGGACTGACATTGAGGTCTTTCTCGACATTTTTTCCGAACTATTGACAAAAATTTTAGAAAGTTATGAAAATATGTTAATCTGTTCTGATCCTGATATTGACCATCTGCCTAGCAGTAAAAATTGTAGGTGTTATAAGATGCTTAAAGATATTTTTGTCTCAAATGAACTGACACCTTTGCTTAATGGAACAAATAGAATTTTTACTAATAGAAACAATATTATCAGTATCTCTGCATGGTCTTGATTATGTCATCACATTTTCTTGCAAAAATTTTGATGCTGAAATATCCGATCATTATTGTCAACTTATATATTGTCATGACGCCCAAACAATATTGCCAGAAATGGTTCAACAGAGGATGGTTCGGTACCACTCTGTGGTACGAAATTCATTTGAAATAAACTTCACTCGGAGCAATGTGGCGGGTGACTTTGAACGATTTTTTGAAGCATTCAGTTGGGGCTTTCAACTAAGCTGTAAAAAAAAATTAATAAAAACTCCTTAAAAAAGAAATAAACATAAACATTAAAAAGAAAAAGAAAACTATTACAACAGAAAAATAAATAATTCAAAGAACCAAACAAAGACCACTTGGAATAGAATTAACTGTTTAAATGGTAAAAACCAAAATAATTAAAAAAAAATACATTAATCAAATATGCAAGGATAATGTAATGCTAACTAATGCAGAAGACATAGCAAATAGTTTTAGTATTTATCTATCTGATGTTGTTAAAAGTAAATTAAATTGTCACTTTAGTAACGGTTTATCAAAAGGTTTTTAATAACTTCCAATACACTAAGGTAAACACCACAGGAAGTTAGGTCTGCCATAAAAAAATTGCCTTGTACTTAACTAAACTACAAAAATGTATTACGTAATAAAATAACACTCTGCTAGCGGCAAAAGGCGGGTTTATCAAAGGAACGCGCGGTACTTGTCAAAGAAAAGCCGCGTTTTTTATTCTTTCCGCTTTTCTAGAAATTTCGGGCGGCGCGTTTGACGGGAACATTCGAGACTTTCGTTCACGCCAATATAAATGTTGCGCCTGCAGGAATTGGAGTCATTCTAAATTGCAACTTGAAGGCAATACTACGTCGATACAAAGTTTATTATTAAATAGTACAAAATGAGTGCAGCGAAGAAATCTAAAACGTATCATTTTAATAACGATTGGGAGAAAGAATTTTTGTTTTTTATGGTGAAGGATAAGTGCATTTGTCTTATTTGTCGTGCGTCAGTTGAAATACCTAAGCGTGGTAACTTAGAGAGGCATCATAAAACGGTTCATAAAAACTATGAAAGTTATTTTCCGCCACAGAGTGAATTAAGAAAATGAAAAATGCGTGATTTGATATCTTGTTTAAAAAAAGAACAAACCATGTTCACAAGACCAGCCAAACAATCAAAAGCTGCTACGATCGCGTCATTTAAAATATCTCATATATTGACGAAACACAAGAAACCATTCGAAGATGTATCGGTTGTGAAGGAAGCATTTATTGAAGCGGGTGAGACTTTATTTGGAGATTTTAAAAATAAAACAGAAATCATGTCTGCTATTAGAGAACTTCAGTTATCTCGTCCGACTGTCACAAGGCGTATTGAAGTCATGAGTCAGGACATGGCAGATAAACTAAAAAATGATATCATGGAATGTACATACTTTTCTTTACAGTTCGACGAATCCACCGATATGACAGACACTGCCCAGCTATGTATTTTTATTCGGATGATATTCAATGACATGTTGGCTAAGGAAGAATTTTTGACAATCATTCCTCTGAAGTCCCCTTGGCCCCGTGGCGAAGATTTATATGACGTTTTCATCAATTTTGTAAAAAACTACAAGCTACCAATATATAAATTAGTGTGCATTACAACCGATGGAGCACCAGCAATGACTGGAAACAAAAACGGTTTTGTGGCATTGTGTCGAGCTAATGAAGATTTCCCTTCATTTTTTTCAATCCATTGCATTATACATCAACAAGTTTTGTGTTCAAAAATTTTAAACACGGAGGAACTTGTGGGCATTGCAACCATAATTGTGAATTCTATCAGTGCACGTATCTTGCAACGGCGGCTCTTTAAGGTGCAGTTGGAAGATAGGGAGTCAGCTGAACACACTGATTTAGTTCTTCACACGGACGTCAGGTGGTTGAGTCGCGGAAAGTTCCTAGAAAGGTTTCAAGAACTATTGCCCGAAATAACAGCTTTTCTAGACGAAAGAGGTGATGACACTCAGATGTTGAAAAACGAAAAATGGCTGACTGATTTAGCAATTTTGACTGACATCACAATGCACTTAAACACCATTAACTTGCAGCTTCAAGGTAAAGGAAAAACTCTTATTGAGATGATTAGCGCAGTAAACGCATTCAAAAGTAAATTGCAACTTATGATAGATCAACTGAAAAGAAAGGATCTGAAACATCTTCCGTCTTTGAAAGCAAGGATTCCTCAGTTGAATTATGATACGTATGAGGCTGGATTATCAAATATTTTGGGACAATTCGAAATGCGTTTTTATGATTGTAGTAAATTGGCAAATGTAGCATCATTTATGAGTTATCCTTTTTCATGTAAAAACATTGAGGAATTAGCTACTGAAATAGCAAGTCAGTTTAATAAGAACTCATGTTCTGTTGAAAATGAGTTGGTGCAGATTATATCAGATATACATCTCAAAGCTACAGCATCTGATACAAATTTCTGGTGTTTTATATCTGAAGATAAATATCCGAAAGGCAAATCGCCCTTCAACTGACAGCAATGTTTGAGTCACCTTACTTGGGCGAGTCTCCGTTTTCTGAAATGAAGATAATTAAGCCAAAATATCGCAATCGATTAACTGACGATCATGTGTCATCATGCTTGCGATTAGCACTCAATGGTTACGTACCATCTTATGAAAAGTATGCTGAGGACATGCAGTGCCACGCTTCAACATCCAAAGTCACTCCTTAGTTAAGTTTAACACCATATGTAACTCTTTTGTTTTGTAACAACCAATAAACTCGCAATTTTGAATAACTATAAGTTTTTTCATTGATATTGTAGAGAAGAACCTAACTAAACCTAACCCAAACCTTGACTAAAATAATGTATATTGTGCCGAAAGCTAATATCTATATAAGCTACGGTACACCCTACCTAGGTAGGTAGGGTGTATGTATCGTGTATGTACGACAACCCTGCATCACACATACTTGCAGCCTCTCAGAGTCGATCGTAAGTAGTCAAAAAATATTGAGGTAGATCGCCAGCAGTTCAAGTTTGAGCACCCCTGTTCTAAAGCAATTGCTTGTTTGGTTTATTTGATAAATATGTCAGTTTATTAAGGTATTTTCCCCTCGCGACGGAAAGAAGCTGATATCTTACCTGTATTTAAAAAGGGTGATCCTCTTTTAATTGAAAATTATAGATCTATATCTTTACTTACCTGTTATTCAAAGAATTTCGAAAAGGTTATTTACAACAAATTAACTCCCTTTCTTGAGAAAAATAAAGTTCTCACACCAGCATGATTTTAGAGAAAAACACTCTTCGCAGCGATTGACAGAATATATACAATCAACTTGATAAGAATGAAAACGTAGTAGCTCTGGTATTTGATCTAACAAGGGCATTTGATACTATAGATACTGACTTTGTGGTTAAAAAATTTGAAAGGCTAGGTATTAAAGGACCATTAAGTAAGTGGATCAATTCTCTTTTCAAGGGTAGAAAATTTAAAATAAAAATAGTTAATATTTTTCCATAAACGACAAACTGTGACTTAGGGACCCCGCAAGGCAGTGTCGTGGCTCCTCTAATTTTCTTGTTATTTATAAACGATTTACCAGAATACGTTTCATGTGGAACAAAGTTTATGTTCGTTGATGACACGTCTTTAGTTATCTCCACCAAAAATGAGAATCTTTTGGAGGAGAAAATTAAGATTACACTGACTCACTTCTTAAATTGGTGTAAAAAAACAACCTTATAATAAATCTATCAGAGGAATTTAAGACAAAATGTGCAAACCAATAAATCTAAAAATTTTATTTAATAATATGACTGCCTGTTAGCCACTGTTCAAAGTTTTTAGGAATTACCATAGATTCTAAACTTGAGTGGAGCCTGAATATAGATGATGTTTGTTCGAGACTAAAAAAATTTTTTTTATGATAAAATCGTTAAAAAACTCAATCAGTGTTTCTCATTGAGTAACTGTCTACTTCGCTAATGCATACTCAGTCATATCCTAGGGTTTGGCAGTATGGGGAAGCGCGCAGTAGCTGAACAGAGTGCTGGTTATACAAAAAAGAATCATGATCTTTAACTTGTCATATAAGGCATCCTATATGGAAGTCTTCAAAAAATAAAAAATACTAACAGTAACAAGTGTCTATGTATACAAACTCTTAGTGTACATATATCAAAATCAAGACAACTTCATTTCGCATAGCTTCTTTCACAGTTATCCGACACGAAATAGAGAAAATTTTTGTATTGGAAAACACAATCATGAATATGTTAAAAAAACTAGTCATTATTTAGGTTGCAGACTATTTAACTTACTGCCAAAAAATATAAAAATAATTGAAACCATAGCACCTTATAAAAAACAAATAATAACGCTACTACTAAATGAAACTTTTTATTCTGTAAATGAAATTGAAACTTACCTGCTGAGCAGAGGGTGAATGGTGTTAATTTTTTAACATTTTTTGTTGTTATAAACATGTATGTCCTTTATTCAGTATTATTTGTATTTACTGCGTAGTTATCAATCGTTTAAAGCACAAATAAGATAGTGTGTTTATTAGTAAGAGTTTTTTTACATTTTATTGTTTCTCAAGTGGATGTGATCATACCTTCCTTTGTGGATATGTCTTATCTGCTTGTTGTAGCTGAAAAGATGAATAAATTGTCCATTGTCTATTGGTAATTGAGTAAAATACTCACGTAACTCTACTCAGTAAAAAAATTGCTACTGGGTGCTTTGCTGTGAGAATAATTTCTAATGAATTAGGTTCGATAATGGAACGTTACATAAGATACGGGATCGCTTTTTGGTTTATTTTGTAACCCCCAATTGCTAAATTCCATCGTTGTTCTCCAAAAAAGGTCACTGCGCTATATACGTAAAGCATAGTTTAGGGAACAATGTAAACCCCTTTTTATACCGAAAGAAATTTTGATTGTCATTACTCTTTTTATCTTGGAGACTTATCTATAAATATATGAAAGTGTTATGATTTACAATCACTTACCCCTGAAGCTGAAGTTAAATACTGTTGAAAAGTCCTTTAGACAGACTCTCAAAAACATTCTTAAGCTAAAGCGATATTACAACCTGCAGGAATTTTATGATAACCCTCTATGATAGTAGGTATAATATTTTAAAAATTTGTGACTTGACACTTGTTTTTTTTTGTTTTAATTATTTCCGTTTTTTTAATTCTTAATATTACTGACTCATATTTGTTATTATAGATGTATAGTTCTTATTTTATTTATCGATTGTTGTTTGTTGTTTTGTTATTATTATATATGTTTTATTTGTATGTTTTTTGAGCCTTTCACTGTACAGCAAGTTATTCCATAAGGTATCGAACATTTCTATTTTTAAGGTTGCTTTGTCAATGATTGACATGCTTCTCTGATGATAATAAAGCTTATTTTGTTTGTATGTTTTTTTGAGCTCTTTGTTTAGTTGAGGAGTTCCTATGGCTACCTTCAAACTCTATTATCAGACTCCTAAACTCGACGGGGTTATGTCGACCGAAGTTACATAGGTATGCCAAATCTTAGCTCAATCGGATGCCAGCAAGGGCTTGAAAGAATGGATTACAAATTTTGAGCAGAAGAAAGCAAGTTAAATAAAATCTTGTAAAAACTAAGTATTGTCCTATTAAAATGACGTATGACCATTGTATTTATAGTTTCTTAATAACCTAAAGTGTAGTAACTGCGAAATATTAAAAATAAAGTAAGTAATCGCTATAATATATAAAAGGGTTAATCTTTAAAGTTCTGGTGGAAACAGTGTAGAAAACAACCTGTATAATAAATACAGAGTTTAATTCTATTTAATCATCTGGGATCTAGGCGAAATAAGTATGTCAGCTCACACATAAATATGTAAATATTCTCGAGTTTCCCTTATTAAAATATTCAATCTGAGATCGATATCAACTTCTACATAACTTATGACAGCAGAATTTAAAAGAAACTGACTAATCAACTACATAATCTTTTGACACGACCTCTGCCACTCCTTCATGTTGTCCTAATAAGTAAGTAAGTCACCGAGATATCAGCTGACACAATAGAGTGTAATTAAGTTTTACTCGCTGCTAGGTCGACTTTTATGTGGTACTACAAGTAATCTCGGTATTGTTATTTTTGTGGTATGAGTAATGCTATTAGCATGTTCGGGTTTGGTATTGTTTTTGTTCGACCGCAGCTCGTTTTCAACGAATCGAAAATTCAAATTAACCGTCCGACGACGGTTCTAGCAAGATAGGTACAAGGTCGAGAGAGGCTTGTGCCGTGGTACTGTTACTTCGGGGTACAGGCAGGGCCGGTTTCACAAGCTCACGAGCCCTAAGCGGCAATTTTTAAAGATCCCCCTGCCATGTTTAAAGTTGATGGCAACAAAAATATACGTGTATATATTTTACATATGTATTACAGTTTTAGGCAGATATTTGAATTAATAAATTTGTCACTGAAATAGTGTTATTTTACTTTTCTTACATACTTTTTTAACTTATTTGTTGTAATCTGAATGTGGCGTTTATAACATTGATTATTCGGATGTTTCTTAATTTTTCCATAATATTTGCTTTTAATCTGCAATTTTTCCTTAAACTATAGTTTCCGCTTTTCTTGAATTCAATTTACTTTTTAATTTTTCTACATCAAATTTCTTGAATGGAATAATTTTGTATTATGCATTAATTTTGTGAATTTTCATCGTAATTTGTAGCACTTGCATCTTATGACCGCTGGATTGACAAGTTATCGTTTTTATAGATACTTCTCTTGTTGAATTACTGAGTATATGACATATGATATATCAATTAAATTCTAGTGTTGGAATTTTTTGTCGTAAAAAATATTCGGTTTACGGCCGCCCTAATGCAGAAATTAAACGAATTTGTGTGCATTATTTATTTATAAATAAGATACCCTGATTTTTTTAGTAACTGGCAATAATGTAAATAATATAAACATCCTAATAAATCCTAACAGTACTGCTAATGCACGAAAAAAAATCGGTAAATTTCCTTTACTCTCGTTACACATCTTTCCTTTTATTAGAAATAGTGAAGTGTGATCCAATTTAGTTCAGTACATAGTCATTTAGTAACACATATATACTGTCTTTTCAAGTGGAGGCTCATGGTTAACTTTTCAGGGGGGTCATATATATATATATATATATATATATATATATATATATATATATATATATATATATATATATCGACATCTGGCCTTAAATTCTAGACATTTCTCAAAGTTCAGCTTACTGGCGGCTTTTGAAATCCTAAGATTCTAAACCACTGTGGCTACCATTATTTAAAAAACATTAATTTAAACCACAAAATCAACAAACAAATCCTAATAACTTCTATAAAAATACGCAATCGTAACCACAACCTACCACACGTTTCTCATTAAACGCATCAACTGACAAAAATGTTTAAGTTTTCTCGGCGCGCCAACCAAAATTTGCCAACGCAAGCCGTATATTACCTATGCGCCCCTAGACGAATTCGGTCGGGAACACTCGGGAAAAACTCGCCTCCGTTTATAATCACGAGGTCATCGCGGGCCGCCAGCCTCGTGGTCCAACGAAACGAAACCTTTGGAGATCGCTGTGCGAGGAGGCATCGATAGTGCGACTGCCGCGGAATCAACATGAACATTCAACGAGTTTACACGCTTAGAATAATAGAAGGAATTTCCAAATTTAAAAGACATTAAAAATATATAAATTATTTATTATTTTCTGTTTGGAAATATTTATTGACCTAATGGAGGAGCCGCCACTGGTCTTTTCAAACATTGGGAGCCATTTTGTTCTTGTTCCTACCTATGCCACACTTGGTTTTTGAATATAATTTAAAATAAATTCAATAAGTAGTGTTTACATTGACACACGCCGCCATTTTGTTATGTCATGGTAAATTCGTACCAGTTTACCCCTATATCACAAACAAGCCTATTGAATAAGATCTATTTTACATTGCTTTAAAAAATATATTTGGCTACCATTTTGTTCCGCCATCTTGAATTCGTACCACAACTTTACCAGTTTGTCTCTATGTCACACTTAATACTTGCACAAAATCTGAAATTAATCTAATAAGTAGTTTTTTTTGCCTGATTTTTTAAATATTTTATCAGGGCGCTATTTTATTTTGCTACCAAACTGTTACCAATTCATTCCCATGTACCACTTGATTTTTGTGAAAACCGCCATCTTATTCCGGCATATTGGATTTTTACCAAAATATTTCGGGCTCATCCCCATATGACCCTTAATTTTTGACTAAAATTTCAAGTGTATCTGATAAGTAGTTTTTAGCTATTCCTCGAACTGACAGACAGACAGACAAACCGCCAGACGGAGCGACGGAATTGATAAAACTAGTTTTTTGTCATCTAGGAATTTAAAAACGTGAAAATATGTAAACATAATTTAAAACGATTACAAACATTTTACTTGACCGCCATATTGTTCCTCCATCCACAGAATTTGAAATCTGTCCATTGAGTAGTTTTTCAGGCAGAATTTTTAAATATTTTATTAAGCCGCCATTTTGTTTCACCGTCTTGGATTCGTACCAAAATTTCACCAGTTGATACGTACATAATACTTGATTTTTCTCCAAAAGTTGAGATAAATTAGATAAGTAGTTTTTTAGTAACCATTTTTTTATATTTCACTAGGCTGCCATTTCGTTTTTCCATATTGGATTTTTTCCAAAATGTTACCAGCTCATTTCCATATTGCGCTTAATTTTGGACCAAAATTTGAAGTGGTCGGGAGAAGTCGGGTAAGCAGTTTTTCAGCTATGCCGCGAACAGACAAACAGTCCGACGGAATTGAGAAAACTTGATTTTCGGCACCTAGGGACCCTGAAACGTAAAGATCTGAAAAAAACTGGGAGAGGGATTTTTTCACGGATACAATACTTCCCTTTTACGAGGGAAGTAAAAAGCCATAAAAAGGTAAGAAAAAAGGTATATTCTATCGAAAATCCAACAAGGGTAACAGTTGATAATTTAGCGTTCTATTAGATAAGGCTAAACACAATTCAATGACTCCTATAAGTGGATCATGTCATATGCGCGAAAAAATAGCATCAAGCCTTTGTTGGATAACCTTAGTTTAAAGAGAAACCTTTATGCATTAAAAAATCCAAGTATGCTATTTAAAAGCTAAATAAACTAGAATAGAAAGAAACTAAGTAAGGACTACTTAGTTCAAAAAATAGAAACATAGACAAACAATTTAAAAGCAGATTTATCACAAAGGGTATCGCTGGCATAAACTACCTTCGGAAGACTTAGAGAAGTCGTTCCAAACACCATCAAAGCACAAACTCTCGATCAATGCGTGCTTCCATTGAAAAAACTGAGTTTCTTTGACAACAGAAAATTTCTAGCAGTTCAAAATTTAGTGAGATAACTAAACTAAACCAGCCTATGATTAATATTGGCTATAATTAGCAGTTTTTGATTCATTTTTGGTCGTCTGGAAAAACAGAAAATACATACATACATTAAAAGAATTTATTTTCTAACTATTATAGGTCGGAATTACTAATAATAAAATTCATTTCCGCTTTTTTTAAATTTAGTTTTTAATGGCCACAAGAAGATTTTTGAATTCCATAAATGTTGACGCTTTAAACCACCAACAAGGGCCCACGGGCGGCATACGGCTCTCCTGCAGCCGTTTTTTGAGGGTTTGTCAGAAGCATTAATTTTTTTGTTCATAGATCCGAAAAGTACATCCGACATGATCGATTTATAAACTCATTGAACCTTATCTAATTGAACGCTAACTTATCAACCACATATTGGGGATTTTTTGGACCAATCTGCAAAAGGAAAGTATAAAAAAACATTGTTCATAAGTCTTTCATCGGACATACGCCTCCACTAAGCGTTGCCACTCTTCCCGGCTTTGCGCCTGTACCATCCAATTGTTTCCTACCAATAGCTTAATATCATCAGTCGACCTAGTCTGAGGACGACTTCTACTTCTTTTGTTACTCCATGGTCTCCACTCTAAGACCCTTCTTCATCGGTCATCGTTTGTTTTGGCTATATGGCCTGCACAGCTCCATTGCAATTTATATAAACGTTCCATAATAACCGTTACTCTTGATGCCTTAAAGTTACGTCTATTATCCTCCTCTCCATTGCTCTCTGTGTTGTTTGTAATTTAACAATAATTTCTTTGTTAATTGCCCATGTTTCAGTGCCGTACTACGTATTTTTAGGTGTTTGGGAACGTTTCCCGAACAAAGACTTTTTGTTAAAGGTTTTAAATTTCTTTCGCAAATTGATTAATAATGTTATTATAACGTAACTCTTTGAGGCTTGAACCTTTTATATTTAATATACAAACAAACAAAAGTATGCTTTATTTTCGCAGGAAAATTGTTACAATTTTATAGACAAAGCGAAATTTGCCTAAAAACAAAACAATGAAGAACGACATATTAATCGAAAAAAAAATCATATTTTTCCATAGGTCAATGCAAATATATCAATTGTAAATATAACATTTGTTATATTCATAACATTACCGTAAAGCGGTTAATGAATTCAGGTGACCTTAACAAAAAGAAATAAACAATACATATGCGAGGTGAATTATTGTTATAAATGCAAAATAAGTGAAGTTAAACAAAAAGTGTACTGAACTAGTATAGTAATTAAAGTGTATTAGAAAAAAAAAAAGAAAATGTATAACTTTAATCTAATATGTAACAAAAATAATTAATGTTAACGAACTCTCAGACAGTTCATTAAAATATTTTAAAATGCTATGCAGCAACACGATACCCAAAAACATTTAAGTAAATAAGCAAATAAAAAACATTTTAATGAGACTTATTCATTATAAAAATCATTAACGCAGTAAAAAGGTCTTTCAATGAGGTAAGCTTTGGTTTTTTTTTTCGAAGGAGTGCAAACATAGGGATTGTTATTAAATGTTCTGGAAGATGATTGTAAAGTTTCATAGCGTTGTAAATAATTGATTTTTTTATTAATTCTGTGGAAGGAATGAGAAGGTATATGTCATCTCTAGAGTTTTTGGTAGGATATACGTGTTGTGGCCATTCCGGGAATGTGTTTATATGTTTTCTCATCAAACAAAAATAAATAATGTGTTAATATTTCATGTTTTTTGAAGCGCTCCAAAAGAGAAGGTCATAGCGGAGATGGGATTCGAATAGAGAGAAATAAGTAAGTCTGGCAGAAGACGACGAAGAACTGGACGTCTTTTGAAACTGATCGAATGGCAAAGCAGGCGGTAGAAAGTTTTTTAGTTAATGTGTCAATATGCTTAAACCATTTTAGGTTGTTATTTATATTCAAACCCGGGAATTTAACCGACTCAACGTATTTAATATTGAGGCTAAGTAGCTGAAGTGGTTGTAAAGTCCCCTTATAAGATAAGGCCACCGTTTTATCTATATTGAAGCAAGGCAGATTGGAATCGCACTAATAGAAAGAGCATTGATGTTAAGGCTCAGTACCCACAGTGGATAGTTGAGCAACATTAAATATTAAATTGGTCAGCGATTAACTGAGCAGTTACAATGTGATATGCAAAATGTCCATTTGTCACTTCCACGCCAGAATTAAATAGAATCACGTTTAATGTTAGTCATGTCTCCCCCCGATCCGTGTTTAACCAAGTTGGGCCCATAGCACTTAAAAAAAAAGTAATACGTAATATTCTAATTATATTTATTTTTATATTTGAAATCTTACAAATTTATTCGAACATGCATTGTAATGGTTGATTTAAGTGTTGTCATTTAACTATAAATTAGTTTTTAGTTGTTAGCATATCGAAATAGTTCCAGAACGAGCCAAGTTTCTAATGTCTGATTAATATAGTTTGTTATTACTGAAGATTATGGGAATATGAGTACTTTTTCATAATGTATTTATATTCTGTTCTAAAATTAAGAGATACTTTATTTAAACTTTTTTACAACAAACACAAACAATGACTCGTTTTTCAAGCTTCACCTCCATATTTTACCTAATGAATGAGGTTTCTGTAGGTGACCCACATCGGGCTTGTACATTGCAGATATCTTGTGATTTATGCGCAGCGGCAGAATCGAGCATTTAAATTTATTTTATCCTCTTAAAAATGCATCTGTTTTGTTATTAGTCTACTGTTTTGGTCTTTATAATAAACCGATTTGTTATTAAAATTGCAGCAAGGGTAAGTAATTTGACTCGGCCCTTCGAAAGTAAGTTAGTAGTAGGTATAACAATGCTTTGTTACGCTCTCCTTAATGGCAGTGACTTAAATAAGAATTTGGCTCTCCCGTCCTAGTTTAAATAACAGTTTAGTTATTATTTAGTAACTAAAGTAAATAAAACGATATATTATAGGTTAATAAGGCTAGGAATTGAGTTCAACTAAAGGCTTCATGTGTGTCTTTGCTTCTATCTGGTTATAATGATAATAAAAATAATAACAAAAACAAAATAAATCATCTTTTATTTGTACGAATGAAGCAAAAATAAAAACCATTATCGAATACTATGTATACGGTATACAACATAGGTCTGAGTGTGATAAATTCACTGAAACAGCGACAATCGATTCTTATGTTCAGATTTTGGAAGATACTTGGAGTAGACAGAAGGTCCTGTTGGAACTTTTTGTGATCCGCATTTCTATGCAGATAGTAGAAGACAAATAGCCAATACTGATCATGTTTACTCGGAGTGTTGATGTTGAGATTGGAGTACCGCAGATCACTGTATTCCTTCTATACATCAATGGCCCCGTTAATATCGATCAGTGAAAATTATTTTAAGAATCTGAATGACCTAACCGAAATTAAAAAACTTAAACGAAAAAACCTAAAAAACTTATTAACGAAAACTATTTTCCAGATAAGAAAAATAATAGAAAAATAGGCTCACTTGAAAAAATGATAATTAACCATTTTTCATAACACAGTCATGCCTTCATTTTAGTTTGCAGTTGTCATTTGTTTATTTATTTGCAAATCCTAGCTTCATTCCTAAAATATTTGTTTTTAAACATTTTTTTTGTTTCTTAAAATAATATTTATAGACTGGCAAAGAGTATATATAAATCCTGTTCAACTGTAGAGAGAAAGAATTCTATTCCCACACATTTTCTAATTTGTTAAGTATTTTAATCCCTTAGCAACCAATTTTTATTTTCTTTATTTCGGGAATCCAGTTGTAAACTGGATGATAACGCTTATTTTGAGTTGCCTTTATTGTTTTCTTTAGAACTATTTTATGACTTAACAGAACCGTGCTTGCCGGGAGTAGAGGGAGCATATGCAAGGCTCTAGGAACGTAATTGAATTGAACACATTGAACATATAAGAATTCATTCATCGAATTATAGTAAAGGCTTAAATATAATATAAAGAATGTCTTTGTACAAATAAACAAAAAGTATATTTTTGGCTATCAGTCAAAAAAAAAAACAACACAAAGCATAACATCGCCTTTTAAACTATTGCAGTACGTCTGCTTTTGTAATTTTATCACTGATATTTTTTCTGGATCTGACAGTATTGTATAAAATGGTTGAAACCATCAAATCGCATTTCTGCCATTGTAATTGCATCTATGATCTGAAGTTTGGTAGAGGCTCTTTAAATTAGTTGCGGGGTTGGAACAACATCTCTTTGTCTAGTTTCGCGTTTCCGGTGATTTGATCTAGATAGAGGTAAAATTTTGTTATAATTGATTGCAACAAATACGCGTTTATTATCATTACATTTTACCATTATTAGGCCTTGTAAAATGGTTTGTAAACAATATTATGAAAAAGGCAGTATGCTCAAGTGCCCTGTATACATGACAGTAATTCCATTACAGTTATTCCGTTGAATCTTTACCATGCATTTGTATTCATACGAATCAAATCAAAATTTTGTGGATTAAATAGTCAAAAAAAGACTACATTCCTTATGGGCGCAGATATAAATATAAAATATATTTATAAAATAAATTACTATTATACTAAAAACAGTACTTACGATCAACAAAAATACAACAATAGTAGCTTTCTAAAAAAACTCACTTGAAGATTAAACGGCACAAGACACAAATACGAATAATATAAAATGACAATAATAATAACTAGAAGTTTGAAGATATATGGGTATAATTGGATCGAGGAGAGAAATGAAAACCACTTCTTAAATTGCCGACGTAGTATCCACAGTCAACTAGAAGTTTGAAGTTATGTGGGTATATTACTTACATAAATTACATAAACTTCTAATTGATTGTGGCGTTAAAAGAAAATTACATTTATCATTTTGGGTTTACTTCTGACACCAGAACTGAGATTGGACTCTATCAAGATATTGAGTACTTGCACGGCCAGGATGCAGTGCTGAATATGAAGCTATGGGCCAATAAGCCCTGAAGAAGGTAATACGTTTACCAAAAGGTCGGCAATTTAAGAAATGGTTTTCATTTCACTTCTCGCTCGTCGGCATTTTAAGAAGTGATTTTCATTTCTCTCCTCGCTCCATACTCCCATAATTTCAAACTTCTGTTGACTGACTGAACGTCAAAAGAAGATTACAATAACAATAACATCCACACAAACTCTTGACTTTTGACGCTTTAACGTCAAAGGCCTGCCTATGTTGATGTCTTTGTTTATTAAGTTCGTTTTGGTAATTTAATATTTTAACATTTTTCTCATATGGAAAATAATCTTTATTCTATGTCATTTTTTTCTTTCATTATTGATTTAGAGAATACCAATCGATAAGAAAAACACGATGTTTTTAAAGTGCGTCTTTGATATTTCGTTAATTGATGACGCATGACTAAAGACTCAAGGGAACAACTGTATAACTTTTGACTAGCTCTATGTAAATTTGTAAATAATATACCTTGTTATAAAGTTGGTACCTTGAAACTAATCACCTACGTTTAATTAAGAAGATTGGGTATTCAGACAATGTTTTTGTATCCTATTTCTTTATTTAATTTTATATACACCAACTAATATGCTGACCTAACTTTCATGTTTATGTTTTCAAAGTAGTTTTATAGATGATCAGTTTAGTCTAATAACTTAAATTTTTAAGCTATTCTATCGTTCATCTACTATACAACTTATATATTTCAAGATTCAAGAATCTTTCTATAATTTCATTACTAATTTTAACATTTTTGATTTGCAAATGATTAAGTTTAGCATTTTTACTTTTGACCGTTTTCTATCTTATTTTTAGATACCTAGTTGTTAATTAGTCATTGAAATAAATTATTTCGTTCATTATTAAATGATTTAATTATTTCATCAACTATATCTTTTACTATATTACATATCACTGTATCATGAGCAAACAGCTGTATGAAAAAATTTTTGCAACCTTAACAATGTGATTTATATAACCATAAATAGTGTAGGTCCTAACACAACTCCTTGTGAAATTCCACTTACTGGTTTTGGAAGTAAGTATTTTCTAAACCTTCTAATAATAGTACGTTCAAATCCAACTTATTTAATTTTCAATAATAATCTATGTTTGTTGTCTCAAAAACACGTTTGAAGTCCAAGAAAACCACTCCAACCCTCATCCTTTTCTCCAAAGCACCGGTCCAGATTAATAAAACTATTTGGAATTCAATTTCACACTAGTCGTTAACTCGAAATCCTGCTTAATAGTCATTAAGAATGCTATTGTTTTCAAGATATGTCACACTATTCCTTAGATAATTTAAGTATTTTCTGAATACAGGACAATCCAAAACATTTTTAATTTGTTTCTTGGAAGGCATCTCGGAAGCTTTTGCCCACACCACAAATCCTTTATACCTGCCCTGGTACGGCTGTCTATACCTGTATCAATCTTAAGCGAGTACCTGGCTGGCAAGAGTACCGAGGAGAAGCCGCAGCAGTGGACGGTCGCCGCGACTAACGTGGTGGTATCATGCATTCTCGGTTAACGAACTTCGCGCAACACGGAATCTGTTGTTTTGACCGTTTCGTTTTCGAAAATTTGCGCCGTGAAAACATCCGCAGGGTCTTCTGAGGGAAACTGACGCTATACGGATACCTTTAAGAAGGTCAGTGCGAGCGTCAAAGGGTGTTTGTGTAGTGAAAGTTCAGTGAATCGTTTGGATTGTCCAATGGATTTGACTGTCGGGGTTAAATATATAGGTGTTGGACAGTGCAATATGTAAGAGAAGGATTAATTTCATTTTATAGCAAGAAGATAATCACGATAACTAGGTATGTAATGCATTTATTTATTAGTATTAGCTGCGAAAATATTTAAAGTGGTGCCCTTTTTTCATTAATTTTCTGTATATTCGATACTTTATTGCTTATAACAAAATTTAATTTTTAATAACAAATTTGGAAGGATTGATTTTCATTTTACAGCAAGGAAAAAATTACGACAAATAGGTATGTATCCATTTATATATTAAATAATTAAAGGGATATTCATTTTTCATTTACTTTCTCTATATATATATATATATATATATATATGTTTTATTGCTTTACTTATACAATACACCTACTCATAAATAATAATAAAAATTAACGTCAAAAATAACCCATTTTAATTACTGGTACATAATAGTAACAAATTTGGATCACAGATGTCACAATTCAAAAAACAAACTAAAATTACTATGATTAAAAATATATTTTTCATTATAAGATTGACCGTGATTGCAGCATCGATGTATCTTCTGTGTCGGTTCCAATAACTATCATCTGGTTAGACGTCAAGAGAACGTAGATCTTGACTATCTAGAGGCTGTTCACTTCTTCTGTGTAATTGAATTGATTTATACTTTTAGTTTCTTTATTGCCTGTTCGCGATTATCTCCATACAGGTGCAGCAGAGGTTTAATCAGACGTGCCTTAATAAAAAAATCGTGATATATTACAGGGAGATGAGTTTTTTCTTAAAACGTGTTTTTTAACTTTTTATATCCATTTCAATTAATTTTAACGACGCAAACATTTATTAATAGAGGTTGTGTCGTTTTTGGATTTGCGTTTTTTGCGTCCTACCCCCTTACTTAAAGTTTTGTATGCATAACCATCTAAACAAAGTGACAGAAAATGTATAGCTACTTTTTTTTAAAACGTATTTAAGAGAATTATCAATGGGTTCTACAAATACTCGCCTGAGATAGAAGATTTTTGAAGAAAACACTTTTCACTGACGAAGCCAATTTTTCGAAAAATTCAATAATGAATTTGCATAACCACTTGTGGGCCGAAGAAAGCCCACATGCTATAGTAGAGGCTAAATTCTAGTACCATTTTTTAGTTAATTTATTGGCTGGAATTATAGGACGATCTTAATGGGCCATATTTGCTCCTGAAAGGTTTACTGGTGAGTCGTAGGCAAATTTTCTCCTGACTGAATTGCCAGTATTATTAAAAGATGCACCAATTAATTTAAGGTGTACTATGTTTTATATGCACGATGGTGCGTTAGCATACTTCTGCTGTAGTAAGGCAGTACCAATGACATGTCATTGGGCGGTACTTAGATATAAATTTTCCTTATCGATGTATAGGACGCAATTTGAGAAGAGGTAATGAAAATTTAGCAGAGCAAGCATGGCCTCCGTGTTCACCGGATATGAATTTCTTGGACTATTTTTTCTGGAGTTATTTAAAATCGTTAGACCAATTGCGGATGAAAACGTTTTGCGAAACCGAATTATTGAATCATTTGAAATTATTGGGCATACGCCCGACATTTTTCGAAATGTTAGGAAATCAATAATTGTACTGGCATGTGGTGGACATATAAAACATTTAATGCAAGCATTTTTAAGGTTCATTACTACATTTGGAGTTAGAAAAATTATTATTAGAAATATATTGTTCGCAGTGTTCGATTAATTTTTTATCGAAAATGATTTATTTATTTAACGACAAAGCTGAAAAATATTTTTTTGAACGTTATCCAAAAACCTGATAAAAAATTAGTAGAGTAATTTCTTGTCCGTTTAAATATGCAGGTGCACGCCACTTGTACTATGTTAATAGGACAAAACATTGTATTACATGCATAAACATATGCCAAGCTTCGGATCTATCGATTCCGTCTTTCAGAAATAGTTTAGAAATGAAAAAAAAATCACAGATTTTTACACCCTGCATCTCGGAAGCAAATTATTTTAGGACATATGTTCATGGGAATTTATTTATTTATATATATATATACATATATATATATATATATATATATATATATATATATATATATATACATATATTCAAATTCAAAATTCAAATTCAAACATGCTTTATTATCGTAAATACATAGTATTTGTGGACAAAGCTTAGTATACTATAAAACAATATATATATATATAGAAAAATAGATACAAAATAAAGCAATTTGTGACTAATGCTAATGGAAGTATCATGAGTACACACTTTCCAAAAAAAAAAAAAAGAACACATTAAAAAATATATATATAAAGAAAAAATAATATAAAATAAGTAAAATAACAAAAGAAGATAAATACAAACAACAAAGAACAGATAACACTATGTCAAAATATTAAAATAAAACAGACTCCAAAAAAAAAAATTCGATAACTTAACTTTTACTCCCAGTTGCACTCAAAATATTCATTCAGATTATAAATTGCCTTGTCTTTAAGAAGTGATCCAACTGACTTTTTGAAGCATGTTAGAGATCGTGCTGTTTTAAGATTATTTGGTAGATGGTTGAAGATCTTAATACTTAAATATACTATGGAGTTCCTAGTCAATTCAGTTCGCGGAACTGGCATTGGAATGTTGCAGTTTTGTCTAGTATTATAAGGTCTATTAGAAGAGGCAGTGTCAATAAGATGTATTCCGAACTTTTTATAAATTAAACAAGTTGTCTCAAGTATAAAAAGACAACTCAAAGTCAAAATGTATAAATTTTTAAATAAAGGTCTACAAGTCTCTCTAGGGGCACTACGACAAACAAACCTAACTGCTCTCTTTTGTAAAACAAATACAGAACTAAATAGACACTGACTACAACAACCCCAAAAAGCAATGCCATAACGCATGTGACTTTCTACAAGGGAGAAATATGCCAATTTTGCAGCTGCTGAACCAAGTTCACTTGCAATAACCCTGACAGCATAACACCCACTAGCCAGTTTCTTTCTTAAGGCTGAAATATGGTCATGAAATTTCAACCTATTATCAATCAATAAACCAAGAAATTTATTGCAATCATTAAAATCCAATGGTACATCCTGAATCTTTATGTGATCCTTGAAAACAAACTTAAAACTTATTAACTTGGTTTTAGCTACATTTAGGGACAAAAGATTGGCATCACACCATTGTTTTATTCTCATTAAATCTTCTGATACTACACGCAATAGTGATTTCTGTTCTTTATGAGACCATAAAATGTTCGTGTCATCAGCAAAAATTGTGAAGCGACCACCTATATCAAGAGATGCAAGGTCGTTTATGTAGAGGAGAAACAAAATAGGGCCAAGTACTGAACCCTGTGGAACTCCGTGGTCTATGGAACATCTATCAGATAAAGTGCCCATTGACCCCACAATCTGTTTTCTACCTGACAGAAAAGACTTAAACCACTGCAGAGCAACACCTCTAAACCCATAATTAAAGAGCTTGTCAAGCAGTATCTCATGATTTACGCAGTCGAAAGCTTTGCTAAAATCACAAAACGCTGCAACAGCTACATCCCCCACATTGAGCCTCAAATAAAGGTCCTCCAGAAAGGAAAACATTGCATCATTTGTGCCTGTTCGCTCTTGAAAACCAAATTGAGATTTACTTAAAATGCCATGTTTAGTTAGAAAAGCTACCATTCTTTTTTTAACCAGTATCTCAATAATTTTAGACAGGCAGGGTAAAAGGTATATATATATATATATACTAGAGGGTACGTTCGCGTATATGACTATAATGAAAGGGATGTAAAGAGGTACTTAAATTGCCCCTATGAGTACCTCTTTATAAACCATGTTTGTTGTTGCATTGCATGCATAGAGCATGCGACATAGAGTTGACCATAGGTGAAACAATCGTAGCGTAAGTCTACTCCAGCTCTACTTAAGGATTGCCCTTGAACTTTCTTAATTGTTATGGCGAAACAAAGCTTTAAAGAAAACTGTACACGTTTAAACTGAAAAGGGTAGTCTGACGATATACGTGGTATAAAAACTGTTTCTCCCAGACCAGGGCCAGAAATAATAGTAGACTCTATTACATTGTTTTGTAATGTTTCAACCTGTAGCCGAGTTCTATTACACAATTTTGGTGGTTTTAAATTTCGAATAAGCATCACTGGTGCTCCCACTTTTAAAGTTAACTCATAAGGATTTCTAAAGGGTTTAGAGTGTGTAGGAACTCATTAGTTTTTTAAACCAAGAAGCGGTTTTATTTTGACAACTTTCGAGTCCACTATAAACATTTAAGGGGTAGTTTCACCACCTTGGAAACTGAGTTTCGAAGAATCCCTTCTTAACGAACCTCTCCATTTTAAAATCAAGTTGTTTGCACAAGCTCAGCTTTCTACGGCAAACGGTTTGAGAAAAAACGCAAAAATTAATCAGTGACCCGACTTTTTCAAAAACCCTTCATGAATTTATTAAAAATCTTAAAATATGTAATAAAATAAAATAAAAAGCACGTGTTTAAGTGTTTTTCCGAATAACTAATTGTTTTTTAAATAAAAAACAGAATATTAAAGGGATGGTTTCAGCCCCTTGGACACTCTGTCTCGGTTTTTAAAAATTTTTTAAATATGTAAAAAAATAAAATATAAAGCATATTATGTTCAAGCGTTTTCCGAATAACTGACGGTTTTTAAATAAAATATATTATAATATTTAAGGGATGGTTTTACCTCTTTGGACATATTGTATGAATTTTTTAAAAAATATGTAAAAAATAAATTAAAAAACACGTGTTCAAGCGTTTTTTCGAAAAACTAACCGGTTTTTAAATAAAAAAATATTGTATTATTAAGGTGGTGGTTTCACCCCTTTGAACACCCTGTATGAATGTCTAACAAATCCTAAAATATGTAATAAATAAATTAAAAAAGCACGTATTTAAGCGTTTTTCCGAAAAACCGACCGTTTTTTAAATAAAAAATATTATAATATTTAAGGGGTGGTTTCACCCTCTTGGAATTTGAGTTTTGAAAAATCCCTTCTTATCGAACCTCAACACACTAAAATCAACCTGTATGCCAAAATTCAGCCTTTTACCTCAAAAGCGGTTTGAGTTGGAGCATGATGAGTCAGTCAACTAAATCTTTTATATATTAGTATAGATATATAAATAAATAAATGAATAAAAAAAAAAAAAAAAAATATATATATATATATATATATATATACTAGTACATTTTGGTACACTATAGCGAAAATGTTTGATACCTACATTAAGAAATTTGTCCGCGGCAACACTGCTGTATATCCCATTATCTCTGCCAATGCGCACAAACATATGCCTTTTTATACAGAATGCTTTTAAAACATCTAGAAGATTACTTTATTGTAGCCTAATTGTCCTCGCATTGTCCATTATTGTCACGATTTTTTGAGGATTATTTGGTAAAAGGCAATTCTTGAGCTATTCTTCAAAAAGTTCTGCCGTTCATTGGCAGTCCACGCCCCTGGAGTATTTAATATTCTTTGCAGAAAGCTATAAGACACAAGGGACCTAACCATTTTCTGACCTGGCATGTAAAATTTTTATCATTTTCCCTTTATTTGGTGGAGCTTTTGTTTTAAATCAGAAGAATCGTAGATGATGATTTATCCTTTTCCCTTTATTTGATCAACCTTTTATTTTACACATACTGGAAAAATGGATGGTGTTTTATGCGAACATTAAGTAAATGAAATGCATGATTTTAGTGCAAATTATAAAATATTCTGAATATGTAATTATGCAGAGAATTTCTAAAAGGCTGAGAAAACAAAATAGTGTCTGAAAGCATAATCGATTACAGAGGCGCTGAGAAGGCAGACATTTTTTGTTTAATGACGTAGATGTTCGATTGTTTTCAAGAACCTGCAGAGCCCTTTGTGATGTGACTGCAAGTCATATCCTCAACCAAGTGGAAATGATCTTGCGAACTGGTTTCAAATGACATTTTTTTTATTGTCTTTGTTTTAGAAATATGCCATTCAGTAAGAAAGCAAAAATAGTATTTTACATGCATCAACCATTTCTGAGCATTGACGTTACTTTGTTTAATCACTAATTATCATTAAACAAGGGACAAACCTTTTTGGAATAAGAATTATTGTAATAATTTCATAATATTACTCAAACAAAAAAGGTCATGTGATCATATTTTAACATTTAATATTTTATTTTCTAATTATGTCACTTTCTCATTTGACCTGACAAAACTTTTTTCGATTTTTAAATCACCAATTCAGGGGCGGCTCTAGTATGGTATCGAGAGGGGGCGAAAAAAACTACTGTGGGGAATAAAGTGTTTGTTTTATACATAACATTATAACTACTGGTTATGCTCAGGAGGAGCGATGCCCTTTTCGCCCCCCCCCCCAATCCGCCACTGCACCAATTTGTACATGTCTGTGTAAATCATATACCTACTAGTAAATTCAGTTCGGTTTATTAAAAAATAGTAAATTGATATCATTCTATTATTGCTACGTTTTACGTACGAATTTTTTCGTATTGTCTTTAACTTCGCGCAATCGAGCTCTACCACTATCGAAAACTAAACTGTTATCGATCCATCTATATATGTAGTATGTAACATCTACAATAAATTGTATCAAAATGTAAATTTTACAATAAACCAAACATAATTCATGTTCCTTAGTAGACAGACATCGCCCAGTTTCACCCAGATATACTTTATCGCTGGAAAAAGGGATTTTATAAACTTCTGACTACAAAGGAATAACATCTTTTGGTGACCTTAAGCATTGTCTATTTTGTGTGTGTGTATTAAAGATTATGCGGATTTTAAATATTAAACCGAATGTGTTAACAAATGAATACATTTAGGTCCGGCATATATCAAACAAATTTTACATAAAAAGAGTTGTTTATTATATTATAGAAACTGCCAGGGCAAGCAAATTTCAAATTTTCTGGTGTAAATTCCAAATTTGCTAGTAAACTTGTTTATAATACTTAACAAAGTTGAACATTAAATAAACGGAATGCATCATTTAGTGTAAAACAGAAATTATTCTAAATTACGCAGAGAATTGCTATAAAGTAAAAAAATATTATTGCTGTGGTAATTATTTCTATAATCGTATCGATACCAAGGCTGACAAAACAAAACACCGCCTGAAAGTGTGATCGATTACAGAGACTCTGAGAAGGCAGCAATTTTTTGTTTAATGACACAGATGTTCGATTGTTTTCAAGAACCTGCAGAGCCATTTGTGATGTGGCTGCAAGTCATATTCTTAGTCGAGTGGAAATGATCTTGCGAACTGATTTCAACAGACAGTTTTTTTATTGTTTTTGTTTTATATATATATATATATATATATATATATATATATATATATATATATATATGTATACTTCTTTCAGTAAGAAATTCTGCATAGCAAAAACAGTATTTTACATGCACCATCAGCTTCTGGGCGTTGACGTTACTTTATGTTAATCACTAATTATCATTTAACAAGGGACAAACCTTTACGGAATAAGAATTATTGTAATAATTTCATAATATTACTCAAAAAAGTGGTCATATTTAAACATTTGATATTATATTTTCTTATTATGTCACTTTCTAATTTGACCTGACCAATTTTTTTTGGATCTTTATATTGTAACAGGGTTATAAAGCGGTTATTTATTATATTTAAAATTATTTATCTATTTTATTTATTTATTTGAGACATAGCGGGCAACCCTATTACAATACTGAAATTAACTAAGATATGATAAGTAAAATCAAAGGTAATCTATAGGCTTCTTCGTAAATTATAATTTACAGTGTTATCAAATATAATTGTTAGTATAAATTTAATTAAACATCTTATCTCACCAATTCTGCGGCCACTTATATCACAAAATGCAACAACGATGGTATCTTCCTCATGAATATGTTTATTTTAACTAGCAGGTAGTTTATTTAAATAAAATATTTGGTTTTTAAAAACGACTTAAAGATCTATCAACAAAAGTAAAAGATGTGAAATACTGTATCGAAATAATACTTAAAATTAATAACAATAAAACAGTATTTAAATCTAGAAGATGACGGAATTTAACTAAATCCGCAAACTTAGTGCCAAAAGAGAAGAAAGCAAAACACTTTAAATGATCCATAAATTTAACTTTTGAAAATACATACAAATTAGTCCCCAAATAAACACTAGAATTAAAATAAGATTTCTTTGATAAACCCTCAACTTTCATAATCCACTGTATACTTAAAGCCCCATAAACCACCACAAAAGAAGAATTAAAAGTCAGCTGCAAGACACGGAACTTTGACACAGACTGAATCTTGTTTTAGAAAACAGAAAAAAGGTCGGCACCTAAATTGACAAGAACTGCCTCTCGTCTGCTGATACGCATTGCGTCGTCATAGACGCACCCTGAACACTTTATTAATAAATACTTCATAGGTGTCACCTAGAGTTCTACTTTATGTATGTAATTGAAAAAATAATTCCGTCTAAATAGGATAATAGTACCTTCTATATAAATGTCTGAAACTTAAACTTATCAGCGTTCTGGCTCAAAAAGACCAGGGAGGGAAACAATGCCTTCCAAAAAAACGTGGAATTTTTGAAACGCCTTCTATTATTATAAAATATTCTATTGTATTTTTAACATAGTAAGTTCACATTTTATTATAATTGAATCGAACCAAATAATATGTTTCAATTATTATGAAAGCTTTCTACGCCGCAGGTCCATATGGGACCATGAACTCTCGAAAGGAAGGCTTAGACGATAACCACTTTAGAAGGTTTATCTTTATTTATAATCTGTCTATACAGTCTAGAACATAGTGTTTGAGATAATTTTTAGATAATATTTAGTTTAGATTTTAAAAACTCTCAAAACTAATATTAGATAGCTTTACTTTAACGTTTAGCATTTGTCATGAGAAAAAAATAAATTACGAATTTAGATACTCTGTTCTATTGGTATAGTCTATTCGGTTACAATATCACCAATTCAGTTTATATGTTTTTTATTTAACTGAGGTCAATTAAATTTTAGGACTTATTTATTTTGAAGATTATACCAAAGTTTATGGTTTGAAGGAAAAATAGTATACTGGCTGTTAATAAATACATTTAACTTTACATAACAAGGACACAACGACCCCTGTCTGGCACATGTCCTGCAATGTAGCAAGCGCAATGATCCATCCATTCATCCTCTTTTTAGAGGTCATAAGGTCGCCATAGAACACATTATTATACTGGCTTTTTCATTTAAAATTCTAAACGTCGGTTTCTCTGGAATTAACAAAGTTATCAAAACATAATAAGGTTAAGGTAATTATTTAAGGCTCAAATAAAAACAAAAAATAAAGCCTTCACAACTATAGGGATCGCGACGCCAAAAAAAGAGGAAAACATTTGCAAAAACTTTAAGTATCAGATTTCAAAGATTTTTGAGAATTTTTTTTTACAAGTTTCAAGTGTATTTGATACAGGGTGCTTTACTTCAATTCCAAACGTCGATTTCTCGTAAATCAACGGGGATTTCAAAATTTGATAAAAATAACATTTTAATTGAGTAAATTTTATTCATTAATATGTATATATATATATATATATATATATATATATATATATATATATATGTGTTGATTCTTAGTCCTTCACGGATGGAAAAATACAGTGTGTTTTCATTCCGGGTGTACATCCGTTCACTACTGTCGTTCTGAAAAGAACAGTTTTGCTGACGTTTCGCCAAAATCACATTTGGCATTTTCGAAGCTTTCTTTATCACGTCCGAATAGAGACTGAAGTGTTGGTCACTGCGAAGCTTCCCTTTTATACCCCCACCCGGGGCCAAGGTTATATCTGCGCGGCCGTTGGTCGTTATTTATGTTTTCCGGATGGTGCTGTTATTGTTGCGCTTGATTTTTTGCGATTTTAGATTTGATATATGTATATATATACATATATATATATATATATATATATATATATATATATATATATATATATAGAAATTCAAAATATAATAGATGGTACCAAGATAGAGTTCCCCGAGTAATGTTAAGCCTCATGGAACTATTGAGTGGCTACCGAACAGCCCAATTCTTACGCCACTATACTAATTTTTAGGCGTGTAACTGGTCTATTAATGTGTCTATTAAACTTTAAGAGCAAAGAAAAAAAAACATTTTAATTTAGAGCGAAATAGTTTTCACATTCCCGTCTCTCTTAGGGTACCAAATTTAGATGGCACCAGCGGAAATAATTTTGGTACCTTCATTCATCATTGGTAGGTACTGCCATGGGATAGTTCTTAAAAAGATAAGACAGAAAAGTGAAAACCATTTTGAATCTAAGTTAAGCCATTTAGGTTATGTAAATATTGAACTTATTAATTTTAAAACATCAATATTTCGAAAACGACTGAAGTTAGATACAAGGTATGTTACATGAAGTATTTATAGAATTTTATATAGAAATCAAAAATATAATAATATACAGGGAGTTCCATTAAAAAAAAATTCATTTTCCAAAGAACTTTCTTTTCGATGCTGACAATGTTTTGACAACTCTTCAAATAAACGAGCTAGGGGGGGGGGTCAATATAGAAAATATGACTCTATACATAATAATTGCTTTATCTGCAATATTTTGCAATATATAAAAACGAATTTTAGCCAATGTTCTGAATTTTTATTTATACTTGTAGTGGATCTAATAATGTAAGTTTTGCCTGGTTCAAACCGTGCTCCAAGAGCTACAATAAAAAAACTGACTTGCGCCCTAAAGAATTCTGATTTCCCAGTGGCAACTCCTTTTTTCAGTAGCTTCGTCAAATAGTGTTGAGAGGTTCGGGCCTCCTCCGAACTGAATTTCTTACGTGCTTGCTAGTAGACAGCTATATCCAAATTTCAACCAATTTCTAATCAAGATTTTTATCGTATTTGTATTTCTTTTTTCTCATTTAAACACATTTTTATTTATTTAACTTTGTTTTAATTGAAGCGTCGAAACATACAAAATAAAATATTAATAAAAATAAAATATTTTTTTAAATTAATTTTTACTCAGTAGATAATAAATTTCCTTTTAAACTAAAGTTGAGTTCCCATTTTTTCAGATCTGATACTCAGAAATGACCTCAACCTCCTCAACTTTAGACGGTCTGCCTAAACAATTTGTTGCCGCAATGAGAACTTTGTTCGACATTATGGATGATAAACAAACCGGATTTATAAATTTTGCAGATATAGGTGAGCAATTATACTGATATAATGAAAAAAATCAGTAAATATCTTTTACCCAGAACTTCCCTCGTTATGAATCTTTCGTTTTACCAGGAACAGTGAAGTGTGACTCAGTTTATGTCGAATTCGTACCAGTTTACCCCTATATCAGATTTAATTTTTTGTGAAAAAAAGTCCATTGAATAAAAATATTTTACATTGTTTTTTTTACATTTTATTAGGCCACCAACATGGATTCATACCAAAATTTTAGCAGCTCATTTCGATGTAACACATTTTGTTCTGCCATTTTAGATTTTAACGAAAATGTTACCAGGTAACCCTTAATTTTTGACAAAAATTTGAAGTCAATCGGGTAAGTAGATTTTTAGCTATGCCGTGAACTGACAAGACACATAGACAGACCGATAGATAGACTAAACCGGAAGCATTGAGAAAACTTGTTTTTTGGCATCTAGCTACACTAAAACATGATGATATATAAAACATGGAATGATGATTTTTTTACGATAATACACATTTTATTTGGAGGCCATTTTGTTCCGCCATCTTGAATTCATGCCGCAACTTTACTAGTTCATCTATGTAACCCTTAATTCTTCTTCAAAATCTGAAATCAATCATCCTCATATGACGATTATAAACATTTTATTTGTGTCGTCATTTTCACGATTACAAAATGTCCCTTTTACGAGGGAAGTAAAAACGTCTGCTAGCTGTCCCTGTTATTATTTAATTTTATTTCTTTAATGAAATGTTGATAAACATTTATGTTGGACATTTGTAGAAGCCCGATGGCAAGACGATGGATCCAAAGGGCTTCCAAAAGGAGTATTGGAAAGTTTGAGGAAAGTAACGCCGCCCAATGGAATGCTTAGTTTCGAGAGGTTCTGTGCCGGTCTGAAGATATGTCTTTTGAGAAACCAAGTAGACAGAAGGCCAGATTCGAACGGAAAGATCCAGGACCCGGGAAAGGTAGGAGATAATGCTGAATAGTAATTTAGATTAGTACTGTATGAATACGCCTTATTTTTTCAGACAAATATTTTGAATTTTTTTGAAAGATACGAGAAACTGTATATTACCATTTTTCTTTGTGGAAAAACCTTAGTGTATTTATCTATTTAAGAGGATATTTGAGGGAGTTTAAATTTTTAATTGCTTCTGCTGCACATAAATCACATGATAGCTCAAAAGTGACAGGTCGGTGTGGGTCACCGACAGAAACCTCATTAATCTAGCAAGTAAACCGGATATCAAAATATGGTGGTATGCCTTGAAAAAAGCGTAGTTGTTTAGTAAAAAAACCATGTTTTTTTAACAAACAGAACTAATTTAAATTTGATAACCGAGTATCGGGAAGTATACAGTTTTTGTAGTAAAAAATCATGATTCTTGAGATTAGACCGTGTTCAAATAGAATCACAGAATAAGCTCGGAGAGATCTAGGCTGGCAATTTATAGTCGACTTGTGTTCATTGAGCCGTGACCCGGTGTAACGATCGGTTTCCATGTATGATGTAGACTGAAGCCCGTATCTCTATAAACATTGTTAGGATACTTAATTTGAATAGATTCTCTAATTTTCCATTTATAGAATTCCAAAATCGCTGCGAGAACTTTGGTTTCTTTTACATTTATGACAACGGCATTTTCCTTGTCTACTGGAAGTCCCAAAATGTCTGTACTGTAATCTTGTTATCGCCGTTTTTTTCTCAGCTGATAGATTCGACTTAGATTTTTTGTTGATCTTCGCTTTTTGATACCATATTCATTACATTATAAAAACACATTCATATATGAGAAACTCTACGCATTTGGTAGAGAAGTTAAAAGCAATTCAATTAGATCCACAAGATATCTCAGTCAATTTCAATGTAGAATCACTATATACGAATGTGCCTATAAATGATTCAGTTTCTGTAAAATCAGACTTATTTTACCATAATAATATTTATAACTCGCATTTAGATCTGATTGAAGCATGTTTCACGTCAAAATATTTTGTTTTTCAAGGAACTTTTAATAACAAAAACAGAAGACATGAGATCTCAGCTGTCACCAGTGGTCTCCAGTATCTTCATGGAAGCTTTTAAGGAGGAAGCCTTGGAGTCGTCTCCATTAAAGTCAAAAGCATGGCACAGATATATAGATGACACTTTTGTAAGATGACCACGTGGTTCAGACAACCTCTCCATGTTTCTTGATAACCTGAATCAACAACATGCTAATATAAAACTTAAACAGAAAATTAAATCAGAAGGCACGATTCCCTTTCTGTTCTTAGGAAAGCAAGCAATCAGTTATTAATTCTTTGGTTTAGAAAGCCCTTACGATTTGTGACCAAAATTCTTTACAGTCGGAAACAGAGAAAACGACTCAAGCTTTAAGAGGGAATGGATATTGCAATGAGGGTATTAGACGGTCCAATAGAAAATATATTAATTCTACTGCACGAATTGAAACGAATAAGGAGTTACCGATAGGAAGTGTAGTTCTTCCATTTACACACGAAACCACGGACAACATTACAAGGTTACTTCGCCGGTCCAATATACGTACAATGTTCAACATACACAAGAAAATTGGACATTGCTTGCGATCGGGAAAGGACATTATTCCTTTCCAAATGGAAGAAGTATATGCAATTCCTTGTTTCTGTGGTCTATATTATATTTATAGAAACTTGATCCATACCCACTAGGCTTAAAGAATATGAATGATGCATTAGTAGGAAAGAAATTGTATCTGAATACCAGCGTTCCACAGAAAGCGAAATTCTTGCATCGGCCTTGGGATTCTATAAACGAAAAATTACAGAATCTATTGAAACTTTTAAGCAAACTAACAATGTTAATAGAGATACGGGCTTCAGTCTATATCAAACGTGGAAACCGATCGTTACACCGTGTCACGTGAAGTAAATATCCCTAAAGATGCCTCCAGCAATCGAAGGAGAAACGTCGGAAAGTGATTCCATTTTAACACCACAGTCGTGAAAGTTTCATTCTATATACAGTTTTTCAATAGGCAAATATATACTAATACTAAAAGACAAACAAACTTTCCAATTCTCTATAGTGGGTCAAGATTAGCTATGTTTTAACAAAGTTGTAACTCTTGCGATTTGAACTTGTTCTATATTCTTAGCTTTTTTAACAAAACCACAGCTTATGTTCTGACCAAACCTTATTTGCATGCAAAATAATGACAAATTTTATTGGCTAATATTTTAATTGATAATGAAACGTCTTTTCTCTTGGGCATAACTTTATTGCTATGTAGTGTTAGTTTCACAAAGTTTAATTAATATTATGATACTTATGCGTATAGTTTAGAGTAAAACTATGTGTAAAATCTCATATTACGAGTGGGCTTATAAAGTAATTTAAATCTAAAGTTTAAACGAATTTAAACCTAACTTCATATATTTAAAACCTTCTTAAGATATCTGGATTAAAATAAAAAAATATTTTATATCTGTAGTTTCAAATGCACTTCAAAATTACATCTACAATTTTTCTTTTTATCTCTAAATCGTTTTAATTCCATCATTACAAACTGAACTGTATCTTCACAACTGTATTTTTTCCTAAAGCTGGAACTAAAATTTGATTACGTACAAAACAATTTAATAACTATGATATAAACCATCCTCTATAAGACTTTCTCAAGATGAAGAGAATTACAAAGCTGCTTTTCAAAATCAAGTTGAAGATTTCTTCAAATATTATATATACTACAACTGTTGTTTCTTTATAATTTTCACCGAAAAAAAAAATAGTTAAAGAGAAAATATTAGCATAATATCTGAAAAGTGTTACGCGTGTAGGTGACATTAATTTTCGCGTTCTACAAAACGACAACAATTTACTGTGTTTGTTTATATGTCAAACAGATTTCACTGTGAATATTAATTTGAGGCACGTACCAATGTTTTGTAATATGTAAATGCACTATAGTGTTACTAGAGACTTTCCTTGCGTGCATGTAATTACACCGACAATTTAATAATTTTATTTTGATCTTGTAGGTTTTTTATCAATTATTATCTGGAGTTAAGAATCAATGCATATTTATACAATTAAAATCTATAGATCTATAGATGCCTTATAGAAATTATTTGTATTTGTTTAGAAACTTCAAAATTTTCAAGCACCTGCACAAAAAATAAACTCACGCTTTATTCTACAAACGCACAGACCTTTCTCCCTTATAATTGAGGCTTCCTCAAATAGTACATCAATTTTTTTCCGACATATAAACTACGTAGGAAAAAGCCATCTAAAATAATAGACAAAGCATATTTGGGAACTTAAGCGGCTTACTAATGGGCCAATAAATGGAGGTTTTTTCGTGAAATAGTAACCGGAAACCAAGTGAGCCATCATAATTAAGGTAGTCAACAGTAATATTTCATTAAATTTTTCACTCGCAACTATAATTTGTTTATATTTGTTATAAACAATTTAATGCAAAAAATTGCGTTGTTTCGTTTTTGGTCTGTTAACTTGGAACTAATGAAGCAATCTTGAAGAGAATAAAATAAACTTAATCGAATCATTAGAACAGGAGAAAAAAACGAAAAACCGGAAAAAATTAGGCTTTGTTTAAAAAAATCAAATATCCGTTATTTCTCATGTGGTAGCGAAGACCATTTGGGAAATAATACACACGAAAAAAGTTAGGGATAATGAAAAATAGGTCGTTTTTGCAAACAGAATATATTATTTATAGTTGGAATAATTAAAAATTTGCCTTTATAGCCTAAAATTATATTATTTCAAAAATGATTTCATGATAAATAAAATTGACTACAGGGTGAAGTCAAGGCATTTGTTTTTTAGTGAATTTTTGAAACACTTTGTTCTGCTGCAATTTTTAAACTGTATATCGGCAACTTTGAAGCCTGATTTTTTAAAAACATTTTGATTTTTGGCTGATCAACGTATCTTTCTCTTACCCACCCATAAAAATGTGAATATTAAAAATTCCATTCGAAATAGGGTTACAAACTTTTTTTTCAAAATGGTAAAAAACATCATTTAGCACAGATTATTGTTCATATGGAAAGAAGTTATTGATGTTGAAGTTAAGTTAGAAAAACATCTCTTTTACAAATTGTACAAATTTATTCATGGTAGGAAGTAATAAAGAAAATTTATAAATTTAATCACCTAAATTTGAAAAATGGGATCAACTTAATGGAAAAAAGAAACACATAAAAACTAATATTCTATATGAAGACCGTTATTTTCTATCACTGCTTGAATACGTCTAGGCATACTTCTTATGTAATTGTCCATCGCGTCTTGCGGTAGCTAAACCCATATAACAGGTAAAACGCTTCGTAATTCCCATAGAGTGTTCAGTAGGTGATGGTGTGAACGAATGGCTCTTTTCAGAAAATCCTAGTCATTTACTATAGTATTGAGATCTGGTGATCTTGCTGGCAATCTTAAATGATCAATCTGGTTCTCCTGGATTTGATCAAGTACAATACTAGCTCTGTGCTGGCGAGCGTTGTCATTCAGAAATATAAAATTAGGTTCAAAATTATACCTGTGTTCTTCAAGGATATCATTTATGATGTCGTTTCGATACGTCTCATCATTCATGGTACCGTCGCATAAGTACAATTGAGTAGGACCACCGTCAAAAATCCCAGCCCAAACCATTATTCCTCCACCTCCGTAGGGATGAACCTCTTGTACTAGACCAGGTCGAAAGCCTCCTCCAGTGTCTCTCCAAATCCTCAATCGCCTTGTATCGCTATGCAAGCACACTCTGGTTTCATCCGTGAACATGACATTGTTCCATTCTTCATTCCAAACGATTCTTTCTCGACACCAGGCTAAGCGATTCCGACTGTGTTTCATAGCAAGAGGAACAAAGCGCCAAGGTTTTCTTGCCCTTAAATTGACCGCATGTAAGCGGTTTATGATAGTTCTATAACTGACCTGAACTCCGCTGGCTCTTCTTAAATCACGGGCAATTCCCGAAGTTGGACCCGGTCTTCCAGGTCGGGTCTTTCAGACACAGAACTTGTTTCATGAAAATCTACTGATCACACTTTGTGAAACACGAACTGCATTTGCAACATCTGCTTGACTCATGCCAGCTTGTAGCATACCAGTGGCTCTATTAGCGTTGTCTATCTTTAAGTGCCTTCATAACACTTCGCACAATATAAAAACACTTCTCTCAGTATTAATACTAATGACATCTGTGATGACATTTTAAGCCGGAATACTTCAAATTTCAAAGCATTCTAGGTATCTTGTTTTTATGGGCATAACAGAAATACGGGTAAAACATCACCATACTAATATTGTCCTATTTTCTTTAAAAACAAAGATACATTGATCATCCAAAAAACAAAATGTTTCTTAAGAATCAGGCTTCAAAGTTACTTATATACAATTTAAAAATTGCAGGCAGTTTATGCTACAGGGTATTTAAAAAATTCACTAAAAAACATATGCCTTGCCTTCACCCTGTATCTTATTCAGTAGTCAATTTTATTTCGTATTATTATCATGAAATCATTTTTGAAATAATATAAATTTAGGCTATAAAGGCAATTTTTTAATTATTCCAACTATAAATAATATATTTTTTTTGCAAAAACGACCTTTTTTTTCATTATCCCCAACTTTTTTCCATGTGTGTAGTTGTTAATACGTACTTTATGTATACCAAAACATTTTAACTTTTTTTTTACGCGTCCTCTATATTTTCTGCATTGTGTGGACCCTACAGATTGTAAAAAAAAAATAGAATTTAAGGGCTTTTTAGCAAGAAAACTTTTCGTTAAACGTGTAATAAAAAGTTATAGCTTAATACGTAAACAAATCTCATTTTTTCAAAAAAAACATATGTTAAAAAATATTAAAAACGTTTCAAATTGTTGTTACAATTTCATCAAGAAGTAAGATCGTTTTTATAAATTTTCGAAAGAAATATTGGAAAGTTTACAGTCTTGTTTAACATTTGACGTAAGTTTTACGTCTAAAATAGCTGAAAACCATATCTCAATATTTCTTCCTGTTTAGGGTTGTCAGAGATCCCGTATGTACGGGATTGTACCGTATTTTGGCACGTAATTCCGGTGTCGCGAGAAAGTATTTCATATCCCCATATTTCAAGAATGATCCGTAAAGTAAAATAAATATGTAATAACCCTAGTTTACAGCCATTTTGCGACTGTTGTGTAAGAGGCAATTTTTTGTTAATTTTTGGTCGCTAAATGCGAAAATGATGGTAAAAACTTAAGACGTAAGATTTTTGAGCCATGATTTTTCAGTAAGAATCAATAAGTATTTTAATCACATTATTTTACAAACTAATGTCTGTTGAATTAAAAAAAAATAAAGAAGATTTAGAAATGTATGATGATATGGCAGAACCCGATAATGTATTAGAAAAGGAAGGAAAGAACGGTTCTTATTTTCCCGAAAGTAAACAAAAAGCTTTCCATTTAATCAAACAAGCTGAATTAAATGATCTAGTTCGGAACCTCAACTTGTCCAAACAGCATGCTGAACTATTGGGTTCTAAATTGTAAAAATGGAATTTACTAGCCACTGGAAAGCTTAATATTTAGGAACAGTAACTAGGAGCCCTCTTCGTTTGTTTACTATGCATAATAAAATGTGTGTTTGTGTTAATCCAAATAGTGTTATTCAAAAATTAGGGAATGGCGCTTATTTATAGACTCTGCTAAAGTAAGTTTAAAAGCAGTTCTGCTTCATAATGTCAACGAAAGACCCTCTGTTCCTCTTGCGCATCCAGTTGACAAGAACAAAACATACGAAAGTATGTCACTTATTCTAAATGCAATAAGCTATACATATATGGGGCAGATATGTGGTCACCTAAAAGTCATAGGACTGTTAGTAGGTTTACGGTAGATTTACCAAGTATTGCTGTTTTTTGCCTTTGGGATAGTAGAGCAGCACAGAGCTATTACCAAGTAAAAGAATGAGTTCAGAGAGATCAATTTATTCCAAGCCAAGCTAACGTAAAGAATATACCTCTTGATAGATGCGTTTAAATACTTTAAATAATTTTTTCCTAATCTAAGTGAAGCTAAGCTTAAGGAAAGAATATCTCCTGGACGATAAATTAGAAAAATACCAACGGATGAAAAGTTTCATCAAAAATTAAGTGATGTTAAATTAGCTTCGTAGAGGTCTTTTAAAAGAATGGTTTCGGGATTTTTAGAAAATGAAAAAGTGGAAAACTACGAAAAACTTTTAGAAGAACTATTTGAAAACTACTGCAAACTGGGTTGTCGCATGTCTCTTAAAATACACTCCCATTTAAATTTCTTTCCCGAAAATTTGGTTACAGTTAGTGACAAGCAAGGAGAAAGATAAACTAACAATGGAGCAACGCTACCAAGTCAGATCCAGAAATGATGGGAGATTATTGTTGGTTTCTTATGAGAGAAAGCGACATAAATGAAAGTCAGCATTTGCAAAAAAGTTATCTACAAAAAACTTACTATAAATGTATTTTTATGTGTATTTTTGCAAATTCTATCCTTAGAATATCTTGATTTTTTCTTGGTTTGAACCCATATAAAAAATTATATAAACATTGTGGAATAAAATCAAAATATCTGATGCGTTCTATAATTCAAAATCTATACGAGGTGGACAATTTTGGTTGTTGACTTTGTAATCAGGATGCTCTAAACTCCTCGTACAACCATTATAACATCAGTTGCAATTTTTTTTTCGTATTTGTCGACTAGTGTAATATGTAAATAAGTACAGTTTTAAAGATTTAAAGATAATAATTTGTTTTTATGAATGCTAGAGCCTGTAGTTATTACGGTGTATTTAGTATTACCGCATCATCATTCATTATTATTTTATTCTTTTGCCTTATTATTATTAAACCTACAGGCAAACTATTTTTTTGGTGTCCCGTATTTTGGAAACTTGTCACATTTACTCTGTTCAGCAGTGTATATGGCTTGGACAATGTCAATTTAGAGTTAATCTTGCGATAGAAGTGTTGCATAAAGCAGTTGAGTTGTATTGTACTTGTAATCCACAAAGTTAGTGTAACAATATCATAACGTTTTAAACTATATTGCGTTTTTTAAAACTTAACTTTCCTACATAATTACCAATTTTCATATAAGACATTTCTCCGGAAAGCAAAAATCAGAAACCCAGTAAGTGAGGTATTCGGGTACGGTCATAATTAAAGTTTCTTCGAAACTAAATTCGAACGTTTGAAAGAAGTGAATTGGCCCATAAAATATTTTCATTTATTGCTTCCAGGTGCCGAATTCAACTAACCGACCTCCATCTGCTCCTTTACTGGACATAGTGGACAAAAACCAAATACCCAAGCCCTCATGGGGCACAAGTTCAAACAACACAGCCGCCATTCGCCCGAATAACGTTATTCCTCCTCAACAAAACGTCACTAGAACTCTCAGCATGCCCCAACTCAAGGATGCCCTTCAAAGTGAGCAGGGATTTGAAAAACCTGCTCTACTACCAGGTAATATTTTTACTAATGTTCTTTATATAATAAATAATTGTACTATTTTTTAAATAATACTAGTTCCAAATTCGGGTAAAGCTCCGTTGTATGGTCCCCCTAAGCCCCCTCGCACTGCTATTGGAATGGATCGAACTAATGGAAATACGGGTGGGAACTTAGACAGGGCCGAAATAAGGACTGCCTTGGCAAATTGGCAGATGGGACTGCTAACCAACCAGGATCAAGTAAGCAAGGAAGGCAAGAGAGTACCTAACGGAACATCCCAACAGGTATAGAAAATAGTTAAATAAAAATTTGTATTCTAGAAAGATGACGTAAACTTTATTAATAATCCGACGTTTTGAGATGCCTGATTATCGATTGTTAATGATTGACCTTCTGCTGTGTTTAATATATCCTAGTAGTAGTCCTTATGGTTAATGATTATAATCGCTTAAAGCGTGGTCTGATAAAAAGTTTTTCATTGATTTTTGTTAATGACTCTTTCAAAGGCAATATTTTAAAATAAATTTTCCGTTGGTTCTAATCAACTATTTTGAGTTTTATTTTAAAATTGATGTAGTTTTTAATTTCTTTCCATGTAGTAGCTGGACAACCAAAATGTTGCTAAACGATTTGTTGCTAATTTTGAGCTCATGTGCCCTATAAAAAAACAAGAGACTCTAATGCAGAATCAGTTCTGCCCGAGTTTTTCTTGTGTGTTATTGTATTATTGATATTTTTTCATTCGAGAATTACCATTTTGTTTGTGATTAGGCAGTAGTGTTCTTCTTATCCCCTGTCATTTTTTTTTAATTTTTGGTAGTGTAGTATTATGTCTTTGTTTCTGCAAAACTATTCTTATTCTCCATGGAAAATCTCAAAATTTGGTAGGTTTTGGCACTTCGAAATATTTTAATTCCTTTTTAAAGACTGCGTCGGCAGTTTTGGTGCTCTTTAAATCTTCTTTGAGTTATTCCTGGTTATGTAGTCTTTTTCCCTGGACAAAATGGCAAAAAAGGTAAGTCAGAGTTGGTTGATTAGTTCGGAGTATATGGTAATTTAAATAAGAATATATCTAGCTACTCACAAAAAGCAAGGCAGTAAAGCAGCAAAAATTCCACCGTCAGGTATTATTTTTTTTAAAATGAAGGTATTTTCTGAACAAATATTTAGGGAGCTTGTTTTATTATTTCCTAGCCTTATACGGGCTTACTGCGAACAAGCCGAAGCCTTGGAGATGGTAAAGCTGCAGTACAATCAGATGCTCCAACCCAAGCACCCCACCAGATTCAAGGTATTTACCAGAAGAAACCTAACGCGAGAAGAAGAGAGCCCAGGAGACACACCCTACAAAATGGAATTGATTATAACATGTTGAAGAGGATGAAACAGATAGAACAAGAAAAAGAGGTAAAAATAACATTTAGTTTTTGTCGGTTTCATTGACTTTATTTTAATTTCTATATAACTGTAAAATTTTAAAAATGCCTAGTGACAAACGACGAATATACCGAATCATTTCCCCATTTAGATATTAGAGGAAATACATAATAATTAATCAAAACACCTATTATTTTACGTCTAAAATTGGGGAATAAAGCAATAGTTTGTTGTTCGTTTGTCGAATAACCATTTCCCCCTCGCGAATTTAAAATTAAATAAAAATAAAATTAAATTTTAAATTGCTGACACGTATGAATTTAAATAATATAAATAAAGGCAACACCTACATTTTACTTGGCTTAAAGTCGGTATAGCAAATTTCAAATTGACTTCAATTAACGTACTTAGAGCTTAAGTAACAAATTGGGTGCTTTAAAAATGTATCATAATGTATACAACATACAGGACAAGCAATAAAACTAATTAATATCTTTGGAACATTTCTTTAAATAAGAATTTCGAACAACGAAAATATTAGTTACATAAATATCTTGGTAGTACAGTACCACATTCATTCTTCATTCTATTAAAGATGCCCATACTTTTATTAAACGTTCAAGGCATGTTTTTTAAATTTTTTTTCTAGGTGTAACCACTAAACTGTCTAGATGACTGGTCATGGGTCATGGTCGATCTGCAGTTGCTTTTGTTTGCTAAAAATGCCGCAAAAAATCTTTTCGCCAGTTTAGGTCAGCAATTGTCTGTATCCAAAAAATTGGAAAACTGAGCTAATTTAAATTTCTGGGAACTTTATTTACCGCTTGGACAATAATTTATCAATATCACGTGATATAGCCTGACATTTATGAAGTTCATAAATCATGTGCATAAAAATTGCACCAGTAAAATATTTGACACATATTTCAACTTGACAACTACAGCTCCGCTCTTGTTCTAGGGCAGATTTAGATATTTCAGATAACCCCTCCCTTGACACTTTTTCAAAAGGAGGAAGGAAAGGAAATATATAAAAAAATATCTAAATTTACTTCTGCACTCTGGACATTCTAAATTTAGCGTTCTCTAGTATTTTTGCTCAGCAAAACCGAACAACTGCCGATATATTGAGGCGAAGACATATTTTTTGACTCCAACACGACCCCAGTACTCATCTACACGCAAAACAGAATGTAACCATATTAGAACTGTATAATGTTAAACTAAATATTCAAAACATTTAGTGGATCTAGTTTTTATATGCACTAGTTGTAGAATATAATAGATGATCATGCTGTTAATTAGTATGGATTACTCTTGATGATAGGGAGGGGGTGGAGGGTTGTCCCGCTACTCTGCCCACTAATTCCAGCTGTTGGAAAAGATAATATAAATGAAATTCACAGGTTAGACTAAACCAAGCCTATTACAGCATTCCAGATAAAAAAATAAAATTTAATGTATATTACGAGTTAAGATTGTAGCCATTTCTGGTAATACCGGAAAAGAAGAAAATTTACCTTGCAGAAATCAGGATTTTTTAGCTATTGTTAAGCGCCAACAAGAGAAAGGTGAAAATTTAACAGTTAGTTATTAGAGTCTATTCATAATATGTTGTCAGAACCAGAATTATCAGATATAATAGCTTGCTTGTTAGATTGGAAAAAATTATATATATTTTATTTTATGCTTGGTTTGTAACAACAATAGGGAAATACTTTACGCATTTGAATAATTTTTTACAACTATTTTTTAAATATATGGTCAGATTTCTTTTATGGTAAATCTGCGTATTTTGTTCTCATGTTATTTAAAATGATTTAAATGTAATATTTTTAAGACATCTGAAAAACTGTTAGATAAAAGAAACGTCATTATGACGAATATGTGAATTATTTGATTTTTTAGGTTTTGATGACTGGATTAAGTGCGGTAGAAAAAGCCAGAGATTGGTATCTTAAACAAGTAGCTGGAGTTCAAGAAAAAATGAAATATCTAGGTCGAATGGGTCACGTGGTAAGTTTAACATATCTTAACGTTTTATTTATTAATTGTTTTATTTGTGATAATATAATATCTGATAATATAATATAATAATATATAAGTTTCGACTTGGCTTCAGTAAGCGTAAATCTACAATATCGATCATTTCTTAACTTTCCGCAAATTCTTTTACCATTCTCTGATGAATCAGATGATACATTTAATTTTCCATAGCCATGAAAATAAAATATATAAACTCCGTTTAAAATTAAAAAAAAATGTACAATCTGTATTTTAATACTATGGAACCATACTGGTATTGTGGCTTTTCTTAAATTTATTTGGGTACCTGTTTGTTGTATAGCAAACATTTTCTTCTCTAAAAAGACCTATTGAAATTACTGCTATGATAAAATTGTGTTTCCTTTTTTTATAATTAAAACAAAATCAGACCTCACGTTTTTTTTATGACGTAAAACAATTACCGTATCTTACGTTACAAATTAAATATAATACATATAATTTGAATGTTTTTACTCACGACACCTTGTGAACTAGTGCATTAAGCCATCACAATATTAACCGTAGTAACAATTTAAAATTGAAATCCGCACAACGTAAAAACTGTAGTTTGTATTATTTATATTTATAATTTATCTCCCTCAAGCAAAAAAAAATGGTATTTCTGATCCAAGTTGCGAAATGGAGCTGTTTAAGGCACGCAACGTTAAGATTGGCCACCGAACCAAAATCGAGGTGAACAATATATTAAGTGCATAAAACATCCATTTTACAACACTTGCATACAATATTTTTTATTCAACTGCTAGACTATTTAAAAAAAATAGTATAAAAATATTAATAAGTGAGAGCGAATAATAATATTTCCATTTTTCACGCTTAGTTTCTAATTGCCACTAGTATTACCAAAGATATATTATAGGAAATGGATCCCAATTTTGTATACTTAGGATCCATCGGTAGATTTCCTAGTAGTTCAACGCTCTGAGTTACCAGTTCGCGACGCACTGCATCCGATCGGCTGATTAAATTCGTTTATAGATAGGTTTTATGCTATTTCCCGATCCTATTTGCCTTATTACAGTATAATAGTTGTATTTTATATTTAAACAAGTCTACCAAAATGGCGCTTCTAGCCATACCGCACCAAATATTGTTGGGTGTGTTTTAAATAAACGGCGATACGAGCAATTGATGTAGTTAATTTATTTGTACCTGATGGGTTGCCTAATCGAAGTCTAATCAGTCTTGGTATTATATGCGCGTGAAATGTAATAAAATTATCGCGTTATTTCTTTACTATTATTCTTATACTGGGTGTCCCAAACTCAGTGGCCTATTAGAAGTATCTGGAAAACTTTGAAACTAGTGCGGTGTTGCAAATTCTACTCAAACATCCTTTTCTAAATGGAATATGCTATTTTTATTATACATTTTTGTATTGTCCTGAACATTCTAAACACTTTTTGTGTTATGTTTTGCTTATCTAAATTCATCGGTTTTCGAGAAAATGGCACTTAAAATTGACATTTTTGACCCTTTAAAGTTCTGTAACTCTCAAACGACTTAAACAAATGGATTTAACTTTCCTATACCAATTTTTAATTATTTTTTTCTCCTCACCAATTTCTAGTTTAACAGAAGGTGTCAAAATTTGACATTTTCTGTCAAAGTTGAAGAAATTGGTGTCAGGAGATAGATAAATAAAAACCAAGATAGGAAAATACAATCCATTTCATTACAAGTTGAATCGTTTGGAAGTTCCAGAGTCAAATATGTCAATTTTCAAGTGCCATTTGCTCGAAAACAGTTTAGGAATTAAAAACATAACCCAAAAAGTGTTCAGAATGTTCAGAACAATACAAAAGTGCATCCGTAATCGGTCAACGATACTTTTTTGTCAGCAATAGATCAGGGCCGTGCATGCACTGAGTAAGAAGCTTTGTTACCCTCAATCCCAAAATCCACGTAATTACCCAATATTTTATTATCCCAACAACCACTTGCCCAGAGCGAGATATTCTACTTTGTAAAAATAAAGTTAGCTCCCCCCACTAAACATTTTTTTTATGCGAATCGAAAATACGATTTTTGAACATTTTTGCACATTTATTGCCACTTTTTGCACACTTGTCTAGAGCGAGATATTCCACTAGTCTTTTCGTTCACCACTTACCATTGTAGCGAAAAGCACATGTTCACACAAAGACAATATCTCGTAAAAAATTGTAAATATGAGACTATTAACACCATTACGGTCTTCTATGCCTTCCTAATAAAAATCTTAAAATTTGGTACAGACACATACAGGGCGATTATAGACAGTAACGTTTTTTTATATACACGCAGAAACAAGTCACGGCAAGAGGTGTTCAAAAATCGTAATTTTGAATCGCATTAGTAGAAGTAGTAAGATGGGGGGACAAGCCCAGCAACTAGGCCTAAAAGGCCCTTTGCGCTAATCCCGGTCCCACCCACCTCACTCCACTTCTCTATCGAATCGCATTAAGAAAACGTTAAAAAGTTGAGTGGGAAGGGCTAACATTATTTTTACAAAGTGGAATATTTCGCTTTGGACAACTGTGCAAAAATCTGCATTAGGTGTGCAAAAATGTAAAGAAATCATACTTTCGAATCAAATTAAAAAAAATATATTAAAAAGTTGACTGGAGGAGCTAACTTTATTTTTACGAACTAAAATATCTCGCCCTGGACAAGTGAGCAAAAATCGGCAATAAGTGTGCAAAAATCGTACTTTTGTATCGCATAAAAACATTAAAAAATTGAGTGGGGGGGGCTAATTTTATTTTTACAAAGTGGAATCTCTAGCTCTAGACAAATGTGCAAAAATTAGCAATCGGTGTGGAAAAATCGTACTTCCGAATCGCATTAAAACATCATTAAAAAGTTTGGTGGGGGGGGGGGCGTTAAGTTAACCCCACCAACTTAACTTTGTTCATAGTCTCTCGTAAGTTGGTGTGCGAAATTTTTAATATAGTGGGCAAAATTGTGCAAAATGTGAGCAAAAATGTGACGTCTGTGTCCCCGGATGGACATAACTATACCTGTAAACGGTATTTTTGTATTTTAGGTAAAAAGTTCATGCTTAATCAAAATGTTGCTTGCTTTAAACCTTCAAAAACTAATGTTGGAGTCTGACTAAGTTCTACAGGTTGTCCAAAAACTATAAAAATCTGAAATGACCCCAAGGGTTAAAGTACCCTTATTTTTATAATTTATTTTATAAAGAGAGTATTTTATTGATTATTAAAATTTAAAATTACCCCTACAGTAAAGTACGCTTATTAAAAGCTTTTATTTAACTTCACTTGTGTCTTAGTTAGTATGTAGGTTTGGGTCAAATCTTCCAAGTAACTTTTGAAGCAGTTCCCGTTGTGAATGTTTTATACAGGTTGCGTAAAAAATGCTAAAAAGTACAAAATAAAATAAACGAAAAAAAAACAGTTTCGTTACTCCTGCAGACCTATCAGACCATGAGGCGGTGGTAGGAGGAATTTCTCTAAGATCAAACATATCTAAGCCTAAGTTTAGATAATGCAGAATATTTGACGGAAAAAGTTTTGAGAGGTTTTAGGGCTTTTGTAGTATGGTCAATTGGGATCTTATTACCAGATTTGAGAGTTTTTATGAGTATTCTCCATAAAGAATATTAAAATTAAAAAAATCCAAGGTATGGCTTACTAAGGGTATCAAAATATCTGCTGCGAATTTGCGGTCGATGTACTATATTCGAAAATATATAGTAAATCAATTCTTTTTTTATTACTTTAGCAAATATAGAAACTTACAGATTGGTTCTCATGTAAAAGCTAAGTTTCTTGATTATGACAAAAGAATTAATAATGCAAAAAATAAGACAATTGAAATTTGGAAAATAGTTAACGAGCTTCGTGAAAAATACAGCACTACCAAAACACATACTAAGATATCACCTGACCAATATTACTGCATAATAGCTGAGAAATTAACAAAACATCTTGAAAAAGAAAAAGATCCACTAGACTACATAAATCTGTCCATCAGAGAAAACTTAATTCTTTCTGATACAAGTATTGTTGAATTGAATGATGTAATTCATCAGATAAGTCTAAAAAATAAAAATGCAGCTGGTTTAGACAACATATCAATAAGTTTAAAATCAAATTTAATTTTTAATCTTTTGAAGCGTGTGTGAACAAAACTAAATCAAAATCAAGCTGTAGCGCCAGTTTTCTGCGATTTTTCCAAAGCGTTTGATTGTGTTGACCAGGGAATTTTGATACGTAAACTTGAACGCTATGGCTTCAGGAGTAAAACATACAACTGGTTCCAGTCCTATCTTTCCAATAGATCTCAACAAGTTTGTATTCAAAGTCGAACATCGGAAAAAGCTTTAAACAGGTGGGGAGTACCGCAAGGGTCCATCTTGGGACCACTTCTATTTCTTATTGACATTAATGATCTTGCTAGCAGCAATATTTCTGGAGGGTTCACTATTTTTGCAGATGACACGAGCATTATGTAGAACCAGAACGCAGGCTCGATGATGACTTCTATTGGATATGACCTAGGTGTGGTCAAAGAATGGTGTGAATACAATCGTTTGTGTTTCAATATATCTAAAACTAGAATCCTGATCTTTCAGAAACTCCTATAGAAAGAAAGCAACACGTTAAATTTCTAGGATTATATGTTGATCGGCAATTAAAATTTAACGAACATGTTAAGACATTGAATAGCAAAATTGCACTTGCGCGTTGTTACGAATGAGCTGGGATCTGCTAAGGCAAGAGTTATTTATTTTTCTTTAATGAGTCACACTTGGCTTATGCAATTGCATTTTGGGGATTCTGCAGTCAGCAACTTCTACACTGTGCTGCAGAAGCGGGCCATACGATATATTTGCAAAGCAGATTACCATGACCACTGTAAGCCTCTTTTTATAAATCTAGGGATCCTAACATTGACTTGCTTGTTTGTGGTCGAAACAGCAGTTTTGAAATCAAGGTTCTAGCGCCGGTTCTAGGATTTTAAAAATTAAATTAGAGAATGTATTGAAATTTTTAAACATACAAAAAACTTCAATAGAGATACGGGTTACGGTCTACATCACACTTGAATTACACGGCCTAATCCCAGAACCACGAGTTCTTAATTGACCAAAGCTGAGAAATCTTCCATTCTATGTTAACTTTTCTTTATAAAATATTTCAATAAATATAGAAATAAAAGCTTGACTCTTGTGGTCATTTTAGATTTTTATAATTTTTTCACAACCTGTATAATTAAGTTAGATTCAACATTAGTTTTTGAAGGTTCAAGATCAACAAAAATGTTTATGAAGAATGAATTTTTCTCCCAAAATGCAAAATAATCACGTTTATAAGTATATTGACGTTATCCGAGGACACACTGTACGTTACAAAGGAGCGTGTTGTTGAAACATGTTATAGCAAAAAAAGTTTTTTGTTTTATGCGGCCTCTAGAAAGAATTAAAATAACAATTATATTAAAAAATATCAGGACTGGAAAATGTGGTCCTATTGACCGTGACGTCATTCAGTTGGAAATTTCCGTTCTCGTTGAGTGATATTTAAATTATTATGTTAAATTAGTATTTATAGCATATAGGACTATGATTTTGAATAATAAAAAGACACAAAATCTACTAACACTTCGTCAAAAAAGAAATAATTATGTTACAGTAGCAATCAAATAATACAATCCAAATTCAAATTATACCGGCGATACCGATGGCCGAAACCAACTAAGTGACGTATCCGGTTTGGAGCGCTGATGAAGTCGTTTGACATGCTTTAGGAGTGCAAGAATTTTAATCATTTGTTATAAACTCATTACTTACTTTTGAGGCGTCATATTTTGGTAATCTAATTTTTAGACGTAACTAAACATTATTATGCAATAAAAAATATTACCAAAGCGTCCTATTCGTTCTAGCACAACTAACTAAATAATATATAGGCTAAAATAGCGTACTACTACCCCATTCTGATTTTCTTGTGGCAAACCTACCTAAGAACACTCGCGAGTCAGACGAATCTTTTCATGCATCATTTATGAAAATCGGTCTAGGCGTTTAGCCCTTAGAGTAAGAATAAAAATAGAGTTCATTATTTATATATTTAGCCACTGCCAAGATTACCTCACAGTATAAGATCGTACGATGATGCCAAGCCTAGCCAGGAACTCCAATGTTTATACCAATTTTTATTACAGTGAAAATATTTAAACATGATGCGATAAAATGTTCATCCAAAGAATACTATTGTTTTTCAAGTATTTGCTTCTAAGCAGTATAAAGAAATTACTTTTATTACAAAATAGTAAAATACAAGTTAAAATACCCAAAGCCTCAGATCAGATTACACCAGGAACAAGAGTTTTAATTAGATATGACAACTCCGATCGACTGCTCCACGTATTTAGACCATCCCACTGTCGTGTTAGACCATCCCACTTTCATTGACAAGGGATCATTATAGTATAATAGTACAATAGTCTACAGCAAAGATTGTTACAGGGTCACGGGACCGGCGTGGCTTAAAAACCAGTAGCAGCTCATGAACTAAAAAATTATAGAAATTAATTTTCTAAAAAATATTTTAACCCAGAAATTAATTCAATTAAAATTGTCATTAGGTACCAAGCTTTTCTTAGTTTGACTACTGCATGCATTTCAATGTATTATTGTGCAATTGTTGATATGGTTTAAATATTATAATTATATGTTACCTTTCTTCAAGAAGCAGCGTTCTAAAGGTGCGGTGACATTAGGAAAACATTGATTTTTTAAATATTTAATAAATAAGTTTTATTTACTTTAAATTGGACATTACGAAACTAGGAGCTTTAGTTGACCTAACTATGATGCGGCAATGTGAGTTTGCAAAAAAATGGACGTTTACGTTTGAATTGTCTTGTAATCACTAAGTAAACAGCTAGATTTCCTTTTCAGGGGACTTGTAATGTCTAATGGAAGATACTTTACTCACTTATTTTGGGTCACATGACCTATTGACCAATCTGGTTCAGTATAATAGAACGTTTATTTCGGCAGGAGTCATGTGAAAATCCTCAGAAAATCACTAGATTTTGGATGAAATCTGTGGAAATAATAGGGCTTCGGATGATTTCCCGCCTTTTTTTAATTTTCATCTGAGTAGGGCTAATTTTTTTATTTAAGTGTTGTGAGGTAAAGGATTTAAATGGTGATTCTTTTAGTAATTAAAAGTAAAAATGTGTTTGAAAACATGTTCTAAACTCGTTAGAAATTAAAATTTAAGATATTGAAAATGAAAAAAAATCTTTTATTTTTTTAATTTAGCTATTAACATGGCATAACAATATGACAATTGACTATTCTATTTGTATTTTATAGCGCTCGTTTCTTTTTAGTTGCAAAAAAAAACATGTTTTCTCAGTTCCGTCTGTCAGTCTGTATGTCTGTCCGCGATAAAGCTCAAGAACTACTTATTCTATTAACTTCAAGTTTTGGTTAAAAATTAAAGGCCATATGAGGATGACGTAGTAACATTTTGGTAAAAATCCAATACGGCAGAATAAAATGGCGGCCTATTGAATTGTTAAAAAAATATTACTAAAAAACTGCCTATCCAAATTTTGCAGAAAAATTAGGTGTGACGTGACCATCAAATAGTAAGTTTTATTACAAATCCAAAATGCCGGCCTAATAAATTGTTATAAAAGTCACTGCAGGAAACTATTGCATCGATTATGTTCAAATTTTGCTCAAAAATCAAATATTTTATTGGGATGAACTGATACAAATTTTGAAACAAATTCAAAATGGCAGAACAAAATGGTGGCCTAAATAAATGTTAATAAAAATATATGAATTGCACAATTAATATCGACTTTTAATCAAATCTGATTCCTATTCTGATTTTTTAAATATTTACTAAAAATGTATGATATGTGTTCTCAAATACCCCCCGATGCCGACTTCCTTTCAGCCAAATCTATACAAATGTTAAAATTCCGTCGCCATGTTGGCATTACTATCTTGAATTATTAAATGTTGACAAAAATTCATGACGTGCATTCTTAAATACTCCAAATTTTAATCAAATCTGCAAACATCTTAAAATTAGTCTCGTATGTTGGGGCCGCCTCAAATATTGACTAAAATTTTATAACTTTCGTTTTTTAATACTCCTAGATACCGATATTTCAGCGGAATTTGTACAAATGACAAAATTCGTTCGATATATTGGCGCCACCATTTTGAATTTTGCTGTGCGTTCCTAAATAATCCCCACAAATGTTAAAACCATCCATCCGACATGTTGACATTGTCATTTTGACACCGCTATTTTGAATTTAAAAATGCTGATACTATTAAATTTTCCTAGGCATCGATTTTCGGTTTAATCTACACAAGTACGTATTTTGGATTTCTAAACGTAAAAAAAGGGTTTCTTATATCCGAAAGTGTATGCATGTCAAATTTGAAAATAATCGGTAATGTGGAAGTTGTGAAAAATCCATTACAAGATTTGAACCGGACCTACAATTAGACGAGTAGGAAGCCAATAAAAGCGTAAAAAGCATTGTTTTTTAGTTTAAAACTATCTCGCAAATCTTATTATTGGCATTAATAAAATCCGCAAACATTTGTGAAAGCACTAAAAATGATGCCATAGAACGGAAAAAATACCTATTTGCCTAATTAAGGAATAGGTAACAATCCTTCTTTTTGTCAACGATAATGAAGCATGGTCCATTTCTTCATTTTCGTACATTAAATATTTTAACAGGTCGTCATTTTGTTTCGCCATATTGAATTCATACCAATATTTTACCAGTTTTTTTTTAATCAGACGTAATTTTTGTTTAAAATTAAATGAAATTAAAGTTAAACGAGTAAGTAGGTTTTTTAGCTATACCGGGAACAGACCGACCGACAGAAATGGAAAAACATGAAGATCTGTAAAAACCTGGAACAATGATTTTTTCGTGATTAATGATATTTCGTTATGCGGGAAGTATAAACTCGCGCCGCCACTGGCATTCGTCAACAAATGCCTCGGCTTGGACATGGGCCATCCCCACTTCTTGTTTTATCGTAAACATTGGTCGATAGATTGTGAAAAATAGGAGAACCATGTTGGCGCATCCCTAACGTGATTTATGAATGAATTGTGATCTCTACTTTAATTCTTACTGTGAGGTTTAGTCTGTAAGAGTTAACTGACACTGACACATTATATTAGGTAAAAAATATATCTATTTTTGTAAATAAAATATGTTTCTTTCTTGACATTTTAAGACAATATTGTTGATTTTATTTTTTTATCTCAAATTATGTGTACAATCCATCTGACAAGAATTTTTTTGGGCCTGACTTGCTATTTCCCCCATCACAATGTTCATATCGGGTTCTAAAGCCTTATTATGATTAGATTTACATAATGAAATTCAATAATTCTAGGCAATCCATTAAAATTAAATATCACAGAACCTAATCATTTAGCTTCCACATAGACACTAATATTAGAATTTCATTTCATTTATATCAAAAGATAAACCTATACAAACAACATTAAATTACTCGTCTATGAAGAAACCGCATGAGAACCATTAATTTTACAACAGATTTATTAGTAATAATGAGAAAGACCATGTCAGTGCGGGTTACCTGTAATTAAAAAGGACTGACATAAAACCGATTACTGTAAAGACGCATTGAAAAAACTTGCTTAGTGAAAGTGGCACAGACAAGTAAGAGGAATGGGACAGGTCTCTATTAAGATTAAATTTAATCTTAGTAATTACTGATGGTTTGTTGGCGGTTCCGGTTTAAATGACTGATGAAAAATCAACTAGGAATAATGAAACAAAATATTACTTGATACGGTTTTTTAAGCAACCACAACGTGATGCCTTAAATAGTTAGCTTCTAATCTTTCATATTAAAATCGGTATTAAGTCCATTTACACCGAGTTGCTCTAGTGGTCTAGTGTAAGTTAACAAGCGGAACATATATTTCTGACTTTAGTTCTAGGGGTTGCTTAATATTTAAAACCATTTAAGGAGTGTTTATATAGTTGAAGAAACTATGCAAACGGCGTTTTCTTAGATATGTTTCAGTATATGAATTCTTAAAATATACAAAGTGTTACAAATTTAAAGTTTCAGGGTTCTCGTAAACCGTAACGGATACGAAGTTGATTAAACTAGGGCACAGTTTTAGTAGTTCGCTGTGGCGTATTTAGGACCGGAAGGGTTCCGAGTTCATAATTTTTATTGTTGACTAAAAAAAAACATATTAAAATCTTGTTACAATCGTTTACGTGTTTTTAAAATAATAAGAGATCCCGGAGCATCTAGACCCCTGAAACAATGACAAATCTAAAAGGATTACATCTTAAGTCCGTGTTAATTGTATACCGTGTTCAACATAAAAATATCTATACTATCGGAAAATCCGTAATTGATACGAAAAAAAATTTCATACAAAAGTTTCTTTTAACTTGAGGATCTTTTAAAATACAATGTTTCCATGTATACATGGTGTCCCAATTTTGCTGTGACGACATTAACTATAAAATTTTAAACGGGACACCCTGTATTTTTGTCCATTATTTGATTCCTTGTCAAAAAAAAACATGAGTTACCAATTTAAACTATAGTCGATTTCTGCGTTTTTTCCGAGATAATTAAGGTTATGTGTGACTTTTTGAAAACTGGAGTTATTTTCAAATCACTATAAAAAATAGCAAAAATCTGATTAATATTTATTATATATATATATATATATATATATATATATATATATATATATATATATATATATATATATATATATATATATATATATATATATATATATATATATATATATATATATATATATATATATATATATATATATATATATATATATATATATATATATATATATATATATATATATATATATATATATATATATATATATATATATATATATATATATATATATATATATATATATATATATATATATATATATATATATATATATATATATATATATATATATATACCTTAATTCAATGGTCACAGAAAAAATCACAATTTAACAAAAAACTATTTGTTTTAAATTTGACAGTTTTTCAATTTATTTGTGTTTTTAGTGGTTGTTGTTTTATTGAAATCATTTAAATTTAAAATAATTAGACTATAAAAACGTTTCCTTGTATCAGTGTTTACTTGATCTATTTTTAAAAAATGGCTCAATATTCAGACCAGACTGCATTTTTAGAGAGGGATTTTGAACAAAATCCTTTGGACAGATGAGTCGATATTTTCAACTGCGGGAATGCTTGACAAAAAAAATACTCACTACTATTCTGAGAGAAAAACAGTTGGTAAAGCAAATTAAAAGGTACGAACATCTAAGTGTTATAGTGTGGTGTGGTATTATAAACGACCGCATAATAGGGCCTGTGTTTTTTGACATCTATTTGAATAGAAAAACATTTTTAAACCTTTTAAGAGATCAAATTATGGAAAAACTCAATGATCTTCCGAAAGATATTCGTGTGGACTTGGTATATCAAGAAGATAATGCTCCATAACACTGTCAAGAAGGTATTAGTAGCATTTTTAAACGAGCAATTTAATTTAAGTATATATAGGAACATAAGATTCCATGGCCGCCGCGAAGTCCCGATTTGACACCCTCAGATTATTTTTGATGGGGCACACTTAAAGATAGAGTGTATGAAAACCGTTTATCTTATTTGTTATGTTATTATTCTGTAAGAACCCCTGAGCCCCCTAAATACGCCACTGGTAGTTGGCCTCCTCCCGGTTAAAGATATGGAATATTCCGAATTATTCCAAAGATATTCGAGGAAAACCTGAACCATTTTTTTTGGAGTTATGTGAAAACTAGAAGGACGTTCTCTCACATCTTACTTTGAAGTCTGTACTTACTTTTTTGAAAGGTGGCATTTTTTTGGAGTCCTCTTTCTTTTAATGCTGGAAAATAATTTACAAAAACCTAATTTATTAAATATTGTTTTGATTTTTGTATTGGCTAATTTAAATATTGTGTTGGCACAACTTATTGTATTACCTCCTCCCCCCATAATATTTTGTGTTCGATCCGCCCCTGGTAGCGTCTGACCTTTGTTTCTGATAAGTTAAATATAGATTTCTTAAGGAACATTTATAAAAAATTGTTCGGTCAAAAATGAGTCAAGTTCGGTGAATATATCAGACGCGCACTCTATAGCAATGGAGTGGACTCTGAGAGTAAAAATCTAGGAGAGGTATCAGAATGTCATATTTAATCGGTGATCCGGGGACTTCTTCATACTCCGTAGACTAACGTCCAATAATAGTTGATTTAGGCGATGTTTTACACTACGGATGGCTTCGACTCAGGCCTCTGAAGGACTCTATGCAAAAAGTCCCTAAGTGACTTTTTCAGGTATTGAGATTGGAAATATTGTCACTTGATTTTTTGATTTTAACTCAAGACTGCCTATATATTTGAAGATAATATCACTGAGTCTCAATTTAAAAACATTTCTACTTTCAACATACGGTTTCCAATTATTTCGAAGATAATATCGTTGAGTATAAACTTAAAAACATTTCTGATTTTGCAGTTTTAACAGTTTACACATAGGATCTTTTTAATAGAAATAACACAATAATTAAAAAAGTTTCCCGACATTTTAAGTTTTCGACGCGCTCTGTATAATATATTCACTTTTTTACTCTACATAGGAAGAAAGCAAGTTGAAGTAATGGCGTCGCAAAGTGGATCATTTACCACTTCTAGGTGGATAAAATTTTGAAACTTAGAAAATAATCACTGAGGAGGTTGTAGATAACGAAAAAAAATATAAAAAAAAATCCACCCATAGGCGTCGTTTTTACGGGATTAGAAAATATAGAAAATTAAATTGTGTTCTCAAACTGTTTGACTGAGATAGTGACTATAGTAAAAGATCTGGATTTTTATATTCTTTACATAGGACTTTCAAAGCAAAGAAAACACTCAGTATTTAACAAAACTGTCACAGTCATTGTTGTATTACTACTAATTCCTAATAAAATTTAATATGTATAAAAAATTAAAACTATTTTCCTGAAAAATTGACAGTGAGTTATTGTAAAATAGAAAAAATAACTTAATTGAAACAGTTTACAAGTCTAAGCCAGAGTCAGTATTACTATCACTATATCTACTGTCAACCTGTGTTAAGTCGCTAATAAAATAATCATCTTTCACAGATATTTACTTATAACTAGTTTGACTATCTATACTTTCTTGGATATTAGGACTAACAAGTAAATTTAATTTAGAGGATCAGAAGCAATTAAGAGCATATTTAATAAATCTCTATTGGTGATACTACGTGAACGTTTCTTGCTATGACGTTGTCTAAAGCGGCGACAATCTTTGTGTCTAGCTTCCTCAGAAACCTGACCTATGGGCAAAAGTGCATTTTGAATAACAGCTTTGCTATGGTTAAGAAGCTTATGTAAAGTAACGGGCATGTAGTACTACGAATAATGCTGCAAATAAATTTGTTTTGTTTTGTTTGTGAGTATTCTAAATTTTGATACATTTATGTCATAGCCCGAAGACAATGCTCTTAACAAATAACTTAAATTTTGAATAAGTGTTACTTCTAAACCAGCACTTAAAACAGGATTGTAGAAAATTTTGGGGGCAGTATTTCCATCATTACTGTTTCCATATCCCGGTTTTGCTGTGTCTACAATAAATCCCATTTCTTGTTTGAATCGCGATTGAATTTCGCGGGAACGCTCTTTTATTAAACTTTCCTCGTTTGTAACCTTCCAGGTTTTCACAGTAAGGTGATAAGAAACGTGAAGCAAACATTCGAAGCATCGAAGCCACGGATGTAAGGTAGACAGACCAAACCTGAAATTTGTTTCCTGATTAGGAACATTTTGTATTTCATGTTCATATTTTTTGGTGTTGCCCTACAGTAGTTCCGGTCAGAGTATTACAGATTTTACCATCAACTATAGTCAAACATAAAGGATGAGATACTGTAACTTCGATATTCTCATACATGTCGATTGCATGGCCGCCGCAAAGTCTCGATTTGACACCCTCAGATTATTTTTGATGGGGCACACTTAAAGATAAAGTGTACAAAAATCATTTATTTTATTTCTTATGTTATTATTCCGTAAGTGAATTAAAACAAAAAATTCGTGAATAATTTATTAGTCTTAATAATAGTGACGCTGTCCGAAACGCTGTGGCAAATATTCGAGTGTGATATGACTGCGTATAGCAGAGAACGGATAGTATGTGGAAAATCAATTATATAGTCATTTGTTTTAAATTTTTCCTGTTTTTCTATTTCCATGTAATATGTTGTTTATGTGGATAGCAATGCTACTCAAGAAGTTTGTTTCTAATATTAATTTTCATGGTTTTAAATTTAAAATTTAGCTATAAATATATTTAGTGTTCTAAACCTAAATTCTCTGTAACCATTGAATTTAGGTATAGAACATATATATATATATATATATATATATATATATATAGAATATATATATATATATATATATATATATATATATATATATATATATATATATATATATGAATATATATAGAATATATATATATATATATATATATATATATATATATATATATATATATATGTGAAAAAATAGATATTTTTATGATCATTTACATAAATAAAAAACATAGTGGGTGTTCTATTTGAAAAAATCGACTTTATTCACTTTAAAAAGGTGCAAGATTGGTTTCGAAGTATGTCCATCCTGTAGATGTGGATAAAAATGTTGTATTCCGTATTTTAGATTTTTGTTATTTTTTATAGTTTTCAAAAAATCACACATAACCTTAATTATCTTGGAAACTACGCAGAAATCGATTATAGCTTAAATTGGTAACTGATGTTTATTTTTGACAAGGAATCAAATAATGGACAAAAATACAGGGTGTCCCATTGAACCTTTTTTTTTGGAGTTATGTGAAAACTTCTCGCACATTTTACTTTGAAATGTGTACTTACTTTTTTGAAAGGTGGCATTTTTTTGGAGACAACTCTGAACACATGAAAAAGTCCCTAAGTGACTTTTTCATGTTTTGAGATTTTGATGATTTTATGTATTAATTTATTTTGGAAATATTATCACTTGATTTTTTAATTATTTGATTTCAACTCAAGACTGCCTATAACTTCTCAACTTAAAAACATTTCTGCTTTTGCTGCAATTTTTTTTTAACAATTTACACATAGGGACTATTTAATAAAAATTATACGATAATTAATGTTTCTCAACATTTCAAATTTTCAACGCACCCTGTATAAGATATTCACGATTTTTTGCTCTATGGCACCATATTAGTGCATCGTCACCAAAGTTACATATACAATTTATTACAAATCCTGTCTAGTCATTTGCACATTTTTTAGGCCAATAATAATTTTTTTTACTAAAATCGATAATAAAAAAGTTTCCCCACATTTCAATTTCTTAATTAGTTAAAAACTGCATAAATCGTTCCTATACATAAAAAGGGTGACTGACAAAACAGACCGAGTCAGTGTCACAAAATTCTAAATTGCATCGAACATGTTTCATATTTTTTCTGAACAGATAATTTAATTACATTATATGTTTAAAAATGCTACTTGCAAACACACTGTTTCCAACTATTTCGAAGATAATATCGTTGAGTATCAACTTAAAACATTTCTGATTTTCCCTTATACATAAGAACTTTTTAATAAAAATAACACAATTATTAAAAAAGTTTCTCGACATTTTAAGTTTTCGACGCGCCCTGTATAAGATATTCACTTTTTACTCTACATAGGAAGAAAGACAGTTGAAGTAATGGCGACGTCTAATATCACTTAGGTACTTTTTTTAACTAAGGTACTTTTTCCACACGTAGGTAGTTTTTGCACAGAAACCAGCAAGACAGATAGGAATGACATATGATAAATATGTTAGGGATCTTTTATGTGAACACTAACAACAGCACTCGAAAGTACATGAAAATTAACTCTAGATGGCGCGTTTAGATTAAAACAGCTAAAATGTCACTTAGGGACTTCTTGCATAGAGCCGTTTAATTGTACTTCTCTGGGAAACTTGTAATGCCTTCTGATGTAATCTGAAGGCGCTCTGTGGCTGGCTTCTCGAACATATGCAACATTGGCACATATTATTTCGAAGCCTTAAACAAACATTACGGTCTCTTCTTATTAAAATGACACCAGGGGTGGATTATTACAGTCATTATTTGAATAAAAATGAATTATGCTATTTAGTTATTCTGCATGGTTTTTAAAAATATTAAGAATCTTTGGGTAATTTAATAGCGTTCTAATCACTCGAACTGCATATAGTTAAGTTACCTTACTCGAGAAAGGCCTCTCAATAGAGCAAAAATCAGTGATTTGTTGCCAAAAATAGTAATGGAAACATAGTACGCCATCATACTGAAGATGGTCCATAAGTTGTAGCGAAGGCCCTTTGCTAAATAATAGTTATTGATATGTACTTATTGCATACCAAAACCAAGCATTGTGGGACCATTAGTTAGTCTGTAAAATCATATAGAAAGTAAAAGTATCGTACTATGAAACATATATTCCCATTTTGCGCTAAAATTATGTGAAATACGCGTAAAATGCTTCCAAACATGATCAAAAACGGCCGAAGGCGTGAAAGTGGCCGAGTACATATATGGTGTCTAATTGACTTTGCCATCACACATAAAGTATTCAGCTGGTTATGCGCAAACGCCATTGCTGCTTACGAGTGTTACAGCTTCACGAGTTTACTCAATATTTAGTTAGTTATTTATTTAATAAGTTATTTAGTTATTAGTTCATAGGTATATGCTTTATGTATATTCTTCATCATTGTATATGATGAATTTAACTGTTTAGTAAAAATAATAACTATATGCTTGAATTATTTATTTATGAAGCTTAATAGAAAAGGCTATCTAGCAAATCGTCCGATAGCAGCATTCCCCTTAATGTTTAGTTATCGCGATATATAAAAAATAATAGCTTCTGCGGTTGCTGAGATAATTAAAATTCAAGAGTAATACAATAGATCAATATATAGCTTCGCAATAGATCGAACGAGACACGGCATCGTTTAGGCCCCCCTAAATGGATGCAGGCTTTGAAAAGTCTGCATTTTGTGGATATCCCCCAATGTATATATTTTTCTATGGCGGCTATATTAAACTTTATTTGAAACTAACCTGTATCAAATTTCAACCCCAATGATTAACAGCCAAATTCAATAATTTCTCTTTTAACTAAAAGACCTCTTGATTGGAAACGCCGCATTTCATTCCCGTTCGCGAGTCGAGGGTTACCGCACGAAATAATATAGTTTCGGCGAGCATTGATATCTCCGGACCGATTCAAGGCGTCCCATTTAAATGAGTTATCAATAGCGTAAGCTATGATGGATCTTTGGAAATACGTTATGCGCTCAGCGTCTCTATTACTACGGTTTCCATCGGCTGCCGATCGTTCCCCCGCCACTTGGCTACTCTCCCGTGTCCAGCCGTTTCTCATGTTTGTAAGAATTGTTTGCCTATTTTGCAGAGTTTTAGGGCGAAATGAGAATATACGTTTTATAGTATGATACTTCTAATTTCGATATGAATTTGCAGAATTTAAATCGGATCATCCACGATGCATCTATGTACGCTGAAAAATTGTACATTAAAAAAATTCAAATCCCAATTGTGGAAAAACTAATAATCCTGCAGCGCCGCGCCGCTTGGTTTTGGAATGCATAAAGTACATATCAATAACGATTATTTCATAAAGGGCCGTTGCTATAATTTGAAAAATAACAGAGATATGAATTTTTGAAAAACAGCTTAATTTTATCACGAAAAAATCTCTATTTATTGCCTATTCCTAAAATACCGGACAAAGGCAACCAAAAAGTAATAGTTCTTATGTCAAAACTGTCAAATAGCGATAAAATAGTTAACAGAACTAGTTTTTCAAGGTATAGTCGAATGCGGTCTTATCGTGAGGGTCCAAAGGTCACCAACATTATGAATCAAATCAGAAAACACAGTGAAAACCAACATGTTGTGTGATTCTTTTATCGAGCTATTAAATCTCGATGGGCTATTTACAAATATACAGGGAGAAAGAAAATAGTTTTTTTTATTATATTACGCAATATTATTAGCCACTTAATATCCTTTTATATATTAAATGCCGAGGGACTAAATGAGAAAATTCGCTAAATATGTATTTGGTTAATATTTTTTGGTTGGCAAAAACAAAAATACACAAAAGGCAAGCACTTTAATAAAATCGGAAGGCGGTTCGAATCAGTGGAACAATCAGGATATGTTCTGTTTATACAGCCACTTAATAAAAGTGAGATTTTTTTATCAATCATCAAAAAATATGAGCCCCGCTTGACCTAAAAATTTAACCACTTATACAGTGTCATTTATTTAAATGCGTGCCACCCCTGTGCAAAGAAAACTATTTTTTTTTGTACTGTGATAACAAAAAAAATTTATTTTGCAAAAATATTATACACTTCTGTTAAAAACACAAGATAATTAGTTATAACTTCCCTCGTGAGATTTTTTCAGATCTTTACGTTTAAGGATCCCTAGATGCCGGAAGGTATCATGTCTGTCTGTCAGTCTATCTTTTCGCGGCATAGCTAAAAAACTACTTATCCGATTTCTTCAAATTTCAGTATAAAATTAAGGGCCATGCATGCGAAAAATACAGGCTATATATATATATATATATATATATATATATATATATATATATATATATATATATATATATATATATATATATATATATATATATATATATATATATATATATATATATATATATATATATATATATATATATATATATATATAGAGCCTGTATTTTTCGTTAGCTCCGAGTTTCTGGTAAAGCGATTTTACCGATGTCTTTGTCAAAAAATTTACTTATTTTAAACACGCATTAAAATTGGAACAAGTATTCTATAATTATTTATTTATTGGCTACAAAATTACAAATGTACTAAAAATGGTGTAAAATCTTATAAAAAATTTTTAAATTAAAATTCACTGGCTAATATCCAGGAGCCAGTGGCAAAAGCTCTGAATCGGTATAAGGAATGTACAGAAACTTGTGCGTGAAAAAAAAAACATAATTTACTTCCGAAGAGGATTAAGAAATGTACACGAAAAAATCCAAAGGCAAAAGACTTACAATGTAAAAATGGATATTCATAATGCAATTTATGATTTATACACGTCAAAGACTAATATATTCCTTCAGAAACTTTTTAATATTATAGACTAAAAAATATCATCATCACTTAAAAAGTCTTCATCTTCTGAATCGTCCTTAAATGGCGCAATGATCATTGGTGCTATTTCGACGTCTAGAACTCGTTCTCGATTCCACCAATCCCATATTAATTTCTCCGTATGTTCCACAGATTTCTTTCAGTACTCCGGCGTAATATAATTTAATGAATCTTGCCAAACAATTTGCACTTCATCTGATGTAAGACCATCGTTCACGTGTTTTTCGTAATATGATTTTGCCCCAGCCCATATTAATTCTGTTGCGTTAAACTGGAAATGGTATGGCGGCAGTCGTAAAACCTCATGTCCATTTTCCCGTAATATTTCAAATACGATATATATTGTTGGTTTTTTAATAGATTTTGCCATTAAAAGAAGTTCTAGTTTCAGCATATTGGGTAAAGGATTGTGTTTTTGTTTTATTAGCCAGTCATAAATATCACTTTTTTTCCAAGATGAAGTAGGTTGTTTATTTAAGATTCTTGAATGATAAGATGTATTGTCCAGAATGATTAAAGATGGAGCATCTAAATTTGGAATCAGTTGTTCTTTTACCCACTTTTCAAACAGTTCACAGTTCATATTATCATGGTAGTTCATACTTTTGGATTTTGAAGAAAACAGTAAACTTGCACTTGCGAGAAATCCTGTTGAAGAACCTGCATGCAAAATGATGAAATGTTTTCGCGTCCCACATCCCTTTTTTCTCTTGACACTTTTTACAGACTCATCCTGCCAAGATTTCGAACCACTTTCATTAGAAAATATCCAAGTCTCGTCTAAAAATACCACTTTTCTAAATTTTGAATTAATATTTTCCGTGTACTTCTTTAAAAACTTGATACGCTGACTTGCTATATGTGGCAACTCGCATAAAAATCTTCGATTATAGTCCTTTTTATATCGAAAACCCAACATGATTATTAATTTTGACAACGATTTTAGTCCAATTTCCAATATGCCTCGATTTTTTAAAGCTTCTTTTAAAACTTGAAGGGTTATATTAGTTTTTGATGTGTATAAATCGTAAATTGCATTACGAACATCCATTTTTACACTGTCACTTAAGTCTTCTGTCTTTGGCTTTTTTCGTGTACATTTCTTCTTCGGTAGTAAATTATTATTTTCATGCACAATTTTCTGCACAGCCTTTATACCGATTCCCAGAGCTTTTGCTACTGTCTCCTGGATATTGGCTGGTGAATTTTCATTTTCGTAATATTTTATTAGATTTAATACCATTTTTTTCGCTTGTGGATGCAAAAAAACCCGAAAATTGTTTTCTATTACTGATTTTGTCACTGAATTGTATTTATATGTTTATCCTCTTTTTTCATATGAAAATATCATAGGTCTATCTAATTCATCTTCCGGATTTTATGCGGAGGATATGATTACACGTAATAAAAGAAAAACAAACTTAAAAAGTTTGTCCTTGATAAATCGTATGACCCGCACGATAACACTGACAAGTGATGACAAGCTTTTTCGTATTAGAGTTTATATCTAATATGAACATTTTTCTAAATAAAATTTTCTGCAACTTTTGTGCTTACCTTATTTGCTCTTCAATCAGGCACCATTATTAAATTTCTGGATGGCCCAGGAGGTAGAATTTGATTTAATCGGAGCCCTAAGGCGCTGCACGAAATGTTGCAATTTTCATCTGTTTTGTTCAACCTGTGATCCAGTCTAGACAATTATACTCTACAAAGTAAAAAATATATTAATTTTAATAGTTACCTTCAGTATAATAATCGCTATTATAATGACTACGATTCTCATGTTATAATTCACATAACTTAAGAAATAAGTACCGTGCCTACTAACCCACATTCCTCCAGATGAAATCAACTATTGTTAAAGTATTTTCACGCCGTTTATTAAATTACGATACTGGTTTTCTTGCAGTGTAATAACCCATAAAAATACGATTTTACCAGGACAAACATAAAAGTTTTCATATGGCCGTAATATACAGTGAAAGGTGACAACATTGCAATTATACTCTTTCAGCGCAGCACAAATTGCCATTTTGAACTTTAGTTTCGACTATTTATTAGGATTCAAAAATTAGATTGTAAATTTTTGTCGTCTAATTATTTTGAAAAATTATGTAATTATTAGTATTATTTCATCAAACTTAAATCTAGTAAGCTATTAAATTAAAAAAACACTTATTAAGAAACACACATTTTTGTAATTTTGCACCGCAAATAATACACTAACGAAAGCTTTTTATCGTAAGTGTTGAAAATGATCACCGTCTCTATTTACACAAGCACGGCAGCCATGAATTAAGTGCTTCCTGGCGGCAAGAGTTTTTTTCATCATCACTGTACGCTAATATCTTCATATTGTACAGTAGTGTAGTAGTATAGTTGAGGCTGAAGCCTGAACGTAGGCCAAAATTTGCCCTGGAGGCCTACCCAAGAGCTCATCCCAACCCACTAGCCAACCTCTAGCACTTCCTTAAACTTACCAGACATATGTCTGAATATCGCACCTGCACAAATAGTGCAGAGGAGTTTACTCCTTCTCACCACATGCAGTATAGTTTTATCTATGCCTATCAGTGTCAGATGTTTCTTTAGCCGACAGTGGCTTGTAAATAATCCGATGAGGCAGCTGATATTCTGCCAATTTTTGTCAGCAGCCAGGCTGCTGTCAGTGAATCGCAGCAGTCCTAAAACAAGACCGTACTGGCCTTGGGTGAGTTCAGCGCCTTCATTATTGTTTGGCTGTCTGAGCAGATGACCACTTCAGCCTTTAAGCCTACTTTAACTTCCTTCATCGTAGCCGACCAAAAAAAAATAAAAATTTAATGAAATCAGATCGCTAAAATTAAATTTCCTGTTTCTCTTACACGTTGATATATTATAAATGTTCTATCCCTAATAAACATATTAATTGTGTATATTTTCTAACACAGAAATATCACTGCAACACAAAAGATCGATGTCCGAAATGAACATAAATACTAATAGGTATTTATTAACACAAGCAGGTACAAACGAGTTTTTTTGCTCAGTAATGGGTGGTTCTTAACTGATTACAATTACAATTGAAAGGAAAACAACTGCAGGGTCAAATGAGATTCGTTTTATGTTGCCACATTGTGTTTTAAATATATTTGTTTAATTTTGCAGCTTTTTTTAAATAGGTTTTACCTTTTTTTTCAGAAATGGTTAAGTTATGATCCCTGGTTATAGAATACTTTTTTACTTAAAATGATCCTCACTTTCACGTGTTAAAATATTTATAGTGTTTTACCTTACTGTGGTTATAATCCTTGATAAATATTTTTTTTTTAATTTAGGAAACATGGTCTGAGGCGCAGCAAGAACGCCTCGAACTACAAAGAGCTAGAGTTTTTGAAGTTAACAGACATCTAGCCGCACTGACAGAGAGCTGGGAACGGGGAGGTTTGCCTCTTCATATGAATTTGGCTGTACACCATTACCCGCCTCCTCAAGATTTAACTGATAGGTTAAAGCAACAAAACAGGTTACTTACAGAGGTAAGAACACATTACAAAATTATTTTCTTTTATAAATAAAATATATTTGAAGGAAGATGGGTCTCTACATACATTTTACAATTGGTAAACATTAAAAATCTGTAAAAAATAGTTTTGTAAAAATTAATTAGGTGCATATACAACATATTCCATGTGCCTGGGATCGATGGATCAAATGGATGCATAAGTTCCCTTTCCTAAATTTTTAAGTTTTCTTTTTCCATAGGTGTATATATCTACCTACCTGTTTTTCCTCACCTTGTAAAATGCTAAATACTTTTACATTTTCTTTAAAAGTTAAGCATGACACGTTTTTATTTAACTTTGCTCGCTTGTCTGCCTGGGTCAAAAATGTTAACCCATTGCTTTGAAATTTTGTAAACATTTATTACAACAATATAACAATACTTCGCTTTAACTGACTTTAATTTTATTTCGATCGTGATCTTCAAGCCAATATTGATCCATTTCGAGTACTGATTAGGCGGTCCAACAAAACAGCTAACTGCTGTCAATATGGTTGGCGTGGGACAAACATTGTTTTCTTTTATATGAGACATTGATAATTTAAAAGCATATTTGAAGGATTTTTATATATATATTTAGTTTTTTTTTCTTGTAAATGACCATTTTCATAATTGTGTATTTGCTTTAAACTTAGTTGTAGCAAGTGAAATACTTTTTGAAGCTACGAACGAAATGAGAACGCCGAAGTCGCCGAGCGGTGTAAAGAAAATATTTTTATAATTAAAAATTGGATCCTTTTGTAGTGAATATTCAAAAGTCTTTCCCTCAGTGACAAATATGGCCATTGTTAGTTGCCTACCTAGTTCTTTATTTTAAATTATGTATATCTAAGTTAAAGTTAGTTCAATCTGTGCGTTTAATATTTTGTACTGCACCCAGTACTTATATTTTTTTATAAATAAAACATATATATTAATAAAACAAACATGTTTTTATTTAAATAAATTGTCATGCATGTCAGAGGGAAAAATATATAAAATTTTCAGAGTGAATATAATAAGAATAAAAAGTTATGTCTTTACAATAAACCTGATGACGAGTGTAAAGGTACTCAATTTTTTTCAACGTAATGAAACCTTTATTCTTTACTAGACTTAAACTTACTTATGTCTAGAAAAAAATTCATTATATACTTGCACTCTAGGGCAGGATTATACCATGGAGCCCCTAAAAAATTTAGTTATATTTTGTTCTTGCCTTATGTTTTGAGAAGTTATCGATAAACTCAAATTTTGAAGAAAGCCATGCCTTTATCGTACTGAGTCTGGAATTTCCACCCTTCATAATTTAGCAATTTAGGAACTTCCATCCTGTATACATAACAAGATTTTTCTTCATTCGGTCATAGGTTTTGCTGAGAGACATTTTTGGTAAATCTTAGTTTTAAGTAAGTAAAGTATATGGTTATCGTAGCTTCAGGTATACATAAAAAAATAATTCTGTAAAAAGTATCGACCACAGCTACCATACTCGTGCTAGGATAATATCAATTTAAAAAACGTACATTATTTATTTCCTAAAGTATATAATAAAATTCAACTATAAAAATAAATTTATTCCATATAAGTGGTGTAGTAAATTGAGCATACCCCAAATTTTCCGCTCAATTGACTTTAGATACACTATAACAACATAATTGTACTGATATTTTTGGAAATCAGTAGATATGTATAGGGACGGTAGATGCACTAGTAGTTCTAATGATGTTTTTTGTTAGCTGAGTTATGTTTTTCCTTTCTTCAGATGTTTTTAAAGGTTTTTCTTCTCCGCATAAGTTTAAGATAGAATGTAAAGAAATATGTATTACTCGTATAATGAATTTAAGAAATATGACTCTTTTAAGTATGATTATCTCGATTTCCCCAAAAAAAAAAAAAAAATACAGAGTGCATAAAAGTAAAAACTATTTAAAAAAATCTCTTTTAAGATGATATATACGAATACTGCTAATTATTTAAGACCGGTTAATATTAATATTATTGGTGAAACACAAAAAAATACAGCATTGAAATATGTAAAGGTACAAAATGTAATAAGTTTTTCATACAACTATTAGAGATATCCTTGAGTCTCGATTGAGAATCATAATAATTGTTAATTAGCTAGATTGATTTAAGTTTTTTAATAAAGAAGTAATATGGAATGTTTTGCACACACTTAGGCCTAATTTAATTTAGTAGTACGTAAATCCTCTCTTTATTGCAGTAATCCACTTCAGCTGCATCGACGAAAGTTCATTCCGTCGTTTTCAATATCTAAAATTGAAAATTTTTGAAACTTAAAAGTAAAAGTAACATTGTCTCTTATTCTTCTACTTCCATAATTTGCAATACAACAAAAAGAAGGCATATTATGGTATAAAAATAAAAATAATTAACAAAAGTCCCATATACTCCTGTGTAAAAATTCGTTGGGTTTGTCCTTCGGCCGTCAAAAACAGCTGATCAGTGACTCTCAACTAACCGATCGTTGGAGTGCCCTATTGCTTTAAAATGGTTCATACATATTTGGGTTAGAAATAGTTTTTGTTGTCTTGAATATTATACTTCGGAATAGTAAAAATGATTTCTATACAATTTCAAAACTGAGAGGTAGAAGGTTAATACATTTCAAGTAAAAGCTTTTTAATACAAACTTTTAATTTAAAATGTACTAAAAACAAATATAGGTAAAAATCTTCCTAAATCAAATAAAAAATTACTAAAAGGCATGACATTTTAAAAAATCCTGAAAAGTTCTACAATGTACATAACTTAAAATTCTCATATCAAAGTCATATTATAAGCCCGATTATACTCTGAATAGGCTATCCAACAAATGGAAAATAAAATCCCCATTAAATAGATCCCAACTTTACCGTCTTTTAGTGGAGTTAGGATACATCGAGAGATTTCCTCTGAGTTTACCTTATATAGCTGCTAGAGTTACCAGTCCGCGGTGGCCCTCGATCTATAATTAGCAAGTCTATTTGAACGTTTAAAACATAATTTTGTTTTGTGTTTTAATTTCCAATAGCTTTGAAATAAGTAGTAATATATTTCCAAACAAATAGACCTAAATCGCGGTACTGACAACATCTCGTCAAATCTAAATAAGCCTCTAAGGAGATGAATGTGATCCGTCATATGCGGTTAAACAATCTTGCCAAATTTCCATTTTTATTGTAAGTTATATCTCAGTGCTGTTTTCTGAGATAATACTGATTCACCTATTAGGAAGGCAAAGTGTATCTAAAGTCATTTGAGACAACACAAAAACTAAATATCCGTCAACAGTCTGCGATTTCATTGTGAAGCATGGGCGGCGTGATAGAAAGTTAAACTTATTTTTCTAAAACAGATTAATTATTAGTACTTTCTTTTTATTATCTATTCGCATTTAACAATTTTTTTCAACTAGTTTTTTTTATTTGATCTGGTCAGGGGATGGGGGCGAAATATCTAGGCTAAATGGAAAAAAATGTATTCTCCGTAAATAAATCGCATAAAACGTATTTTTATGGGTTTATGGGTATAGAGATTATTCCAATTGTAACCTACTTAATAATATATTTATTCTACAATTACACAGAGGCGAAAAAGAAGGGGATACAAATTTGAAAGTTTCGTTAAAGATCGAGCAGGTAATATGTCATTTTGGAGGGTATCGGGTATATTTCAATTTTAAAACATTTGATTTTGAGGGGTTGAGGTAAATAGTGGCTTAAAGTCAAATACTTCGTAAAAAATTAAATCGTTCGGAGAGGTTTTTGATTTGCATATTGAATATTTCAAATTTCAAATCACTCTGATGAGAAGTTTTTAAGCTATGCCGCGAACTGACAGATAGATAGACGGATCGCCGGAATTGATAAAACATATTTTTTGGCATCTAAAAACCTTAAACTATGTAAAACTTGAGAGACTGATTTTTTCACGGTTACAAATATTTTATTTGGTTGCTATTTTGTTCCGCCATCTTAAATTAGAACCACAGTTTTAGTAGCTTATCTCTATACCACAATTAGTTAAGGCAAACAATTTGAAATCAGTCCATTAAGTGGTTTTGTCAGACTGGATTTTTAAATATTTCATTAAGCCGACATTTTGTTCCACCATCTTGTATTAGTACAAGAAATTTACCGGTTTATTTCTACATAATACTTGATTTTTGTAGAAAATTTGAGATAAGTTGGATCACTGGTTTTTTAATAATTTTTTTAACATTTTACTAGGACGCCATTTTGTTTTGCCATATTGGATTTTTACCAAAATATTGCCAGGTCATCCCCATATGACTCTTAAGTTTTGACTAAAATTTGAGGTTGATCTGATGAGTAGTTTTTAAGCTATGCCGCGAACTGACATACAGACAGACAAAGCGACGGACTTGATAAAACGTATTTTTTTGACATCTAGGAGCGCTAAAACGTGAAAATATGTAAAACCTGAGAGATTGGTTTTTTCACGATTACAAATATTTTATTTGGCTGCCATTTTGTTCCGCCATCTTGAATTCGAACCGCAGTTTTACTAGTTCATCTTTATACCACAATTAGTTATTGCACACAATTTGAAATCAGTCCGTTAAGTTGTTTTTCAGGTTAAATTTTTAAATATTTTATTAAGCCGCCAATGCGTTCCGCCATCTTGGATTCGTACCAAAACGTAAAGTTGATTTCTACATAATACTACTTGATTTTTGTACAAAATTTGAGATAAGTTGGATAAGGGGTTTTTTAGTAATAATATTTTTAACATTTCAACAGGCCGCCATTTTGTTTTGCCATATTGGATTTTAACCAAATTATTATCAGGTCATCCCCATATGACCCTTAATTTTTGACTAAAATCTCAAGTCAATCTGATGGGTAGTTTCTAAGGAATGTCGCGAACTGTCAGACAGACAGACAAACCGACAGATGGACTGACGGAATTGATAAAACATATTTTTTGGCATCTAGAGGAGCTAAAACCTGAAAATATCTAAAACCTGAGAAATTGATTTTCTTCACGATTACAAATATTTTATTTTACTACCATTTTGTTCCGCCATTTTGAATTAGTACCACAATTTTACTAGTTCTTTTCTATACCGCAATTAGTTATGGCACACAATTTGAAAATTAAATTGAGTATTTTTTATGCTGAATTTTTAAATATTTTTAATATATAAATATATAATACTTGGTTTTGTGCAATTTTAGGCAAATTGGGTAGTTTTTTAGTAATAATTTTTTTTAACATTTCACTACGCCTCCATTTTGTTTTGCCATATTCGATTTTTACCAAAATGTTACCAGGTCATCCCGATATGATCCTTAATTTTTGACTAAAATTTGTGGTCAATCGGTTAACTAGTTTTTTAGCTATGGCGCGAATAGAGAGTTCGGCAGACAGACCGACGCAATTGAGAAATAATATTTATCTAGGGACCCTGAAACGTAGAGATCAGAAAAAATCTTGAAGGGTAATTTTTTCACGATTAGAATGCTTCCCTTTTACAAGATAAGTAAAAACATTGAATAGAATAAACAGAAATTTTTATTCTACGGCATTGACACTGACCCGAGATCTATGCACTTGTTCATTGATCTCGACGACGCAAATATTTTAAAATATATCTTTTTTGTGCATTTTTTGTTAAATCAACGTCTCCAAAAATCTAACCAATTGAATTACGGATAAAACCAATCAAAGTGCTTAACTTTAATACTCCGCCCACAAATTTTTGAAATGAGTCCACGTTGACTGTGTCACGAAGGTCCGCTGTTTGTACGGGGACCTGTCAACTGAATAAAAATAAATTTATTCCATATAAGTGGTGTAGTAAATTGAGGATACCCCAAATTTTCCGCTCAGTTGACTTTAGATACACTATAACAACATAATTGTACTGATATTTTTGGAGGTCAGTAGATATGTATAGGGACGGTAGATGCACCAGTAGTTCTGATGATGTTTTTTGTTAGCTGAATTATGTTTTTCCTTTCTTCAGATGTTTTTAAAGGTTTTTTTCTCCGCAATCATACACTACTTCAAATTGGGGCAATACATTTTTTTGAGAATTAAATTTCTCATCTGTTAGAGGTAAAAGGCGTTGAGATCTTTCGAAAATATGGTATTAAGGAAGTTGTATGGCACATTGACGTATCCAGGATTTTGGTTTGGGGGAGGTTGTCCAGCGCAAAAAATATGCAATAGAAAACCGTAAACTTCCAGGAATATCGGTTTTAAATATTGTAGAGTTAGATAGGTTAGCTTGGCGATGTCAAAAATAAGCAGAATTACAAAATATAAGTAATTCAGCGGGTTCGCGAGTGTATTTGTCGGAAACGATTCGCAAAGGTTCAAATTCAAGCGGCCATTCAATAATAAATAAGCAAAAAATAATACATAAAAAGTAATACATAAAATAGAGTCGTAATACATACTTTAAACTAGCCATACAGCCCCCTATGGATACGCCTATTGTATGTCAAAACCAACGACATTTTATACGTCATTGGTCAAAACTATTTTCAGATCGAAAATTTCCGTAATTTCTTTTTTTTTCCCAATTTTTTTTCGGAGATCCAGACGGGTTCTGTTTATTAATAATTGCATCCACTTAACGTAGTGTATGACTGCAGGCCTGCAGATTGTTTTCCTTGAAAATACTTCATTTTTCAAAATTAACAAAGAGCACCTTAGAAATAGATTAGAAATAATAAAAACATATTTCAGTGGTACATTTTTATACTAGTTATGTACCTTTAACGCTGTAGATTCTGTGTCTGTACGAGCACTCTTTACCCAGTTATAGTAATACCAACGGTTAAACTCGAATAGTTTTGTCATTTATTTTTTTGGATAGTTAGTTCAGTTTTCATTAGAGATAATCTATTTTTACGTAAACTAGTTTTAGTATAGTTTGTCAAATGATTTTGTATGCATATAATTTCTCTTTTAGGAAGTCGGTAAGAAGAGTGAAAGGATTGCAGCACTCGAGCGAGAAAAAGCCAGCCTTATACAAGTATTACAAATACGATCTCAACCAGCTAGAAGTAGCGGGAACGAAGAAGCAGTATTTTGATAACAGTAGACCAGTGTAAATGCTTTTGTAGGCTATAATTTATGTTTTATAGTAAAATACAATATCGACTTTCTTGGACCAGCGCACTCGATAAGTTGTTTGTACAATAATTTCGCTTTTATGTTATTTAAGACTTTGGCCAAAACAAAAGTTATGAGGGTGCCACAAAAAGTTGCTATATAGGACGCAAAATTAATATATGCTTAAAACTTTGGGAGGTAATTAATCTCATAAAAATAATGAAGAAAAAGTCATATGAACAGAAACCCTGTTCTTGGAACGCTTGGTTTTATTTGTTTATACCTTGTACATTTAAATTAAATTTGGTACACAGTATACTATTACTAATGTTAATAAAATAGAATAATATTATTTTAAAAATCCATTAAGAACCACTGTCTCGCCTCATATTTTTCACAGAGCTTTCGAAGGTTATGAATAGAAAATATTGTAGCATTATCACCAATAAGGATTTGTGGAATTCCAAAGATAATAAAAACGTGTATTTCTAAACGATTTACAATTAAAGATGACTTAGAATATTTTAAAGGAAAGACAAAAGTATATTTTGAAAACCAGTCAGACACCACAAGAAGCCATTTATTACCTCTTTTCGAACGTGGAAATGGACCAATAAATCTTAAAGAAATAACTTGTCCAGGTGATTTAACAACTTTTTCTTTTCCCATGGTGCCAATTTTGGGTAGAGTAACACTGACCATTTCACTGTCAAATTATTTTTAACATAATTTAGAATTTATTCTGCAAAATTCGCATTTCAAGGTTAATGCTTGTGGTACGTGGGAAAATTGGTAAAATTGTAATGTTGATGCATGTTGATCATAAAATTGTATGATTTTGCTAAATAATTTCAAAAAGTTATAGAACAGAATGAGGAACTTGATATGTTGCAAAAATAGTCATCATCTTTTAATAATAAGTTCGGTGGAGTTAAAGAAGTCGAAACCCGGAAAAAAAACGTGCATTTACATTTTATTACCGTTTTTAGTATTTTGTGTGTAGTTATATACAAGGTTATGATAAATTAGGGAATAAATTCATTATCTTGGAAATTAAAAAGGTAATAGAAACGCTTGAACCCGTCGATTTAGATTTATTTTTACGCATATTTAGAAATTATTTTAAACTATACAGGGTCACTCACAAAAGTTGTACAACTGTCATCTTTGATTTTTTCAATACAACGCCTTATTTTTTTCTGCTGATTTGAATTCTCTATGAAATTCTAGACATTTTTGGTATAACATAACCTATACTGAAAATCAACAGTTATCTAAATATTCTTATCTAAATAAAACCTGTGTATTTAATAACCTATCGGACATTTGTATACCCTACCTATGTCTGTCGCGTAATCTCAAAGAAAAATGACTTTGTCACTGTCACTGTGTTGACAAGTCATATAATTTATTTACGATCTGCCATTTTGATTTCAAATATTGACTATGCGTTTAACAGAGAAAGAAAGAATTGAAATTCTAATAATGCTTGGTACTGGTGATAAGACTAGGACACAAAAAGAAGTTTGCTGTTTAACAACAGATATCCTCATAGGCAACCTATTACTCAGTCTGCAGTGAGCAAAATAGAAAGGAAATGGACGGATACTGGTAGTGTTACGGACCGCTTTGGAAAAGGTTCCTAGGTTTTTTTTCAGATAAAAAGAAACTAGACGTTCTCTTAACTTTTCAAAATAATCCACATTCCTCAACTACTGACGCAGCCTATGATAATGATATACATCAAACAACAGTTTCCAAATTTTTGAAAAAAGAAAATTTTTATCCCTATAAAGTGCAATTCGTTCAAGAATTAATAAATGATGATTCAGATCGCAGAAACAAGTTTTGCGAAATTATGACCAACAAGTGTAATCATGATCCATTATTTGTCAAAAGAATTTGTTTCACAGATGAGGCAACATTTTGTCTCAATGGAGAAGTAAATAAACAAAATTTTAGACACTGGGCACAAGAAAATCCTAACTGGTACAGGGAAAGTCATACACAGTATCGTCAAAGTGTTAATGTATGGGCAGGTATTGTAGGCAATAAAGTTATAGGTCCATATTTCTTTGATTCCTCACTAACGGGGCAAATGTATCTTCAATTTTTGGAAGAGAATCTTATACCAGCATTAGCTACCCTACATCCTAATGTAAACGATCCGGATCTTCCCAGTGAACTGTTATGGTATCAACAGGATGGGGCACCACCCCATTTTGCAGCTGATGTCAGGAGATACTTAAATGAAACCTTTCCGAAACGATGGATTGGGCGACGTGGGACAATAGAGTGGCCGGCAAGAAAACCGGACTTAAGCCCGAAAATATACTTTTTTATTTGGACGCAATTTTTTGAAAAATGAAGTGTATAAAAACAAGCCACATACTATTGAAATTCTTAAGGATCGTATTCGAAGTGTTATAAGAAATATTCAATGTGATACAGTTACTAATGTGCAACAAGAGTTTTTCCATCGTCTAGGGCATTGTAGAGCTGTAAATGGTGGACATTTTCAAAATTTAATAAAGTAGTTTTCTTATTTAATTTCCTGATATGTGTTTTATGTTTTATTTAGATAAACATATTTCGATAACTGTTGATTTTTAGTATAGGTTATGTTATACCAAAAATGTCTAGTAGAATAAAGTAGTTTTCTTATTTAATTTCATGATATGTGTTTTATGTTTTATTTAGATAAACATATTTCGATAACTGTTGATTTTTCAGTATAGGTTATGTTATACCAAATATGTCTAGAATTTCATAGAGAATTCAAATCAGCAGAAAAAACTAAGGCGTTGTATTGAAAAAATCAAAGATGACAGTTGTACAACTTTTGTGAGTGACCCTGTATAGTTTAAAACAATTTCTAAATATGCGTAAAAATAAATCTAAATCGACGGGTTCGAGCGTTTTTCTATTACCTTTTTAATTTCCAAGATAATGAATTTATTCCTTAATTTATCATAACCCTGTATGTATATATTATACCATATTAGTATTACATTCAACTCGGGCTTCTATTTACCCCCAAGTAGCATTTCCACTTCGAATCACGCAATAACAACGTCCATCTTTATAACCCGATGTTGGCATGAAGACTATCCAACCCTAATACATAATACATCCAAACCTAGATACATGGGGAATGAAATATTGGTGGTTGTTTCGACGTTGGATCCAGTTACTGGTACTTGTAAAGTGTGTCGCAATTCACAAATTTTAATAAATAAAGAAGGTATATACAGTGCCCTTGAAAAAGTTTAAATCATATGGAATAGTTATTTATTATGCATTAGCATAAGCAATAACTGTTGCTTCACTAGGTATGAAAAATTGCTTATCGCAGAAAATTGACTTTGTTGAAGTTGTTTATTTTTTAGTTTTACATACGTATACCGTAAGCTATTCCAATTTTTATATTTTTTAAATTTTTCTAAAAGCAAATTATTAAAAATTTCAAAGATTTTAGAATTTCGATTACGTTTCTAAATCAGTTCCTTGTTTTTTTTGTATTATGCATTTGCTACCTAAAAAAATAAATTTTTCGTAATGTATAAAATTCCTAGTATCACGCTAACTTTGCATCAAGCTTAACATACTTTTAAGAAGTGATTTTTAATTTTCTCGAAAAAATAAAGTTTTTATGAAATGATTAGGTATATGAAAATAATATACTGTTGAGGTTGCCAAATAAACTTCTTTTAAAACTTCCAAAAAACAGGAGAAAGTTAAAAAAATTAATGTTGTAATTTCTGGCCAATATGTGTTATACATAATTAGAACTAAAAATCAAACAACTTCTCTTTTTCCACAATTTTCATTAATAAATATCACTTTTGACAGGTAATTGGAGTCACGTGACTATTTTCGAATAGACCATTTGTCGTACTTGAAACAAACTTAACGTTACTGCTAGTGCTTTTTGCCTAATAAAAAAAATTCCATATGATGTGAACTTTTTCAAGGACACTATATATGCGTGGATCAAAAGCTTAATTGAGGGCCGCAAAACTCTTTATTGAGAAATATTTCTAAAGTAGGTTTTAAAATATCATATCGCACTAAAAAACCTAAATTTTACGAAAATATATTTTTGCTTACTTTGTGACGCAATTTTTTAAATCTGTAATTTCGAAAAAAAAAACAGGTTGACATGTGTCCATTATCTTATTACATTACAAAAAAAACACACAATAGTATAAAATGTGACCTCGCAATCACCTTATTAAATGTGACATTTCTACACCCAAAATTAGCATGGCCGCAATACTCCAACATAATACCGGTTGCTGTAATTAGTTATAGTTTTGGTATCAAAATTGTTTACACATTTACCTATGTTGTCCTCACGCTATCCCAACGTTATACCTTTTGCCTTACCGACATCAAGTCAACGTTGGAAAATGTACTCAATACTACTGGTATAATTGCAGTTCGACGTCAAGCCAACGCTAAAAGATTTCTCAAATACTACGTTGTTTATTGCGCCGTAGTTCGACTAATTCCAGATGTTGTGTTTCCAGGATGGCAATTCTTAAGTAGTCGAAGCTATGTCGTGCTATCGTTGTCGTATAACTAGCTGCAAAGACGGCATGCAAGTAGTATTTTGACCAATACCAACGTCGGCGTTGGTACAAAATAGGCCCGTAGACGGAAAATTCTTTATACTTGGACATTATAACAGTGAATTAAATTACTTATTAAATTTAGTTCAAATTCAAACTCATATTTATTTGTTTAGAAACTCTTCTTCAGAATCTATGAATTTAAGATATAGTAAGGGTTTCTTCTTACTGTAAATATATTTTTTCATTTTCATTACACCGGTAGCAAATTTGCTTTAAAAATCTTTAGAAATGTACAAAATATTAAAATTTTAAAATCTGAATCTCGAAAATAAAGCGTTTGTGGACCTCTGTTGATATATCAAATACGTATTCTTTTAGGGTATTCGATTTTAAATAAAGAAAATCACTATTATGAATTAGTGTCTTTCCTTTCCTCACTTTCATCTATTTTACATTATAATTAGGAAGTTACAGCCATCCTGTCACCCTCTTCTGGCTAAGGCCCAGATATTATTAGATTATTAACATTTAAGTAGGCCCAATTAATTTTATGTAATTAAACTAATTTTTTGTTTTGTAAATAAATATTTTCCTATTTCTATGAGATTATTTTTGAAACGCTAATTTTATTAAATGAAATGTCATACATCAATATTATGATATTATTTATGATATTATAAACAATTGAAGTTACCCGTAAAACCTTATGAATTTTGTTTTAGTGTTAATTAAAAATCTTGTTACCTTGTGCCATTTTTCATATTTCGATGATTTAATAATACATTTTCAGGTGCTATTATGTATAACTTATATTCAGAAAAAAACGTTAATAAATTTGTTTAAGAATCTCTGGTTTGTGCATTTGTTATTTTTTGTTATTTAAGAATGACATATTTTACCTTTATTAAACAGAACTAGCTTTTACTTGATGGAAATCCATTTTAACCAAGTAAACAAAAACACTTCTTACAAAAACTAAAACACATGACAATTATTTCCCCAACACTGTGGGCTTCATCAGATGTTAGACGTTAAAATGTCTTGACAAATCCACTTCCTTAATCCATAGAACTAAGCTGCTCTAGCTGACTGGTCTTTGTCAGTTTTTCTTGTACCTCACATTGTACTGTTAACTTTTGTACTTTGATTAAAAGTATTATAGGCTGTGCTACGGTCAATAGACGTTTGCATGGGGGTTGTTTAATGGGTCAAATCTCGAAAGACTAGCCGAGGTCCCGCCACCATATACTCGGTTACCCCCTGGAAATTGGGCACCCGCCTCAAAGAAGATTGGGAGTCCTGAGGACTGTAAAGGGGAAGAAAAGTCGCTGGGCGTCAATTTAGACATATTTTATCGGAAAACAGAGCCAGAAATAGGTATCTAACCAAATATGCTATTTAGTAATTTATTATTTTTTAAACCAAATTTGACAACAGTAAAACAAGTTATGACAGGAGCGACGGGAAGGTATTATGAGGGAAAGTAAGTCAGTTTGTTAAAATTAATTTCATTAATAGATACACCTTAAAATTACATTCAGTTCTTTAACCCTCGTTAAACGTGAACCCTGGATGGATAAAGTACTATAAATGATTTTTTATTAAATGTTCACTGACACCAAAAGTGGCTTACTTTTTGAAAGCTCACATTTTCAAGGGACCTGCAATTTATTTTTCTCTTTAAAATATTTAAGTTTGTTGCACTTCACTGATTACTATTGAGTTTGTTGATTCACTTCACAGTTTAGTGCGAAAAATAGTTCAACTGAGCGAGAGTTTATCACTAATGTCTATTGTAGAGCACAAAACTTATTAACAATCGCTTTCCACTAAAATAAATTTGTTTACAAAAACAACATAACTACAAGTTAAAATTTGTTTTAATTTTTTCAAGTGTTCAAATGGATCTTTTTTATTTTAATATTTTTTTATTGTTCTTGGTGGGAATTTGTTTCCTCTTTTCGAAATTACGTTATAAAAACGGAAAATTTCAGTCAGGAGTTTATACAACAATTCTTTTGATTAACTACCACGTCAGGTAGCAATCAGCTGTTTCTCCTTGGTTAAAAAAAATTGTTAACTTTACGGCAAAAGCATTTCACAAGGTTTAAAGTTAGTTAGGTAAGTTAAAACAAATTAATTCAACAGTTTACAGTTAAAAGTTTTATCCAATAAAAAATACTTAGTTACAAATACAACAGATACATGCACATTCAGTTCCTTGCACCAATTAAGTAAAATTTAAACATTCAATATTAATAAAGATGCACTTACTCCAGACAAGCCTCTACTGTTAAGAGAACTCGTAAGTTTTAAGTAGCTGTGCGAGCCAATTAGTCTGATAGGATAATTTTAAAAGCGTATTTTCGAAGCCACCTATAAATAAATACATGACATAATTGGGAAAACACTCATTACATAAATTAAAATTGTCACAGTTTCATCTGATAAACAGTGGCGGCTATTCAGGTGAAGTAGGTGAAGTGCTACTTCACCAGGAAAAATAAACAAGAAACATCTAACTATATTTATTATATATCTATTTTAGTCCTTAGATTCTTTATTCACCTAATTGGTAAAAAATAAACTGTACATCTCGAATAAATATTTTACATGACCGTTGGCGGCATGTCTTTTTAAAACTTTCGATCGAACTTTATTATAACAACTATAACAGTGGCGCAAACCGCTTTGACTTTGCTGGAGGTGCTATGTTTAGTTTACGATTTTCCTACTATGTTGTCATGCCTCTCGGTGAATTGCAGGCGCCGTACACTACACCCACGTGTCGTTCAGTTTGCAGTGGTTGTTTACTTTTATTTTCGCGGATTTCGCTGCAACCGGTGAGTTCCTTTGCAGTTAACTTGACTGTTTTGTGTTATATTTATTTATGGTGTTGTTACAACTTCAAATTTGAAGTTAGTAAATGTGATTGTTTAGGACTGGAATAAATTAAAAGACGTCTTTGAATTTATTACAAACTGTATGGAAATGGAGATGAACGCTTTTGAATTCGCGTTTCTGGCATTAATGTTTAATGACATCGCTTGACATTAATTTGTGCATATACAGTATAAAACAATATGAACATTTTTTTAATACCATGTTGGAATTAGAGCTAAATATAGAACCCTTTTTTATGAAATATTGGGCCATATTTTAATGGAAATGACACTAAGATTTCAAGACTGTGAAAAACTTACATTTTCATGTTTGGCCGGTTCTGCTAAATATTCCGAATATAGTTTAAATTTTTCGACTGGCCCGTTTGAAAATTTGTTACAGTTATATGGAGGAACATTTTCAAAAAATCAACGACTTAAAAATGAGCTTGGTCTTTTTTTGCCAGTGAGAGTAATTGGAATATATCGCTGCAAGAGCAAGTGAAAAAAATTAATAAAAATAAATATATTTTTACCGAAGCATATTTTTCCCTTATTTTGACAATACCGTCGACAAGTGCTTCAGTGGAAAGAAGTTTTTCTTGCTTCAAATGTGTAAAAACTTATTTAAGAAATACAATATCTCAAGAAAGACTTACTTCTCTTGGCAATATTTCAATTCAAAAGGAATTTCTGGAGGAGATTAGGGCGACTCATCCATTTTATGAGGATGTTATAAATAAATTTGCTGCTATGATTGATCGGAGAATTGATTTAGAATACAAAATTTAGGTAAGTCGTAAAAAAATTTCTACCTCCACATATAAAAAAATCACCCGCGAGCCGCCACTGCTAATTTAATTTAGGATCCATCCAATTAACGAAAGAACCAGCAAACTCACAATCTGGTTTGTCAAAAATGAGAAGTTCGATACAGTTAAGGCAGAACTGAAAAACTTTAAAAGTTCCTATCAACAATTAAAATAATTTACTATTAGCTCAAAGCAAAACGTTTAAAATTTCAAAAAACAATCACTTGATTTGTTTAAAAGTCAAAGTTGAAAAATATAGTTCGAAGTTTAATTGAAAAATTAATTTACGTGTTGGTAAAAAAAATTAGTCTACGTTTAAAATGTTTAGCAAATATTATTTATGTAAAGCAAAATAAAACGGTTGCAAACTACTTTATCAGATGTTCACCGATGAAAAATGTGTGATCAGAATAGTTTAGTTTAAAAATGTTAGAAGTACACAAAATATTACAACATGCCAAATTAGGTACAAAAGCCTAAAGAAACTCTTCAAAGGGAATAAAAGCACAATCGGAAAATTTTAAAACACAAAAATTCGGAAAAATGTCGACTCAAACAACAGACACTATTAAGTAGCTTTCGAATGCGTGAGACGGACTATTGGCGCTGGACAGCTTCTATGCGAAAATTTAAAATACCACTTAAAACGTCTTCTGTTCTTCTGATTGACTCCTTTAGGCGCTGTGCATACACGATTATTATGGCACACCACCTGCAGATGTAATCCACGGACAAGGTCTTACTTCCAAGCAGCGTGCTAGGCGAAGCAAGTCCCGGCAGGTATTCCCTCGGTGAAGAACCTTATCGACGGCTTCGGTACTATACGTGCCCATACAGTTGATACTATCTGATTATGGGAACAAAAAATGAGCCAATTTTGTTTACTTTTTCGGTACCCAACTGCACATTAGAAGTAGAATCAACAGCAAAACTTTGAGCTCCCGAGAATTGGTTTTTAATTTTTCTTGATTTATTTCGTTGTTTTATGGACTTTATTTTTAAGTATTTTTCCCGTATACTATATTCGAAAACCTATGCCAGTGATCAGGTCTGTTTAGTCTAGGGATGGGAGCATTATTTAATCGTGTTAGATGTATAGTATGTGTTTTATTTTACCACCTACGGACATTTTTCGCTGAGAAACGAAATCGGATAAAAAGTTTCTTGTTGAGAATTAAAAAAAAAATCTCTTTCTTTTAATGTCAGAATGAAAGTTTTGGTCGATTTTTGGTCGAAAATTAAAAATATTTTTCTAAAAATCGGGAAAGTATTTAGAGGGAAAGAGAATGATAAAATTTTTGCTCAGACGTAATGAGCGAAAATAGAAAGTTAATTTTTCAGAAAAATTTCACGTTTCACAAGGTGATAATTAACCGTGTATCAGGTTATCAGGCGAACCGCAATGAAAACACATTTTGGTCGTGGGCTCCAGGATTATTGCTAGGTCTAATGTGTTAACTGGGTTATACTAGAATCATAAACAATAGTAAACTAAACGCAGGGCCGTGGTAAGGATTGTGGCCGCCTGTAAGAAAAACAAAAATGACGGCCTTTTAATAAAAAAAATAAATTACAATGTGTGTGTATTTAACCAAATCCCCGCCAATACGTGAGTTCTGCTGGCTCGTCGGTAGCGCACTTGGCCTCCTTTGTATGTTTACTTTTCCTCAGGCGCTGTTTTTTAGTTTTTTTTTCTATCAAAACCTATAAGTTTGTATGTAGTTAAGTTTTAAATATCACACTGCGTTTTGGTTAGCCCTAGTTAGGCCGTTTTTGGAAAAAATGTATATTACAACAATAATTTGTATGTAATCTTGTTTTAAATAACTATAATCGTGTTTTAAATATCTAATAAAAATTTCTTGGTTATGCCTTTTTTTTGTGTTGATGTAGTCTGTATTAAAAATAATAAAAACATATTAAAGTTACAATTATTATCTTCATTGGTGATTTTTAGTTAATAGTTCAGATAAAACCTTAAAAAAGTCATTCGCCTGAATACGGATTCGAACACGGGTCCTTCGCACCACTTAGCTAACCGATGTCTTCAACGAACTTTATACTCCGACATTTTCAATAAGTTAAGCAAAGCGCCGCAAGTGGCTCCACAGTCAGGTGAAATAAATGTCACGCCGCTAACGTATTGCGCAAGCTTTATCATTTGTGCAGAATATACTGAAATTCGGTATTATTGTGGTATTTTACGGTGCAAGTTATGAATTTTTAGGTAACAACTATTCAGGCTCAACCAAAAACGAGACATTTGTGTGATTCAACAATTGGTATCTGAATGTTCAAATTATGTGTTTTTCGAATTTCCAAAACCAAAATTTTAGCCAAAGATGAGAGATTAATGAGAAAAAAGCTTGGGTGTCAATGGAGTAATGAATAAAGGCCGTACTTCATCTTACTTATACTTTTTGTGCTCAGCATTGGCTTCCCAGCCCTTTATTTCTTGTAATAAAGTTATATACAGTGTGTAAATCAATCATATCAATCAAGAACTAAGTTCAGCAGGGCGAGGGTTTACCTAATAACAAGATATTAAAACTCCATATTGAAGTCACTATGCTTTATTTTTCAATTTTTTTTTAGATTAAGAGCTTATTTTTCAATACCTACAACAATATTTTGAACGGGATCTACCAGCATATTTTAAGAGATATAGAAAAATGTTAAATTGAAAGCTTTAAGATTTTATGTGAACCATTGGGATTTACTAAAGCTCGCTACTCACAATTCGTTGGTTCTTCCGCATAGTTTCGAGAGTCGAGTTCGTCTGTCAAAGTCAAAAAATAGGTTTATTGTTTTAACTAGAAGTTGTTAACAAAGCCTTGATAAAATAATAAAAATAACACTAATAATATAGGTAATAAAATAAAATAATATAATGGTGTGTACATACATATATATACATACACATATACATATACATATTTCATATATACATACATACATACATACATAAATAAATACAACCATACATACATAAATAAATACAGCCATACATACATAATACATATACAGATTCACAAATATAAAAAAACACCTAAATACAAACTTAACATCTACAGATTTTCAAAAAAAAAAATAAATTAAAAAAAAAAGCGTGGGTGAACAAAATTAAAACTTACATAAATAATATACATAAAAATTAATACATATATTTCAGTTAAAAACTGTGTCATAAAACTCTTCCAAGGTATAATATGACCCAGGTGTTAGTAATTTCTTTACTGCTGTCTTGAATTTATTTAAACAATTAATTTTTCTAATTTCCATGGGCAGATGGTTAAAGAGCTTTTTGCCTTCATAGAAAAAGAACTTTTTTACTAGCTCCGAGTGCGGTATTGGAAGCTTTAATGAAAAGGGACGTCGGGACGGATATGGTCCAATCTCGTTCAGTTCATCCCTATACATTTTAAAGATTAACGTTACCGTCTCTAGGATAAATATAGAGCACAGAGTTAATATTCCAGATTGGCGAAATAAACCACGGCAGGAGTCCCAAACTTTTGCGCCACAAAGATAACGAATTGCCCTCTTTTGAAGTAAAAACACAGATGTGAATAAAAATTGAGTGATAGTGGTCAATGCGAATCGAATCGACGAATCGAACCAAATAGTGAGTAGCTTTAAAAATAAACAAATGAGAATCGCAAAGTAAAAAAATGAGAATCTAGATTTATTTTGTCTACGTTCAGTATAACAATTGAATCATAATCATTGATTTCAGAAACATCCACTTTTAGTTATAATTAATGGGATGAAATTCCACAACCGTAGGCTCTATCAATTAATAAAAAACACCTAGTTAATGTCATTACAAATTTTATTGACAAAAACATGGAATGCAGTTTGCCCTGCATGATTTGATAATGATTTTTGAAACACATTTGCAGATGATTTACAAATGTATGCATCATTCGATGGGCCACTTCTTGTAGTATTGTTGCATGCAACATGTGGATTGAGCGCAAAGTGGAACTCGAAACGCTCTTTGCGCTCCAATTAAACATTCGTTTCTTTTTATATATAGTATACGGTGTTTTGCTGTTGCAAAACTGTTATTTCAGAACGACTGTAATGGACGGATGTATTGATGTATACCCAGAATGAAAACACATCTAGATCTTCAAGTCAATCAGGACGTATGAGAAACTGAAAGGTAAGAAAAATATTTTTTTATATGAACTGACCTTTCAAATTAAATGTTGTGACAGCGACAGCAATTTACTTACTATTTTTACACGGTTGTCTCAATATACTAAAACTAGGAAAACTAATACCATACTTCGAAATGCTGGTAAGGCTCTACTAAGAGAACAAATCCATTAAACCAGAAAACAACTAGCCGAGACACAGAAAGACCTTTTAAAGTTACACCTTAAATTAAGTAACAGCATCAATTATGAATATTAAGACTGATAAACTCTCTAAAATTTAATTAGCAGACGTATTGTGTAAAGTATTACACAATATATCGTGCTATAATTTCTCAGAAAGTGAATATCTCCTAAGAAAATCCCTAAAGAAGAAATAATAACTGGAGTGGAAGCTATCCTTGACTTCTCTGAAGAAACAAAAGCAGAGGAAATCTGACAAGAAGGATATGTAAACTCAATGCATCCCGGAATACAATTTACTTTAGAGTTAGAGAAAAACAACACACTTCCATTTTTAGATGTTCTGGTCATAAAACTGCATAACGGACATTGCGAATACACCGTGTATAGAAAAACACATACCGATGATATTTAAATGCCACCATTACCCGGCACAAATTTACTCTAATATCTAGATCCATGCGATTAATAGAAATACAGACGAGTTAAAACGAACCTAATATAATATCTGGTGCTTTAATGAAAAATGGCTACACAAATTGCAACATTAATGTATAGGGTTCCCGAACAACGAAATCTAAATATTATGAATAAGGAAGCAAACAAGTAGTCTTACTATATGAGACAAAACAAAACTGGAAGAATTCTTAGAAAAGCCGGTCGAAGTTTTCAAGAGGAAGCCTCGGTAAAAAGTTCTATCTTATATCTCAGAAAGAGCTCAACGATCTTCATCATGATTTGGATCTTCCCAAAACAAAGACACAGCTGTTTGGACTTCATTTACAGCACTGGAATCTTTTACAAAAAGGAGTGAAAATTCCTACGGTTCAAAAAAGGGAGTCTATGGGGTAGTATTTTTAAGAGCAAATGGCTTAGTTTCGTGTCATCATATTCCGGGCTTAATGAACGAACTTCGGCCTTCCATAAAGACATGCTCGAATATGTACTACTACACATTCATTACATTACAGCCGCAAAACGAGCACAAGCAAAATTATGTAACTCCATCCAAAATAAGACCATACTTGAAAGTTCCAGAAAGAAAACCAACTAAAAAAGGTCCAATAAAAAGAAAATCCATAAAAGCAAACGATACTTCGAAACGCAATGAAATTGCAGAAAAGAAATAGAAAAAATACACAAAAATTGATTAAAGGAAAAGAGAGAAGGTAAAGAACAAAGTTAAGAACTAATCTTCTCCCGATTAGGAAGAAGCGGTAAAGTCTAATCTTCAAATTTAGATTTGGACCAAGATTAGGATAATTACCTACCTGACTTGAAAGTTTCGTGGTTTGCAAGGTATTTGGAGAAAAATCGGTTAGACATTACGCCGCTAAAATAGAAGAATTTGTTGTTGGTGGCTATACCGCGAAAAAAAAACAAGTTGCTTCCCACCGGTTTAGATTTAGTGAAGAGCCTCTAGCATTTGTGTTATACGAAGTTATTTTGAAATTACCAAATCCTCTGACAGTCCAAAAGTGGCAGATATTTAGACATATTATAATGTTAATCTTACCGAGTGGCGCTTACTTTAATGCCAAAGTTACTGTTATATAAACCTTTTTTTTTACTTAATATTTTTCTTGTGTTTAAGGATATCTAAAGATTTTGTATTAAACAAATATTTTTTTGATATTGATTGTCCAGACCCTCACGTTATTGGGGGATGGCCTGGACAAGATAAAAAAATTTGCAAATATATATGAAAGAGACATATATCAATCAGTCTGATTCCAATATTTTAGTTGTTTCTTACCCACGTCCACGCCATAATTATTTATTCAAAAACTGTCCAAACCCTCCCAGCGCACTATGGGAGCTCTCCGTTAGCAAAAATGGTTATGAAGAAACTTTCAAACATTACACTTCGATATTTTTTAATGTCATTAATGTCAAATAATACACCATTCTAACATAAAAACAAGAGAAACAAAAACCATTTAGAAACCTAATATCTGGGAAATATCTGCGGGCCAACATAGTAGGTAAAGACTGAAAATATGTGTTTCACGCATGATATAGAATCTATATACGTGTCCTGAGGATGTAACAATAAAGTTTCGAAACGTCGGCAATTTAAAAAGTTTTTTTTACTGGCCAAATTTGAGATAAAATGGATGAGAAGTTTTTTAAGACTTCACTAGGCTGCCATTTTGTTTCGCCATATCGGACTTTTACCAAAATGTTACCAAGCCATCCTCATATGACCCTTAATTTTTACCAAAATTTGAAGTAAATAGGGTAACTAGTCTTTAGGCTGTACCGCGAACTGACAGACAGGCAGACAGACAGATAGACTGACAAACAGACCGACGGAATTGATAAATCATATTTTTTGGCATCTAGCGACACTAGAACTTAAAGATGTGTAATACCTGGGAGGGTGATTTTTTCACGATTGCAAAGAATTTATTTGGCCGCCATTTTGTTCGGTCATCTTGAATTAGTACTACTATTTTGCTAGTTGATCCCTATACTACAATTAGTTATGGCACACAACTTGAAATCAAACCAAGGAGTTTTTCAGATTGGATTTTTAAATATTTTATTATTCCGCCATTTTGTTCCGCCATCTTGGATTCTTACCAAAATCTGACCAGTTGATTTCAACATAATACTTGTTGTTTTTGCAAAATTTAAGATAAGTTCGATGAGCAGTTTTTTAATAATAATTTTTTAAACATTTCACTAGGCCGCCATTTCGCTTCGCTATATTGGATTTTTACCAACACGTGACCACGTCATCCCCACATGACCCTTAAATTTTGACCAAAATTTAAAGTCAATCGGACAAGTAGTTTTTTAGCTACGCCGCGAACAGACAGACCGACGGAAATGAAAAAACATGTTTTTCGTCATCTAGGGACCCTGAAACGTGAGGATCTGAAAAAATCTCGGGGAGTGATTTTTCACATTACAATACTTCTGTTTTACGAGGGAAGTAAAAAATAGCATGTTTATATTGCAGATAGAAGCAGCTGAAACTGAGGCGACCTAGTAAAAAATATTTGTAATCTAAGATAAAATGTCACTCAAAGCCAGAACTTTTTTTTTAAATCACCTATAGAGATATCGTCATTTTTAACTTTTGAGGGTAATTAGAACCAAAATCTAATGTAATATAATTTTAGTTATGTTGTATTATCTCTAACAAATCAACATATTATTTTAATAATAAAATAAATATTCTTATTTTTAATTCATTTTATATTAATAAAAAAAATTACGTTTTTTTATGTTTAATATTTTTTAATAAAAAAATCGTTTATTTTTAATAGATTTATATTAATTTTATACTTTATGGTGCTTCCCTAACAGAACTAGTTACAGTATGTTTTACTCATAAACATATAAGCAAGGGGAGATACAACCTTTCTTTTATAAATACCCGTTTGTTGTGTATCAATCATTGCCCATGTGTTAGACAAAGACATATGAGAGAGACAACGTCAAAATTTCGACTTCAAACATCGCTGTGGAAGATATTCGAGCAGAGAGTTTTTGGAGCCAGCGGCGGCTCGGTTTTTCAACATGTTTTGTATTAAAATGCTTTATTATGCTTATATTTTTTTTATTTAATAATACTTACTGATTCTATAATAAAACCATAATAGAGTGAATCTGAATATTTACACGCGAATGCCGCGTTACATATCGGTTGATTTTAAATTTCTGAAGTATCAAGAATTAGGTTTCAGGGTTGCTAGATGCCGAAAAACATGTTTTCTCAATTCCGACGGTCTGTCTGTCTGTTCGCGGCATAACTAGAAAACTACTTAACCGAATGACTTCAAATTTTGGTAAAATCCCAAGATGGCAAAACAAAATGGCGGCGTAGTGAAACGTGAAAAAATGTATTACTAAAAATATGATTATCCAATTTATCTAAAATTTATTTGCACAAAAATCAAGTATTAGGTAGGAATCAACAGATAAAATTTTGAAACGAATGCAAGATGGCGGCTGGATAAAATATTTAAAAATTCCGCTTGAAAATACTATTTAATGGACTGATTTAAAATTGTGTGCCATAACTAATTGTGATATAGAGAAAAATTAGTAAAATTGTGGTACTAATTCAAGATGGTGGAACAAAATGGCTCCAAATAAATATTTATAATCGTGAATTTTACATATTTTCTGGTTTTAGCGTCACTAGATTGCGAGAAACATATTTTCTCAATTCTGTCGGTCTGTCTAACGATCCGTCTGTACGCAGCATATCTAAAAAACTACTTGCTCGATTGACTTCAAATTATGGTTTAAAATGCCAAAACAAAATGGCGGCCTAATGAAATTTTAAAAAAATTATTACTTAAAAACTACTTATCCAATTTATCTCAAATTTGGCAGAAAAATCATGTAAGTATTGTGTTGAAATCAATTGATAAAATTTTGGTACGCATCTAAAATGGCGGCTTAATAAAATATTTAAAAATTCAGCCTGAAAAAACTACTTAATTAACTCATTACAAATTGTGTGCTATAACTAATTATGGTATAGAACTAGTAAAACTGTGGTATTAATTCAAGATGACGAAACAAAATGGCCGCCAGATAAAATATATCTAATCGTGAAAAAAACCCTCTAAGATTTTACATATCAAGTTTTAGCGTCTCTAGATGCCAAAAAATATGTTTATCAATTCCTTCGGTCTGCCTGTCTGTCAGTTCGCAGCATAGTTTAAAAACTACTCATCAGAGCCACTTGAAAGTTTAGTCAAATATGAAGGGTCATATGGGACCTGGTAATATTTTGCGAAAATCGAATATGCCGGAACAAGATAGCAATCTAGAGAATCGCTAAAAAAATTATTATTAAAAACTTATCCAATTTCTTCAAATTTTGCACAAAAAACAAATGTTACGTAGGAATAAATCTCCGAATAAACTAACAGTGTGTCTCAATGTAAAAAATACTTATTGAATTTGTTTTAAACTTTGCCAAAAAATCGAGTGTGGCATAGGTAGAAATCTGTAAAATATTGATAGGATGATGGAACAAAATGGCGGCCCATATAAATGTTTAAAAAATTACTATATATGTGTTATTAAATGTACTGTGTGCTGAACAAAATTGGGCCACACTTCACTCTTTCTAAAAAAAGGAAGGACTACGATAACGAGGGTTCCGGGTAAAAGAAATTTACCGATTTTTTACATTGAATTTTTTAAGACCGCCATTTTGAATTCTTGCTAGTTAATCCCTGTATCATAATAAGTCAATGGAATAAAAATATTTTTTATATTGATTTATTTAAACATTAATTTGGCTGCTATTTTGTTTCTCCGTCTTGAATTCGTACCATCATTTTATCAGTTAATCTCTATGCGACCCTTAATATATGCCCAAAATTAAAAATGTATCTAATAAGTAGTTTTTTTAGACTGATGACTGAGAAAATAATTTATTAGGCCGCCATTTTCTTTTGCTGTCTTGGATTCATACCAAAATATTTCAGATTGATTCCTTGGTTTTTGTGTCAAATTTGTGATAAACTAATTTGTTTTATAGTAATAATTTCTTTAAAATTTTACTTTTTTGCTATGTTTTTATTTATTTTTATTGTTACCAAAATAATACCAAGTCATCCCTATATAACCCTTAACTTTTGATCAAAATTCGAAGTCAATCAGGTAAGTAGTTCAGACAGACAGAGAAATGGAATTGAGAAAACATATTGTTTGGCAAACTTAAATATAGGTATGTAAAACCTTGCAATTTTCACATATTTTTGAGTTCATTCAAGCTAAATGCTTCGAAAATGGTATTTCTGGTAAGCGCTTTGCATAATTTACCTTAAGAGTTATAAAAAAATAAATTTTGCTTTATTATCTATTTGAAATAATATAGTAAATTTTATCTTAAAATATTAATAAACTTATTATTAGTTGCAAATAAAGCATGCCATTACTCTAGGTTTCGGCACCTCTTCCTTTACCTTGGAATAAATTATTGGAAATAATACAGTTAAGCTTAAAATATTAATAAAGCAAGTAATTAATTATATTAGGTAACAAAATCTTATATTTACCGTATTTTAAAAACGAGCTTAACGTTTGAATTATTCAATAGACCCTTGCAGTAGCTCTTAATCTCGGACTCAGAGTCAAATACATTTTATAACTAATATGTCTGATCCCTTTTTAAGAATGTGTCTGAACCAATCTCTGTCAGATATTATTTTTAATTTATATCAAGTAAATCTATTATTAAAACGATTCTCGAAATTACGACATTAAAAAATGTATAGATTTTGTCATCGTACTGAAATATACTATTTGGAAAACGAATGTTTTAACCTAATGAAATGCTGGGATTTAGTAAAAATGTACTATAGACCTGATATTCGGCACTTATCACGAAAATATGGACATTTAATATTTTCAACCTTTAATTCTGATCGCCGCGAAATAAAAAACATCATTAATTTTTTTTTACTGAAGTACATTTTATCAGAGCTTAACAGTTGTATCTACTAATATAAGTATTATAATTGCACAAACACAAACAAATGACTTGTGAAGAATAATAATTTCTCGTCATTTGCATTTCATTTCAAAGATGCTAAATGTTACGCTACTGAAAGGGTGGCGTTCTAACCTTAACCTAACCTACCTGTAAAAGGACAATTCCGGGTTAAAAGTATCTAGTTTGGCGAACCATTTTAAGGGCTCTCAAAGAGTTATCTCACCCAAAAACTACAAAACACACTAAATATCCACAAAATGTACAAATTCCGACTTGAAGAAACAACGCACGGTGTAGAATACTATAATCTATTCTACAAAGTTTTTACGAATTAATAATACGTATCGTGACGTTATCTGCAAAACATGGCGAAGGAACTTGCGCGCGGCGTTGCCATTGTTGACCGACATTGACGTTTTTACAACACGAGTTGAAAATAAATGAGCAGTAATTAGTACCATGAACAAAAATTTTTCAGTTTAATTTAATGATAATTATTTGCGTAACAGCAAACAGAAAATATTTGCGTTTGCGGCAATCCAGCTACAAGTGCAAAAGTGTTTCATTGGTAAAGACTTAAATATGAAAAGGTTCTATACAAGTATCTATAATACTGACAACACTGTTTCAGAGAAAATAATATTGGATTATGAAGCTAAATAGATCAGGAACACACGAAGAGTAGCAAATGTGATGTTTGATTCTTATAAAATGTAAATAGATGTATCTCCTCTTGGTTATATATCTATGGTATTACTACTATACTTTTTATTTTGACGTAGTTGGCTGTATTTCTATAAAAAAAATACCTAGGTTGAATTAAACATTTTACTTGCTATCTGCTTGTTAATTTTGATTTGTTAATTTATATATTTTAGTAGCTGGAGCCAACGAATAAGAATGTTCAAAGGATTTTTGCTGCCAGTAAAGTTAGTACGATTCTTGTATTTTAATAAAGTATACCTTGTATTTATTTGTCCCTCTCAAACAGTGATTGGATTTTCAGTTAATTGGCGGACTCTACAGTTTGGAAATAAAAACACTTTATAAGGATTTAATAGTAAGGAATGTTTATTTTTATAAAAAGTAGGTACTCCAATAAATTCGCATAAATATTTACATAATAGAATTATAATATAGACTATATCACTATGATAACAATATGTACACAATAATTATAAATATACAAAAAATAAATTGACCTACAAGTTTAAGAGGTACAGTGTATAAATTAATTGTTTAAGAAATTTGGACGTTTATGTATGGCTTTATATTCACTTGCATACAAAATAAGTGAAACGCGACTGCAAGAGACGTTTACTTTAAAAATATATAGTCAAATATTTAATATAAAACTATTTAATAAAATGATAACAAACCTGAAAATTATCTAATAATTTAAACAGATGTCTGCACAAGAATGTGCATTATTCTTATTAAGGTATGTAAATATTAAACTAAAATTAATACCTATACATGGTAAATAACAGGTTTAGAAATTTTGGTGTAAAAAAACAAAAACTTTGTCGTTCTTAGGTCATCATAAAAATCCACTTGAACATTACTAATATATTTTTATAATCAACACATTCACTTTTCAGTCGTTTCTTCTTATTTGGGAAGTGATATAAGCAATTCTAGAAAGTTATGTATACAGTTTTTGGTTCAATTAAAAATATGGCGTAAATCTAACTATATGGAGCATTAGAATATGTTTTGTATAATTTTTACAGAAATGTATGAATGATCAGAATTATATAGTTAGATCCGATTAATTAACAGTATCGATTTAGTTATTTTATCATTTTAAATTAATTCTAAATTTGCAAAAAATGTGTAACAGCGTAAATGCAGAAAGTAAAGACGCAATTCAAACGTAATGAATTTAATTATTAAAAATACAAAATTTATAAAAACAATATTTTGTTTAATTGTAAACTTTTTATAGTTATAATTCAACAAAATATTGAACAATCCTGGTTTAATTAGAAAAAGTTGATATTCCAAATACACATGAAAGTGACAGTAATAAGTAAAGTGACAATAATAACTAAAGTGATACTGACGATATAGATGGGTATTTAAGTAGATAGTTTGAATGGGGCATTTAAAAATTTATAGTGGAGACTAACAGTTAGATTCAGATTCCGTCCGTGGCACTCCTAATTGTTGAATCACCCTCTCTTCAATTTGCTGCAAATCAAAAAAAGTATTTAATAATTTAAACAAATTTAGTGTTAAATGTACAACCGTGATGCACTCAAACCAAATTATACAAGGCCAAAATGAATGTCAGCTTTACAAAAATATGTTTCATCTAATTAAAGGAAATGAGACAGTAGATGTGCTTTAATAAATAAAACTCCAGTCTGCGTAATTATTTAATTTATATTGAAGGTTTTTGATGTTTGAAGAGATATATCAAACGGTAGTAACACTTATCTTAAATATTTTAGAGTGATTCCTGTACTAAACTTTACTTTTTTCCTTGTTAAGTATCAAATATGAGAACATTTTCGTCGCAACACTAAGGACACTACGTTACAATAAACATTTGTTTCAAAAATGCTATTTTTTAATTCCTATTATGAAAAACTGTCATATTTACGTGAACGGAACCATATAAAAAAAACGCCGGTTTTACACGCAGAATGCAAAAACTCCTTCAGGTTCAGGAAAAAATGTAACTTCTGTTGCTTTACCTTTGTACAAAATGTAACCGTAAAATATAGTAACCCTATTCGATTTGCCTATTTAATTTTTTTTAAAAGAAACAATAAAATTTTTTCTCATTTTGGTTTGGAATTTTGACAGCTACGTGACCACATGAGTTTCAGTTTAATATTCAGATCACGTGGCTGCAAAAATTATTATTCTTGAAACAGGGTGGCGCGATCCATGTGTCAAGTCAGAGAGTCGATAGCAAGACAATGCAAGCTAGTCAACTACAGTTGGTTAAGTCAGTAGGATAAGGAAAGAATACATTACACAATACATGACAAACCCTACATATTTTGTTCTTACTAGTTTTTTCTTCATTAAACATAAATGTTAAATGGTTAGGTATTAAATGATATTAAAAATATTCTTAGAGATTTTTTTTTGTTTTAATAATGCTACATTGCCAGGTTTACAGATTACTAAATTTCAATGGATTTTCAACTACAGTTGGTTAAGTCAGTAGGATACTTGCATTTCGTTTTATAACGGTTTTAAAGTAAACCGTATTTATAATCACCAATGAGATATCCATTTAATAAATATATAATATATAGAGATTTCTGTTAAAAAATATGAATTTATGTTTGTCATTAATTTTCAAAACATTCTATATAAGTATATAGGAAAGAATACATTACACAATATATGACAAACCCTACATATTTTGTTCTTACTAGTTTTTTCTTCATTAAACATAAATGTTAAATGGTTAGGTATTAAATGATATTAAAAATATTCTTAGAGATTTTTTTTTATTTTTATAATGCGACATTGCCAGGTTTACAGATTACTAAATTTCAATGGATTTTCAACTACAGTTGGTTAAGTCAGTAGGATACTTACATTTTGTTTTATAACGGTTTTAAAGTAAACCGTATTTATAATCACCAATGAGATATCCATTTAATAAATATATAATATATAGAGATTTCTGTTAAAAAATATAAATTTATGTTTGTCATTAATTTTCAAAACATTCTATATAAGTATATAGGAAAGAATACATTACACAATATATGACCAACCCTACATATTTTGTTCTTACTCGTTTTTTCTTCATTAAACATAAATGTTAAATGGTTAGGTATTAAATGATATTAAAAATATTCTTAGAGATTTTTTTTAATTTTTATAATGCGACATTGCCAGGTTTACAGATTACTAAATTTCAATGGATTTTCAACTACAGTTGGTTAAGTAAGTAGGATACTTACATTTTGTTTTATAACGGTTTTAAAGTAAACCGTATTTATAATCACCAATGAGATATCCATTTAATAAATATATAATATATAGAGATTTCTGTTAAAAAATATAAATTTATGTTTGTCATTAATTTTCAAAACATCCTATATAAGTATAAAGGAAACAATACATTACACAATACATGACAAACCCTACATATTTTGTTCTTACTAGTTTTTTTCTTCATTAAACATAAATGTTAAATGGTTAGGTATTAAATGATATTAAAAATATTCTGAGATTTTTTTTGTTTTAATAATGCGACATTGCCAGCTTTACAGATTACTAAATTTCAATGGATTTCAACGTAAAATTCAGTATGGCGTCTATACGAATGAAAAGTTGATGATGGTTTAGAAAACCGAAACGTTAATAATTAAATTCTGAGTGAGAAATTGCTTTGAGAACATCGCTACAGATTTCAAATATCTCTAAAAACAAAAGAATTACGACAGATTTTCAAAAATGCTACAAACTAAAACTTTCCTCATTTAATAGTTTTTTTTATTTGAAACCGCACTAAACATCCAGAATCAGGCGCGTATTTAAGAGGCGTGGGAGTAGAACTAAAGTAGTCCCCCCGCGAAAATAAATTATTCATAGCTAGTATATACACGGGATAATAGAAAATCTTCTAAGTTTTTCTGTGAAGAACGAGGACTCTTTTAATTAGCTTTAAGCATAAATAGATAATTTTTTGCTTTAAAAGATTTTATTTCATGTCATTTTATTCTACATGTTAGAATGGATAGTTTCTTATTTTTCAAGTATGAATATTGTATACCTTTATACCTAAAATATGAATATATTATAGCCAAAAAGTAAGTCTTTAAGCCTAATATTAGGTTACATATTTGTTCAGAGATGTATCGGGTGTTTTTTTATTTTTGATATCATTTTAATGAGGGGTAACTTTTTTGTTTTTAAATATATCAAAATGAAACCAAAATCATTTTGTATAGTTATCTAGCAAGTTTTTTTTCTGTTTTTTAAAATAAAACAAAACACTAACGTTTTTTAAAGATATTAACCTGACTTATATTTTTTTAAATGGAAAGCTCTATATAGTTTCGGATATTTTGATCCTACATGAAATTTCAAATATATTTTATAAAGCATATCCTATTCAACTGTTTGCGGGAAAATGGCGTCAAAACATGCAACAAAACACATTTTGATAATCTTTAACTTTTCTGGATATCGAAGTAACACAAAAATCATTTTGCATTGATATTTAGGAAGTTTTTCTTTTTTTAAAAATAAAACAAAAGACTAACGATTAACAAAGTAACACATTATTTAAAAATACTTTTACAAACATTAACTTATTCTAAAAATGGCTCTACGTGTCTGCCATTTTTGTCAACACATTTGTTGTACACTCTAATAGTATGATTTGTCTTCAGCATTATCGCACGGTGTTTTATATATTATATTCTTAATGTGCCCTCAAAAGAAAAAGTCCATTACAGTCAAGTCCGGACTATTTGTGGGTCAAGCAGTTGTTCCTCCCTTTCCAATCTAGCCATTTGGATATTCCAAATTAAGATAGTTTTTAACTTCAATTACGCTATGAGGCGTAGGCCCATACATTACCACATTATCCTAGCTGAAATGTTCACCGGTAAATTATCAATCTGTGTTATCTCATTTTGTAACAAATGCAAATAATATTCCCCAGTCAATTTTTGATCAATAAATATGGGACCTAATATATTTCCGTCTGTCTATCACACCACACCAAACGTTAATTGTCTGACATCCTTGACTATTTATTTCTTGAATTATATGGGGATTGTTTGTAGACCACTGTCGGGTGTTCTGACGATTACAACCATGTTTGGTTGTAATAGAACTTCCATCAGACCAAGAAATGTATTTAAAAAATCTAGCACTGCTGGTCAGTAAGTTTCTGGGATTTCCGAAACTTACTGACTGAAACGAATTTTTTCAAAACGTTTTGAACTGAAGTGCGGGAGACCGGTATTTCCTGAGAACATTTATCAAGTGATGTTTCATAAAACCCGAGTACGTTGGTTTCCGTTTTTTCGTCTAAAACTCCACGAGGTCTAGAGCTTTCCACATTAAACACGTTTCCTCTTTTTTCAATTTCTTTGAATAATCTTGCAAATATTTCTTTTGAAGAGATTCTATGCTCTGGATAACGTCTAGCATATTCCCTTCGCGCTGCGATTGGGTTTTTTTGGTTAAGTAAATATATGGCAAGCATATCACTGCTTTCTCGATTACTAAATCGTATCATTTTTAAAATATTAAATAATTACAACCGACAATCATAAACGACTACAAATGTAATATTTTGAAATGGATATGTCAAAATGTGAACAATTTTGTTTCATCATGACACATATATTTTAAACGATAATAATAAATAAAATGGTAAAATATCGTTTAGTTGTTGTATGTTTTGATGCCATTTTCTCGCAAACAGTTCACGATAGGTATAGGGTATGCTTTATAAAATATACTTGAAATTTCATGTAGAATTAAAATATCCAAAAATATAATAAAAATACAAAAATATAAGTTAGGTTAATATCTTAAAAAACGTTAGTGTTTTGTTTTATGTTTAAAACAGAAAAAAACTTGCAAAATAATTCTTGTTTCATTTTGATATATTTTAAAACAAAAAGTTACAGCTCATTAAAATAATATCAAAGATAAAAAGACACCCGGTACCAAATGCCACTCTATTTTACAATTTTAAATAGGATTGAAAACTCATCCTAATAATTGTTGTCTCAAGTTATATATAATGCCCTTCAACTTTGTGATATTTAAAAAATATTTTGAGGGAAATTAAACCGACTATCTTGTATAAATCATTTCAATTTCAGCATGCTTTCTCCTGGAAAGTTTTTGTTGGCATAGTACTACAAATATTTCTTTCTAATCCCACTATAAAGTTAAATCTACGAGTAACCAAAAATTGCTTTACGGGTAAACAAACCAATAAACTCATATAAAATAATCTATGTTTCTAAACTGTAAAATGAACAAATTGAACCTAAATTATGGCATGTTCTATCAGAAGGGTTTTCGCTTTGATTCATAGTTATACTATATAATGGATCTCTTTTTATGTTAGTTTAAAAATATATTTTTTACGATACGAAGAAGCTTTATGCAATGTAGAATGTTCACTAAACTCGCTGTGATTGAAGATAGTTACCATTAAAACGTTGTTGAATCAAAATAATAAAGACAATGCAGATGCCTATTCAAAAAGGAAAAAAAAATGTTAATAATCAAAACAGTTAGCAGTTTCCTTCCAAAATGTATAATATATCACATCGTAAAATATTTTTCTTACCAAACGTTAACAGAAATAGAAAAGATTGAAATTTGATCTACTAACTACTAGTATTTAATATTTTAACTACTTTCTGGGAAAAGTACTAGTGTTGATTCTCTTATCTATTAATAAAATATGTGTAAAGGACTCAAGAAAAACCTCTTGTAAATAATTTATAAAATCCACTAACTTCTTGAAATTTGGAATAAGGAAAAATGTTTGGTATGATGTTATGTCACCTCATTAACCCAAACCTCAGTGACATTTCAACTTCATCGTTAGCTGGTACACGGCGGGAATTTGTTACAAATCTGTGCGCACTTTAATATTGAAAAAGCCTAAAAAGTGCTAGGGAAGAGAAAAACATTATATAGCAACTTGTTACTTTAAAGCTACTTCACTCTAATACTCAGACAATCTACTGTGGGTGCACTTGCTTTTGAAAAGGAAAGTCTTATTATAACTATTTCTACAGTGCTATTCACGCTGGTGTCATAAACTAAAACGTGAAAATGATGAAACTAAACTAAGATGATCGCTACCAACTAGTATAAAAGCAGCGATGAGTTAGTAATAAAGCAAAATCGTAGTTCCCAAAATCCGACTTTCAGCCAGAAAACCCAGAAATTCCATACACCTTATAAGCCTACCACCGGCGATATCGTATACGCAATCCCTCCAAATTCTCTTACCCGTTGAATTTCTTCGTTCCTTCTAGCTCTCGCCATCAGCTCCACGTCCGAAAGATACGCCAAACTCTCGGATTTAATAATGGCCCCCTCTAATTCTGGACAAAGTTTTGGAACGCTGCTAGGTTTCCTCTTCCTTAGAAGAGACTTGACATTCCATATGCCTACGTGATTACTATCAGTATGCTTATGTTGAGAGTATGATGATGAGGTAGTGTCTCGGACTGACGGTTTGTGAGGGACTGGAATAGGCTCGAGTCTCGTGGTTTTAGGGTAAGGAAAAACACGAGGAGGATCACTATCGGAAATTAAGGTCGAACTATGAATAGGTGTTTCCTCAATGGTTCTGGAATGATCTAGAGGATCAGCCTCACCGGATATCTTGACTAGAGTGACCGACTTGCCTCTCGAAAGGTCGTTAGGGTGCGAGTATAATGAAATAACCGTAGTCGATTTGGCATTGTGAATGTGATATGATACAGGCTTTAAAATGTCGTTGTTGCTCCCGTTGATGGATGAGGTGGTTGACCAGTTTGGGGTAGGTCCATGCGAGGGTGAACTATAGCCGGACGTGCTTTGAGAATCAGGATAGCGCACTAAGACCCGAGCGCTCTTACCGGTGGAGGTGGGAGAGTGGTCCTGTGGAGCCACCATCTCGGTGAGGGGGGACGTAATCTCCGCCATTGAACCCACGGCACTCAAAGTTTTCTCGCTGCCGCTGGGTTCGCTGTTTTTCCGCCATACCGCCAGAGGCCTCGAAATCGGGGGGTCGGACGGCGTATCAGCGGTATTCGGGCTTTCCAAATCCTGAAAAATGAACACATAATAATAAAATAATATTAATAATAATAATACAAATAAAAACAACTTCCAGCTACATCAGGTTAGAGCAACTAAAAATTAGGTTAGTTTATGTTGGCTTAACTGGCTTCTCTATTAAGTACCGGTTAATAACATTATTAACACTATTTAATTATTCCAAATAGAATAGCACTATTTACATTAACAAAAAAAAAACGTTTTTCAGAAAATTTCCAAACCTATTTTGTATTTTAAAGTCTCAACGAATCTAACTGCAAGTCATTATATTCCGCTAGTATGAACGAAAACAACAACTGTGTAGCCGCTGGCATCGGATGTAACAAAATATAGCAATAAATTGATCTATTATCTAATAATAATCAAGCAGTATCACCGAGGCCGAGCCTTTCATCTCAGTAGTTTTAAGTACACGATCAGTAGAGGCCTGATCGAGAGAAACCATTTCATTACAATGATAAAGGTTGCTGATTAATTTAAAATTTATTTTTAAATAATAATCTTATAAAATATTAATAAATATACCTATTAAATCCTTCAATAACAATAGAATATTAGTGTGTAATACAAAAAAAGGTAAGTATACATATTAAAGGAGCAGCACTGCAAAATCAAATAAAAGGATTCGGAACTAATTACGTTAACAAACGGTTTCGGTAAAGCCTCCTTATATTCTATGTACAGAGTTTTCCTGTATATTTTTCCACCCACCTAGAGAGTTTATTTGAATAAATACGGAAATGTCGTAAATACAAAAGTTGTTGGGTATTTTATGAAGATTTAGAATATTATATCATTAGTGCGAAAATATTATTGGAAATGTCAAATTTTGACAGGTTGTCAGTTTTTTTAAATGAAACACCCTGTATATTAAATCATATTCTTGAAGATCTTTTTTTTCTAATTTCAAATATATATACTTTTAATTCTGTCAATTAGTTTTGGATATACAAGCGTTTAAACATTAAAGAAAATGGTAAAAATTGCAATGAAGACGCCTTTTTGACGTTTACCGGTCAGAAGTATCTATTTACGAGCATTTTTAATATATAATACGTTGGACGATTGGTTATTCGGAAGAAGAGAAACTCGACATGATAGAATTATTTTATTTACATAGTAAAAATGCATCGATAGCTCGTAACGAATATCATAGTCGGTTTCCAGATACACCAACACTGACTCGTAGCATAATATTAGACATCGTTAAACAATTGAATGAAGGAAAAACACTTAAGCGAAAAGTTAGAATAGTGGAAAGAAACAATACCACAAAAAATCAATAATATAAAGTAGGTAAATAATAATATTAGCTTAAAACTAAGTTTTGGTTTTCTATATACCCTCCTTGGTTTATAATGTATTTTTGAATATTTCTTATACATTTTCTGTGCATGGATACGTAGATAAAATGAGGTGATTGGGTCTTTAAATCGTAGATTGTTTGGACTATATTTTGCTCTAAAGCTTGGATGGTTCTTGGCTATTGTAGCATATCTTGTTTTTCAGATAACCCCACAAAAATATGCCCAATGGAGAGAGATCGGGACTGTTTGCTGGCCATCTTAATGGTCCATGTCTTCCCATCCAAAATAGATACCTGTCATTTAAAAAATTGGTGACCGGCTGGACATTATGAGGAGGGTCACCATCTTGTTGCCATATCAAATTAAGATATGAATTAATCGGTAGTTGTTCTAAATGCCCCTCGATTTCGTTTTCTAATAACTCCTGATACCTTTGTCCGGTCTCCCATTTAAAAATATAGGTCCAATAACATGATTGTTAAGAAGGCCACACCAAACATGTAGGGATCTTCTTCCCTGAATTTTGACCGCCTGAAGAGCTCGGTTTTCTTTTGATCATAAATGCTTATTTTTCCGGTTAACAGATTTAGTTGGTTCATCATAACACGTCTTTCTATTTCTTGGCAGAAGTGTAATCGGTCTATTTTATTTTGATTGGTTAATTCTTGAGTAGATAAAAACTTATATGGCTTATATTTATAATGTTTTAGACATGAGTGGAATTTATGCCACGATTTGTTAAAAAAAGTGGCTGCATCGGGAAATGAGCGCTCAGGATTTTCTAAAACAAGAATAAATAAGATAAATAAATTATTTTAATACAAAAGTTTCAAAATTACCTTCAAAATATAATAAAATATTTAAATCTTCTTCAGCGTTTCTTTCCACTATTTTAACTTTTCGCTTAAGTGTTTTTCTTTCATTCAATTGTTTATGATCGAGCTATCGATGTATTTTTACCATGTAAATAAACTAATTCTATCATGTCGAGTTTCTCTTCTTCCGAATAACCCATCGTCCAATGTATTAGATATTAAAAATGCTCGTAAATAGATACTTTTGAACGGTAAACGTCAAAAAAGCGTCGTTCATTGCAATTGTCTTGACCATGGCTCAATATGTTTTGGTGCAAATTACCTTACCATTTCTTTAATGTTTAAACGCCTATATATTCAGAACTAATTGACAGAATATATTAAAAATATGTATATTTGAAATTAGAAAAAAAAAGATCTTCAAGAATATGATTTAATATACAGGGTGTTTCATTTAAAAAAACTGACAACCTGTCAAAATTTGACATTTCCAATAATATTTTCGCACTTATGATATAATATTCTAAATCTTCATAAAAAACCCAAAAACTTTTGTATTTACGACATTTCCGTATCTATTCAAATAAACTCTCTAGGTGAGTGGAAAAATACACGGGAAAACCCTGTACTATAGCACATTTAATTCATTTTTGCCAAAAATGTGTATTGAAATTACATTTAGTAGACGTAAGACGACCATTTAATCTGTTTTGTTTCTGCTTGGCATCGCCTGTGATCGCTTGTGATATTTTCTGTTTCAAGTTCTTAATATTTTCTTTATTAAAAAAAAAATACACAAACCCAAAAGAATTAGAATATTTGCATTAGATGAGGATGTTGTATCTATGCTTATATGGTTTGGAGCGGTATATTTTTTAAATATACGGTTTTTTGCGTTTTTAAGTAATAATGGGGGATGTTTATTTGTTCCAATATATTCGTTATACCGGACTTTAAAAGTATTTCCGTCCGGAGGAGTTTTTTACAAGCTTGTGTAGGTTTCCTTTATACAGGTGCAAATTGTTATTTTGCTTGTTTTTATGCTAGTATAGATATTTTTCAGGGCTAATTAAAACTCTACTAATATGTTTAACATACGGGGTGTAGTAGCATTTAATACAAATTTCCATTTGTAACAGCATTTATTATGTTATACAAGGGCAGTACATACACAGGACATTAAAAAACTCTGATTTGAAAGCAGTAACTTTTAAGGCATCGAGTTAGGGGATTCGGGTAATAAATAGCCGATTTTTTTTGCAGCTCTGAATTTTCCAGTTGTTTTTCTACTGGAACTCGAAGGATTAAAAGTATCGATTTGAGGTTTTCGGTAATAGATAGGATATTATGATTTAAACAAAAATCTAATTTTATTTAATAGTTTTCATAGTTTCATGTACATTTTAAAGACGTAATTTATTTAAAAAAATATTTTGACGACTGTCAAAAATTGTTTTTCTCGATACCTTTTGAACTGCTTAAAATTTTTAAATACGGTTTTTACATATTCATGTTACTGTTAGTGAGGTAATTTATTAATAAAATAATTTGACAGCTGTCAAAAAAAAATTGTTTTTTTCTCGTAACTTTTGAACTGCTTAAAATTTTTAGATACAGTTTTCACAGTTTCATCTAACTTTTAGGGGCTTAATTTATTTGAAAAAAGCATTCTGACATATCTGTCTAAAAAAGTAACTTTTGAACTGTTTGATATTTTTAAATACGGTTTTTACAGTTTTATATAATGTTTAATTGCGTAATTCAATTTGAAAAATATAATTTGAAGAGCGTCAAAAAATTGTTTTTTCTCTAACTTCTACACTACTTAAAATATTTAAAACGTTTTTCATACTTCCATGCAACTTTTAGTATTCTAATTTATTTGAAAAAAATTTTGACATCTATCAAAGAAAACTGTTTTTCCCCGTAATTTCTGTATATTGAAATATATAAATACGATTTTCACAGTACAATGAAGCTTATTGCCGTAATTTATGTTTGGGGTTGTTACAGTAGTTTTATCCGTTTCACACATCTAGGGGTTGAAGAAGGTCTAAGGCTCTGTTTATTGCCTGAATATCAAGGACTGCCAACTAGTTAGTATAGGGGAAACTCGTAACAGAAACTGATACTTATATGAATTTAGTCGGTCATACACACCCAAAAATAAAACGCAGTTAAGATCTGGGGTCGGAGTCACAGCTTCTTGAAGTTGGCTATAATATTGCTAATGCTTTTTAGAAAGTATTCTTCTAGCAAAAGTAAGTCAAATGAGTCGCCCATTTTGACATCGTTTGGCAGATTACGGAAATTATAGAAACCATTATATTTTTCGTTCATAGCTGTGAAAGTAAATAAACAATTTTATATTAACGATTTTCCTGTATAGGAAGTTCCACACTAGTGACGGGACCGTGTAACGCTTGTGTTCACGCTTAACACATTATTATAGGCACTATGTATTTCAGCAAAAACTACTTTAGACAATCGTAGTCAAAAGCATTTTCTTCAAGTTGTTTTCGCCGAAGGACCTACGGTCAAACGCTATAAGTTGTTGACCAAAAAAACTGACAAAACTTGTTAAAGAGTGCAAAAAAGGTCAGATCCTTGGACTGCTTCCATCCGACGATGTAGCTACACAGGAACAGACCTCGATTCAAGTGAGAGTACGAATCGAGTTCATATATTATAATTATTACAATATTTATAATTCAAGTAACAAACTTACTTGAATTAACTGCAACGCTGCCTCGAGTTCTTTCGAGAACTCAGTGTCACTACTTTTCGAGTGACTCTGACTCTCGCTGTTACTTAGCGGCGAAGTAACGCTAGGTGGTTCCTTCTTACTGACTATTGCCCTTTGCAGCTCCTTCATCAGGGACGCGTACTGGACGGGCTCTACTACTTGTGGACTGACGGTCTCGACCCGTCTCATCATGACAGTCTGGGGCGCTTGGTACTGGGACGATTCTTCTTCTTGGCTCTTATTACTTACTGCTGTGTTTAACCTATATAGTCAAGATAAGTAATATATGAAATATTGCCGCTACATACGGGGTCTACCGTCGAAAACCTAATTTTAGGGTATTTATCGTCAGTTTTATAAAATTCTTTGAGACTGGTGGTCGGAAAACTCTCTTCACCGAACAGAGAATCACATTTATTTCCATGTAATTGGAATAAGCAACAGTTTTAGTAAATTTCACGATAAATAGTTTTGACTGAATGACTCCAATAAAATTACCTGGTTCGGTTCCATTGTGTATTTGTATTTAATGCAGATTTGAGGTTCTAAGGAACAAGGAATGAAACTGAAGTAAATAAGCTTTAGCCGTTAAGTTTTATAAACTTTCAGTATGGAGTTCCACCAGGATTTAGGTTTAGTTTATATTTAAATTATGTTCGATAATCAAAGCAGGTAAGCAGTACACAGAAGTTCCGCAATAACTGATACTTTTGGGATTTAGCACACCACAGTAATGATGTGATCAACTGTATATATATATATATATATATATATATATATATATATATATATATATATATATATATATATATATACAGTTCTTAATGGTACTAAGGTATATAACAAATTACAAACACAATACAGAATTAAATTAGTTGTAGATATAAAAATAACATAAAATAAACAGTAAACATAAAAAAGATTGAGGGCTAAGAATACAATTAAAATAGCTGAGCTAGTAGCTTCGTCTTTAGAGTAGGCAAACTTAATTGAAAAATATCAAAATTGCAATAATTTCTATTTTAATTATTCAAGATACGGTGCATGAATGCTGTAAAACCATAGTTTGTGCGATGCGGTGGCTCATACAATAAGCGTTATTGTCTTGTGTTTCTTTGAGGGGCAAGGATTAAAACTGATCCCTTAAGAGAAATACAATCAACCATCCCATTCAATAATTTATACAAGGCTCAAGGCTCTTTAGACCACAAAGCAGAAATCTGGTGCAGTATGGTATATCCTGGTATGGGAAGTGGTGTTTAAATAGTAAATATTTGGTAAATCTCTTCTGAACTCTTTCCAATCTCTCAATATTAACTCTATATGATGGGCACCAAACAGTAGAACAGTATTCCAAGACACTCCTTACAAGACTATTATACAGGCACAGTATAGCCTTGGTGTCACCTATCTATTTAGTATGTCGTTTTATGAAACCCAGCAAACGCAAGGGCTTTAGTGTTATCTGATCACCATGTAGATTAAAAATTAGGAACCTGTCAAAGCTAACCCCAAGATCATTTATAGAGGACGCTGCCGGTAGCAAGCTTTCCCCCACTAAATACTCCAGCTCAATGAGATTGGGACTTCGTGAAAATCTTACTACTTTGCACTTTCCAATATTCAGTTCCAAATAGTTTCGATCACACCAAACCGCAAATCTAAGTTGCTGCAATCTGGAGAGACGACATTAAAACATTTCAAATCATCAGCATACATGAGGCAATTTGAATAGTGAAAACATGACACAACATCATTTATAAGAAATAGAAACAGGCCTGCACCAATATGTGATACCTGAGGAACGCCAGATGTTACTGTCACCTCTCTTGAAACCGCTAAACTAATCACCACACGCTGTTTTCGATTTGACAGGTAAGACCTAATCCATTGCAGATAAGATCCTGCAATGCCAATATCAGATATATTTTTGAGCAGTAATGAATAACAAACACTGTCAAAAGCTTTAGATACATCGGTATCTACTACACACATATATATATATATATATATATATATATATATATATATATATATATATATATATATATATATATATATATATATATATATATATATATATATATATATATATATATATATATATATATATATATATTTTTTTTTTGTTAAAAATTCTTACTGGTACTGGTTTATTTTCTTAAAAGAATTATTTATTTCCTTAACGTTTCGCGTTTCATAGAGAGCTTTTTCAAAAGGATATTATGGCCTACAATAAATACAAAATTATAAAACATCCATTGACACACTAAAAATTATTATAATAAAATGTTAAAATAGGGCGTTACAATTTTTAAAACTCCAGTTTGAAATTAATGTTAAAATCATGTTAAAATACATTGGTATACGCTCCTTGGAAATAAAAACAACTCACTGCATTATAGTAGCAATGATGTTTCAGTTGTGACTTGTGGAAAGTAAATAAATACTACCGACCAAAAACAAAAAAAAAACACATCGGTACCCAAGAATTTTTAACAAAAAAATATTAGACATGGTTTAAGAAAACACAACAAAAAAACATATATATGTATATATATATATATATATATATATATATATATATATATATATATATATATATATATATATATATATATATATATATATATATATATATATATATATATATATGTACACTCAATATATAAATGTCTGTTTGTAATTAAGTAACTAAGAATTAGAAAAAATATTTCTTACTTTTTAGTGCTCTTTCTTCAGTCGGTTTCTTTATGTCATCTATTTCACTGTAGTGAGCAGTATCTTAGTGAAAACACTTTTTCTTTCGCAGCAGCACTAGCGTTTGGTTCCCTGTTAAGTTTTTGTCAAGTCAGGGGATCTAGGCGTCACGCAATCGGTCCTCGTCTTCCTACCCAGCGTTCTTGAAATTGCACCGTCATGCATAAACCATATTTGATTATGGACGTTAATAGGGATTTGGTATAATAGGGTTCTAAAATCTTCCCTCAAAAATTGGAGATATCGGTGTGCAGCCTTTCTTCAAAAAAAAAGCGGACAAAGGACAACATTTCCAACAATTCCACCCCAGACGTTAAGAGAGCACCTATTTTGACTAGTTCAGCGAAATAGTGAGGATTTTCAGCAGCGTAGTAATGAAAATTATGTTTATTGACATTTTAATTTTTGTGGAATGTTTCTTCATCAGTAAATAACATAATGTTATTAAATCTTGGCTCTCTGGAATTTGTTGTCGTGCCCAGGGACAAAAATCTAGTCGCTTGTGATTATCATCCTTACCGCTAACTCGTTCTTCTCATTTAAAACAGGTTTTTCTCGATCAGTTTTTGTAAATTCTACATTTTCCATCTCATCAAACTGTTGCATAAGCCTTTCAAAAGCGCTTCTATGTGATTGTCTTCTATTAGGATACTTTTCGTAATATATTCTTGGCGCTTACAAACAATTTTTTCCACTTGCTCCTAACAAATAAATCATATCGATCATTTCTTGTCTATTAAAATTCACATTTGCACCTTACAATAGGAACTGTACTGAGTTTTTAATACAAAATTTATGCACCAGCACTACTTGACAATTTAAATTTGTATGTTTGACAGTTTAATTTCATTTGTACATTTTTGTCACTGGGCACAACATTTGCTGAATTTTATGTGTTATTTACTGACGAAGTAACATTCCACAAAAATAGAAATTCCAATTATATAACATAATTTTTATTATAACACGCTACTGAAAAATCCCATTTTACTCGCACAACTAGTCAAAATATGTGGTCTCTTACGTCAAAAGTATCTCTAATATTTTCGAAAAAAGGCCATAAATCTTGAACGACTTTGTATAGACCCCACAAACCCTATATTGGGTGAATAGCCAAAAAGGGAGCAATATGAAAGTAAAATAATATACAGGGTGTTCCATTTAAAAAATTGTATGTTTGGTTTGTGGCGAACTTATCCTCAACCCTGTATAATCGAAAATAATTTTAAGTTGCAGCTCTCAGTAGTCCTTACAACGTTCGTATATTTTTTCTTACAATAATCGAGCTATTGAACTTAAACGCACTGTTGGACCACCTTGTATGTGGCGAGGTTGATGAGAAACAGTGTTACAATGAATTTTTTTTTGTTTGGTTATTGGATTGCAATGAATTGAACTTCCGGTAATCAGGGCGAAAGGAAATACACGATGTGGACTTTTTTTAGCCGTCAAGTACAATCTAGTAGTTTCCGGTAATAAAGGCGAATGGAAATATAAGGTTTTTCTTTAGTCGTCAATTTTATACAGATATGTCATTTTGACTAAAACTATGGCAATAATTTTCACACGTTTCTACGATCAAATAATATCCGGAAAAAATTTCGTGGTGAGGTCCACTAATCATCAATCACTCTTGGTGGCCCTGGATTGAAGTAGGTAGCAGTTTTGGATCACATTACTGTTGTTCCAATATTGTATATTAGGAAGTTGCCACTAGTATTAGCGATGATTACTCGAAGTAGTATTTGGATATGAAATAAATGAAAATGACGACGACAGATGCTTGTAGAACTGTGAATTTGTTAGCAATATGAGAACTAGCAATCCGAATTTTATTTGCTTTCGGATCAATGTCAATCTCTCCTTAATAGAAAGGTGAAGTGTCACAACTGCCGATAAATGGTTGGATGAACATTCCAGAGAATACTATGAGGTTCATAAGGATATATCCCGAAAAAAATAATTGTGAAGGCCGGAATATTTTAAGACGATCTTGTTGACCCGTTTCTACAACGAAATTTGTCTGGAGGTATATAGAATATTTAAATAACTACACCTATAATTGAGAAAGTTATGAAGAAAATGGGTGGTTTTTCTACGAGACATTCCTACGAGCAGCGGGTTTATTAAGAGACAAGCGCGATAGTAGAATTTGTCTCCATAAATACGATTATTTCATGAGAGAACATCTCAAAACTGAAATGTTTGCTACTCAACCCTGAATTCACTGACTCCCACCACAAATTTTTGAATGAATGTCACCCACAATACTACAAATGCTCCATTATGTCCGAAGAAGGTTTGTAATGTTCGACCATAATATAATCTAAATTATTGCTGGTAGTAGTCACTTTTAACATTTATTTCTCCCTAGCAAATAAAATGTAGGGGTTTTTATAAAAAATACTCCTTAATAGAAAGGTGAAGTGTCACAACTGCCGATAAATGGTTGGATGAACATTCCAGAGAATACTATGAGGTTCAAAGGATATATCCCGAAAAAAATAATTGTGAAGGCCGGAATATTTTAGGACGATATACGATAAATACCCTAAAAGTAATCTGTTTCTGTTAGGACACCACATAATTTAAAACATTGCGTGGAGTGTTTATTTTAGGTTATTCTAGGTTATATGCTGCAAAACCTAAGATATACACTTGATACCTGTAAGGATAAAACCACATTCAAAGATTTTTTATATTTTTGCGCAAATTCCACTGAAATATCTAGAATTACTCTTCTAATCTATCTTCATCTAAATAGTAGTTGTAATGATATGTTTAGAACGGTACTTACCTAGACCTATAGATCTGTGGCTCGGTTAACTTTTCTAAGTACTCGTAAATTGGGGGATTAGCAGATGCGGGATTGTAATTACTAAGACTAATTTGACTTGAACTAGCAGATAAGATCACGGGCGAGGCGGAGCGCGAAAAACTCTTCATGTGACAGAGTTTCCGGTCGCTGTTGCTCGTGCTATCATCCGAGGCTTCTTCTATGTGGACTACGGGATTATCGACCAGGTGGGTAACTGCAAAAAAAACCAAGCATAAAAAATTACTTGAAAAGTTTAACCTGTTAATTTTAGACTATAATTTTAATAACTGCAAAAACATTTTTTTTTTGAATTCCACTAATCAAGTTAGAACACATACTTCGAATAGTGTACACCCTATAACTAATTATGTACAGGATGTCCCATTTTGGGTACTTTTGCGGGGTATCTCCGTTATTCTTGTAGATAGAAAGTTGCGGTTTTCGCGACAGTGTGCTACTTTTTCGTAAAACTAAAGAAGCCGTTAACAAAATTATCATAACCCTTTTAGTTTTTAAGATACTGGGCTAAATTGAAAATGTTGCATTTTCAGGCACCCCTCGTAAACCCCTGAAAACTGTTTCTTATATAACTTTTCCCATAGAACTCAATTCCGCCTTCGGAATTAGTATGGGATCAGGTCAAAAAGTTATCGCACCCTACTTTATTTTCTCAATGGAACCCACTGTATATTTATAGACTATAAAATTTGTCTTTTTTACCTTTTCAAAAATATATAATTGTATGCACTTTTTTTCAGAAACACGCAAATAAATGACAATTTTCTGAAATTAAATGCATAATTTAATAGTAGGCTATGGCTATTGTTTATGACAACAAAGAAAAATAAATGTCAAATCGGTTTTTGGATCGACTTTTGGTTTATTAAGCAGTTTATAAACGTTCTTTTGGTATTTTTATTTAATTGATATTTATCAATTTCTTCGAATAATCGCAGCATATGAAAATTATGAAAAATATGATATGCTGGTATGTTTTATACAGAGTAATGAAAATTCATAAGAAGGCAACCGTTTTTTGAGATATTTGCTCGTTTAAAAGCAAATTTAGTTAAGCACGGATCATTTGTTCACCCGAGTCCGAAAACGTACAACAAAGGGAACAGGGAAAGAAAAGAGACAGATGTTTTGAGATATACAGAAGCAACACCTTCGTCCTCATGTAGAAAAATTGAGAAGGAAATTGGTGTGCCAAAAACTGACGCTCAGATCTCGAAGAAATATAAGTATCATCCATACAAATTTAATATAGTGCAACATTTGCATCCTGGCGATGCCCAGCGCCTGGCACTGTTTTGCCAGTGGTATTTGCAACAAATCGATGCTAATGATTTATTTGGCAGACTTGTTATCTGGTTAGACGAATGCTTTTTTTCAAGTGCGGGAATTTTTAATGGTCACAATACCAGGAAATGGCATAGCGAAAATCAACATTTAATGTTTGAAATTGCACAACAAGGACGCTTTGCAGTTGGGGTGTCATGTTTTATTTAGGGCAGACATATAGTTTATAGGATTTTTGAAGGAAGTCTTACAGCACGTAGATACCTAGGAATCCTTGAGGAAGTTATTCCAGAATTGCTCGAAAATATTCCATTAGCCCAATATAATGATGTTTACCTACAGCAAGATGGTGCCCCAAGTCACAATTTTAGGCTCTTAGGGGAATTTCTTGATAATAACTTTCCTCAAAGATGGATAGGTACCAACGGACCTGTTAGATGGCCTCCACGATCTCCAGATCTCTCAATTTTAGATTTTTTTATGGGGCTTTATACAAATGTATTAAGTATATAAAACACGATATGACGGCATAGCAGAACTTCGAGAGGCAATTCATTTAGCCTATCGAAATCTGCGAATGAGACTAATGGTTCTTTTTAACGCTATCAAAGAATTACAAAGATGTGTCAATTTTGCATTAGAGAAAGTCAATTTAAACATCACCTATAAAAATTGTTTTTTTCTCTTTTTTTAATAATGTTATTTTTGTGTTTGTTATATTGTTACTTTATGTTATAAAACTGCAATGTTGTTACAAACTTACTGTTATTAAAAAACTCTATAGGTATTTTTATATAAGAAGATACCCGTATGCAAGGTACTCAATTCTTCGTTAGCAATATGTAACTCTCAATTGTTTATTATTGTTATTCATGGCCTACTAGTAAATTATGCATTTAATTTAAAAAAATTGTCATTTATTTGGGATTTTCAGAGAAAAAGTGCATACTATTATATATTTTTGAAAAGGTAAAAAAAAACACAAATTTTATAGTCTGTAAATATACAGGGTGTTCCATTAAAAAAATAAAGTACGGTCCGATAACTTTTTGATCTGACCCTGTATACTACTTCCGAATGCGGAATTGAGTTCTACGGGAAAAGTTATATAAGAAACCGTTTTCACATTTTCGATAGGTTATCTGATAGAGATACGAGGGGTGCTTGAAAATGCAACACTTTCAACTTAGCCCAGTATCTTAAAAATTAAAAGGGCTATGATAATTATGTCAACGGCTTCTTTAGTTTTACGAAAAAGTAGCACACTGTCGCGAAAACCGCAGCTTTCTATCTATAAAAATAACGGAGATACCCAAAATGGGACACCCTGTACATTGAGAGCTGTAAAATCTAAACGATTTAACTTAAGCAAAACTGATTACACACTTGAAAAATCGTACCTTAACTTTTGCAAGCATTTACTTAACTTCCTTTGTACTTATGTTTGTAGATATGTATACGTATGTATGGATAAGAGTTTGGGTAAAATCTTTCAAGCCATTTTTGAACCACGTCCACTTGAAATTCTGTTTGTATATAAATACAGACAATCTTTAAATATTTCAAAACCAGTACTTCTTATATATACTATAGAAATATAGAAATAATGTATATTGGTACTTTTACACTGCACTTTGGTATTATTTCTTTTAAAACATTTTAGATTTAGTTGGAGAGTAACAAACACTAAAAATTGAAATGTGAAGTTGATTTTGCCGCAAGGAAGACCGCAACCATTTATAGTTTTTAGCCTCCAAGTTCCGCTGTTGTCAGTTCTCAACATCTCAATAAAATTGGAGTTAAATATAGATATAAGGTTTTCAACAATGCTGACTGAATGTTTTTTATTTCTTTTACTGCAATCGATTGTTAATGTCGACACTATTGATTTGAAAACGAAGGGTGGTTGAATAAAATTTTGGGATGATATGTCTAACATGAAAATGGAAAGCGAAATATTTAATTAAAAAAAATGCAATTATTTATAGAGCCCGGAACAGGCAGTCTTTAATAAATAATTGAAGAAATAATATTGGACATTTGTTTTGTTTCAGTTTTCAAAATCTGCATTTCCTACATAATAATTAAAAAAAATACCAATAATAATTAATGGGCATTCCACAAATTTAATAAAATTGAAAAAGTTAACTTCGCTGGGATTCCTGAATATAAATACACGAACAATAGCTATAGGATGAAATATGGGCCCCTAACCAATTGCAAAAAAATTGTGGGGGTTCGATTGAAGAGTTTTGGAACTACGGAGGAAAAAAAGACAGTTTTGGAGTATCTAGGAATATTACAAATAATGAATTTCTATACTGTTAACACATTGTATGAAATATTAATTTCTAATTAATTAATCGAAAATTGATCTGTAGTGTTTAGGTAAAATTATATTACACATATTCTAAGTTCAGATACGGTGTGTTGATTTTTGCGGACTTAATTTTGGCCTTGTGTCAAACACTTCTGTGGATTCTCTTCATTTCGTTTCTAAATCAACATAATGACCATATATAAGCACAATGCAAACCAAAGTGGATTTGGTAATGAAATGAGAAGAAAGTAATTCAATAAATCCATCAAAATGTATGAAAGAAGGCCAAAAACAAGCCAGCAAAAAAAACAATACTCTGTATATTAACTTAAGAATATGCATAATCATTTTACCTAGACACTCTACAGATCGATTTTCACCATTTAGAAATTAATACAGTGTGTTAATAGTAAATCCAACCATTCTTATTTTTGTGGTATTTCTGGACAGTCCAAAATCCTGTCCTCTCCCCCCCTCACATTCTTTTTGCAAAAATAAGGAAAACACATTAAAAAATCAGAAAGTATGAAAGAAATATAAATGTAATTAGTATCTGGTCATTTGTTCGAAGTAGCGATTGATTATTTTTGAGAAATTTGTAAAAATAGCGACGGAAAATGAAAAATCAGTACGAACCTTCCTTTACTGTAGACCCATTCTGAAGGCCATTAGGTCGCCCCAGAGGGTTTTTGGGCGTTCCGTTCTGAAGGATTTTGACATACGACGACCCATTGGCTGGAGTGGTCCCATTGGAGGTTCCAGCGTTTTCCGCATCGAACACCCAACTTTGGGCGTACGCGTCGTACACTTGGTGCGATGGCGCAGACTTTGTTGATTTGGACTGAAATCAAAGAATCAATAAAATATACTTTAAAACCAATGTAATAATAAACTCTTTAAAAAAGTGTACTAAAAGGACCTCACAGATGTTTTAGAAGTATATAGATACAGGGCGGTCAAAAAGTCAGTTTACCGATTTGCAAATTTACACACAAACAATATAAAAACTCGTTTTTTTTTCAAGAAACAATACAAACTGAAAGTAGGGTGCGAATGGTGTTTTCTAGTGTGTAGCAACTCAGGCGTCCCAAACTTTGCATATCTAATAAATCTCAATTCGGGCGCAAAAATAATTAGATTCCTAATATAATTCTGCCTCATACCTGTGTAAATACAGAAGATTTTTAATTATATTTTGAACAGCGATCAAGAAAAAAGTAATTTTAAATTTAAAAATATCTCAAAATGTTATTGAGAACATTTGTTTAGAGTCACAACCTGTGTTCAGATATGAAATATAGCCTCTTATTTTTTCTCAGCCTACTACCATCAAAACGGGATAATAAGAATAAGTTAATGTACGTTATTAAAGCAGAGATTCGAGTTTTTGTGTATGGTTGCTAAATTGATTGACATAGAGTTAAACTCTATAAAAATTACAATCAAAATTCTGAAGATTAATTAAATGCTCTTGCAACAGACAAATATATTTGTGGTTATTAAAAATTAAGGCTAAATAAGCTACATTAATTTAAACTACTTTCTGAAAATGTAGGTAACATGTGTTAGGTTACTTCATCTTGCTTAGATTTAATCCATATTTTCGTTAATTGAACAAAAAAGCAATATTACTGGGGATATTCAAAATTTACTGATTTTTTTTTTAAATAAGAGGCTAAACAACTTTTCTCAATAACGTTTTTACGGGAAATAATCCCTACTTTTATATTTTAAAAAGAAATCTGTAATTTAAAATTAGCTTTTCAACGATATATCATAACCTAATTTTTGTTTTCAAAGTGAAGGCTAGATAGACATTTTTTAAAAATTCAATATTACCGCTTAATGTATAAAATACGCCACTTTTTATAAAATACTTGTTTAAAACAGTCCAAAATGAACTTAATTCTTTATTTTGTAGAACACCTCGATCGTTCTGGGTAATAATTTTTAATTTTTTTTACATTTTGATTTATCGAAATAGCAATTTATGCGAATATTTTTAATGGCAGCTTGTATTTTTTTTCACAGTCATTTTCGCTATAAAATTAAATTTTTAAATATGTGTCGCATACTTTTATTTTCAAAATGACGATATGCTAGTTATTGTTGACATCAGGATAATTTTTATTTAAAATAAATGGCAATTCTGTCATTATTAACCTGTGATATCGCTCTTAAAAGGTAAAGTTATGTCGAAAATGACTGTGAAAAAATTATGCAGTGCCGTTAAAAAAATTGGAGAAAAATGCAAAAACAAGATGTAAAAATAAAATCAAAAATTCGGTAGTGTTTTAAAAAATACCTTTCTAGCCGCCATTTTAAAAACAAATGTTAACTTATGATATAATTTTTGGCTAAATACGATAGCTGATAAAAATATACAAAGTCTTATTTTAAATAACAAAGTAGGGGGTCACTTCCAATAAAACCGGAAATAACTTTTAATTGTTTTTACGTCATAAATTTACCTCTTATGGAGTTATAAAAGTGTGATAAATTTCGAATTGATACGTTTAAAATTAAAAAAATGACTGCCTGTTACATCTCTCCTGTCTCACCCGGTTTATGAGAATATAAAAGGTGTAACATAAAAAATAAAGCTAATTAATTCGGTGGAAGAAAAGTATGTAAATTTGCTCAGAAGAATATTCATTGTAGAATCACAGTTCTTTTTCGAACGTCTAGTGTATGATAATGTTCTTAATTCAGCGTATGAGACAATCCCAAACATACTTCACACTTTAAACCTAGCCTAATTTAATATGGCACCTTTCTTTTATATCCACAAATTAACTGGAGCTAGGGAAAAACACTTTTTATTTTGACCTTAACAGCTTAGGGGCGAAAATACGAATACACACTTTTGCATATTCCATATTCTTATATAAAAACATTATCAGAACAATGGTAAACGACCCGTTAGATTACCAGATTTAATTTTGTTGGATTTTTCATCCGCGCACACAGACAAAAAAGGTGTAACCAAACCCGACTAATCGACAAATTCGTTCAAATATATTTTGCAAATGTAACACTTTTTCTAGCAAAGAAATATTCAACCTTTTCGTTCAGAAAACACCGAAATTTTACACTTCCATAGCAAGGTAAAAACAAAACAACACACCATTAGATAAAAATTCTACCAAAGCACAAAGTATTATTGACGATAATCACCCATTGACCTAAACAAAACAACTAACTACGCCGTCTGAATAGAAACTTTGTAGATGTCCGCATAGGTAAATGTTTTTTTTTCTGTAATTTGAAGATAAGAGACCAGAACTACCTGAGTGAAAATTGATAGGTTAAGTGTACCTAACCAGTCGGGTTATCTAAGTAAAATGCGTAAATAACCATTGGAATTAGAAAATGGTCATTACAAGAATCTGAATGTATAAATGTTTTTTGTTTGTTTTATTTAATGACTGTCAAAGCCTACACAGTTCTTTTATATAGAGCATGGGCACAAAAAATAGTGCATAGAAAGAAATATTACTATAATTAGATTTTTGCTTACTTTAAAACCCTAGAGCTACAAGATGGAGTCAAAAGGTGTGTTACCTTTACACCCTAACCAATCTTAATCAAGAAGGCCCAGAAAAACTTAGTTGGGGAAATCCGATTTCAAATCTGGTAGACGGTTAGGCATGCGTTTACTTGACAGTACCACAAAACTCTTATTTTTAAAGCAGATAATATACTATACAGCATGCCTATATTTTTCGTCGTACTGCATAATCCTACTCCTACACGTTTAATGTTATATCTAGTTCCTAGACCAAATAGGACCTCTATGTTTTTGTCTTTTGGAAGAAAGTCTAATTGAGAACATCGGGTTTTGTCCGGGTACTTAGTTTGGCCGGATATTTTGTATCGCGTCTGGAGTAGTACAGATATTCTGGCTGATTGGCAAACTCGCTTTCTGACTTTTGTAGCACAATTTTTGCAGAAAATTTCGTCATATTTTCGGTATGAAGCCTAGTGGATCGGTGGTAGGGTGCTCCAGTTGCATTAGAAATGATGTGTGTTCTAATTCCGGTTCAGGCGATTATTTTTTTTAGTCTTTTTTAACAAAACTTAAATTTTGTATGCAGTTAGGTATGCCAGGCTTTTTTCCCTGAGATGATGTAAAAAGTGTATCTGTATTAAAACAAGATTTTGTTTTAGAACAAAACCCACACTGTTAGGTAGATCCGTCCGGTTAAGTTAGCATGAGGTTTTTCAATAAAACTGTCAATAAAGCCATAATAAACAATAAAAAGTGGCAGTCTAGACAGGAGTTTCACGACAATACGACAAAATTAAATTATTTAATATTGAACTTGAACAAAGGTAAATCGTGGTGGAGAACAATATGCATTCCTCCATGTTTAGTTGACAATCTGTACCTTTTTTATTTTACATATTTCCAGCCTCAGAAAATAGCCTTTCATTGAAACAACTGGTGCTAAAAGAAACTTAAGATCAAGTTCTCTTAACGAACGAACAATCGTGAAAACAACCTTTTACCGTACCTACTAAGTAGTTATTAGTAGTTAAGTATTAGTTGGACGCCGACTTCATAAAGTCGGTTTTTCAAGATTAAATAAAGTATATTTTTTACTTTTTAGTGCTTTTTGAAGTCCATCTTCTTTTTTTTCTAAACATGCTTTTCAATAAATTGAAAAACCCTAGAGCAACATACTTGAGGCAAAATTTACACACTGACTAATCTGAGCTAAAAAAGTTTAGTAAAATTTTATTTGGGTTACCCGATTCTAAATCTGGTAGACGGTTAGGCAGGCATTTACTTGACAGTACTACAATATCTTTTTTTTGTAGCAAAGAACATACTATACAGTTTACAATATTAAATCGGTCCTCATAAGCTACTTAGCCTTAGATATTTACCTTTTATTTTGCCAACTATATACTTCCCAATGTAACCGCATTCGTAGATGCCATATAATATTTTGATTTATACCTACAATAACTCGCAGGTGATCTAGATTAGTTAGCATGTATAATTATGACGAGGATAAAAAAGCAGTATTTAGTATCTACAATTAGTATTATTATTCACTCAATAAACAAAAACAGCTTGTTTAAAATTTCCACTTAATTTATTTTACAAAAATAAAAAACATGACAATTGTTTCGCCAACACTGTGATCCAATTGATCATTTAATAATATGTTGTTATCTTTATGTTTGTTTATTTCCATACTTTCTAGTAAATTAAGTTTTTTACTTTTTTGTTCTACATGTAAAATTTCAAATTTCTCATTAAAAGTATTGAATTAGATGTCTAGAATAATTGGAATTATCTTTATGATTTCTGTAACTTAATTTATGTTCATTAATTCTTTTTTTAAATGTTCTTCCTGTTTGTCCTATATAGAATTTTGAACAAGTTCCGCAATTTAACTTGTAAATCCCCGATTTGTTCTCTTTTTTGGTCGTTGTCTAATTGTTTTTAATATATCTACCAAGGGTGTTGTTAGTATTAAAAGCAACCGTCGCACCTTTATTTTTAAAAAGCTTAGTAACCTTTGAAGTTATTCTTCCTGTATAAGTGAAAGACTGAAATTTAGTATTTTCTTTGAAGTTATTAGAAGAATAAACTAGCTTTAATGGTTTTTTATATCGTTTATCTTTTCCTATTTTATTTATGAGATTTTCATTATAACCATTATTAATTACTATTTGTTTTATTGTATTTAATTCTTTAGTAAAATGTTCAATGCTTAGAAGTATGTTGATCAATCAATGGACAAAACTATTATAGGCTGATATTTTATGTGCGAAAGGATGATTGGATGTATTGTGTATTGTATTGTCTGTTTGAGATGGCTTATGAATAATTTGAAAATCGTGTTTATTGTTTTTGATAGTAATTGTTAAGTCTAAGAAATTAATTGCTTTATTATTTTCTAATTTAACAGTAAAGTTAATATTTTTGTGTAGGTTATTTATATAATCTAAAAAACATTTTAATTGTCATTCAGTACCTGTAAAACATGCTAATTTATCATCAACATATCTATACCAATACATGAAATTTTTACTAAGGGAATATTCATGTATTATCCTTTCTAAATTGTCGATAAATATCTCTGCTAAAATAGGACTTAAAGGGTTTCCCATAACCAAGTAATTTTGATCCAAGCAAGTAGATAAAGCTTCTAAGATATCTTGTTTATAAATCTGACTAAAATTATTTTTTGTAAGAAGTTCTTACACTTCGCCATCAGATGGCGGTATACTTGGAAATAGATTTTGGACATCAAAAGATATTAATTTAGCGTTATTTGGAATAGTTAAACTATTATTAATTATATTTTAGATTATATAAATAACGTACACAAAAATATTAACTTTACTCTTGAATTAGAAAATAATAAAGCAATTAATTTCTTAGACTTAACAATTACTATCAAAAACAATAAACACGATTTTTAAATTTTTCATAAGCCATCTCATACAGACACCTTTCGCACATAAAATATCAGCATATAATAGTTTTGTCCATAGATTGATAAACATAATAAAACAAATAGCAATTAATAATGGTTATAATGAAAATCTCATAAATAAAATAGTAAAAGATAAACAATATAAAAAAGCATTAAAGCTAGTTTATCCTTCTAATAACTTCAAAGAAAATAGTAAATTTCAGACTTTCACTTATACAGGAAAATCAAAGGTTACTAAGTTTTTTTAAAAATAAAGGTGCAACGGTTGCTTTTAAGACTAACAACACCCTTGGTAGATATATTAAAAACAATAAGACAAAGACCAAAAAAGAGAACAAATCGGGGGTTTACAACTTAAATTGTGGATCTTGTTCAAAATTCTATATAGGACAAAAAGGAAGAACATTTAAAAAAAGAATTAATGAACATAAATCAAGTTACAGAAATCATAAAGATAATTCCAGTTATTCTAAATATCTAATTCAAGAAAACCATACTTTTAATGAGAAATTTGAAATTTTACATGTAGAACAAAAAAGTAAAAAACTTAATTTACTAGAAAGTATGGAAATAAACAAACATAAAGATAACAACATATTATTAAATGATCAATTGGACCTAAATAGTTCCCTATTGTTAAATCTTTATTAAGCAATAACTAAAATTCGAGAACACTCCACCTGTATGTATAATAACGGCAATTGTAAAAATAGGTTCAGGTAATTAAATAATATTGTTTATGTTGCATTGTCATTTAAGACCAAACATCTGATGAAGCCACAGTGTTGGCGAAACAATTGTCATATTTTTTAATTTTGTAAAATAAATTAAGTGGAAATTTTAAACAAACGTTTTTTGTTTATTAAGTTAAAATGGATTTTCATCAAATAACGGCTAGTTCAGTTCAGTTATTATTATCACGTTACTCCTTGACTTTAAAAAAGGAAAAAAATAATGCTTTATTCAATCTTGAAAATTGGACTGTATGAAGTCGGCATCAAACTAAATAAAGACAGAGGATAACATTACACTGGGATTAGGGATAAATGTTCTTTGTGATATATTTACTAATTGGGAATTAGTTAGACAAGTCGATTTTTCAAGATTGAATAAAGTATCCTTTTTTTAGTTTTAGTGCTTTTTCTGAGCTAAAAAGGCCTAGAAATCTTTATTTGGGTTACCCGATTTCAAATCTGGTAGACGGTTAGGCACGCGTTTACTCAGTACTATAATACCCTTTTTTTTCGTAGCAAAAATATACTATACAGCATGAAATATTAAATCGGTTCATAGAAACTTCTTACGATTAGATATTTATCTTGTATTTTGCCAACTACATTTATTTCCCAATAAAACCACATTCGCGGATGTGATATAATATTCTGATTTACAATTGCTTCAAACTGCAGGTGATGTGGCAGATTGGTCAGCCTGTACTGGTATGATGAGGATAAAAAAGCAGTTTTTAGTAATTAAAATTAGCATTATTACGATCACGTTACCTCTCGATTTTAAATAAAAACATTAAAAAGTAAAAAATAATACTTTACTCTGTTTTGAAAATTCGACTTTATGAAGTAGCGTTTGATAAAATTAAAAGAGTAGACTTTAAGTATGAGATGATACTTTGAATAGATGACTCATCCAATGCTAAAGGAATCTCAACTTTGCATTCTATTCCCCATAGATGGGATCCATCGAGATTTTCGATTATCACAAAGAAGCTGTTGACCTCGCACAACGTCCAGACACACTAGTTAACGATGTACTGCATTAGATCGGCTGGTTAAATACATTTATAAACATAATTTTTGTATTGTATTTTAACAAATGTTTAATAACAACAACCAGAGTATGGAATTTTTTTCAAGTGTTTCAGACGCTTTTAAGAGCAATGTGTACCATCACCAAGTTGGGACTCTACGGTATTGAATAGAGGGTATGTGGAAATTGTCATGAAAATAAATGAAATAAAAAAAATGAACACTAAAGATTTTCTTTTAGAATGTTGGAGATAAGTGTACAGGGATTTTCTTTATAATTTAGCACGCTTTTAAAGTTATTATTTAAAAGAGTACAAAAAAGAGATCTTTTTGTATTCCTTTAAATAATAAACTTTACATAAAATAAGATTTTTTACGAAGATTGACAGATTGATGACATTTAAAAAAACAATTGACAATCGGAAAAAAGAAAAGGCAATATTTTTTCAAATAGAATACCCTATATTTTATTTAAAATATAAAATCTCATTTTCTTCTTTTCAAAAATATATAGTTTTTTTGTTTGGATAAGGGGTTTCTGTAATAATTCGACTTTATTTTTATTTTAATTGCAATAGAGCATCCCTTTTTTGATCTAGCAAACCATGAAAGCCAAACATAATTAGAAATAGTAATAAATATTTGAACAAATTAGTTAAATATTCACATAGAAACTTCCATTATTAAAACAATCTTGATACAATTTACTTAATTTTTGAATTGCGTTGCTAATATAAAAAGGATATTCGTTATTTAAAATCAGAATTTCTTCTATTGAAGTAATCCTTGTCCTTCAAATACCTCTCACAAGAAATTATCTAGTGGGGTAAGGTCAGGGTTATTTGCTGGCCAGTCAATGGGTACGTGTCTCCCTATCGACAAATTATACTGGTTATTAAGAAAATGAGTCACCTTTTGAATGTTATGGGAAGGTGCGCCATCTGGATGCCAAATGATATCTCTATACTAGTGAATTAAGGTATTCTCCAAAAACTCCTCTACTTCATGCCTTAGAAAACTCAATAGCGATCACCTGTTAAAGTTCCCTCGAAGATGATTGGGTCCTATTACTTTATTTTTTAGCAGACCACACCACACATGTAAAGCCATACGACCCTGCTTTTTCACCCCTCCTATTTTATGGGAATTTTGCGTGGCCCAGAAATGCCTATTTCTCCTGCTAAAGATGCCCGCTGTCGTGAACGTGGCTTCATCTGACCACAGCACTTTATCAAGAACTTGGTTATCGATGTTTATCGATCGATAATGATCTTAGTATGTCTGCAGAAAATGGACATCTCTGTATTTTATTGTTCTGATAAATGCTGCACTGGTCTAATTTTATAAGAATGATATCCATACTTTTGCAGGGTAGTATGAATCTTTTTCAATGACTTACCCGTAACCGTAACCGGTATTGAGCAATATGGATTTTCTAGAAGAAAATTTATTTTTAGCAAGTTTTCAATTTTATCAATATGATTTCCCTTCGAAATGCAATTAAATCTTCTTCACTATTGACTTTGCAGACTCTCTTTTTCCTTTGGAGAGTTTTTCTTTCGGTATGATTTTTAACAACATAATCTATTGCTCGTCTTGATGGATGAGCTGCTTTTGGCACTATTGGCATTTACATAATATAATGTAACTACACGAAGTTTTTCTTAAAAGGTAAAAAGCTTTTTTATAGGTAAATCAGATAAATTATTACTGTTTCTATGACTTTATGCATGAGTTTGCAATGCAAACTATTTTAGTTCATTTGTTTCACTATCCGTCGTCATCCATGACTAAGCAAGATCCAACATTCTTCAAAATCTGTTTGGCTTTCATGGCTTTTAACGTAATGTTTGTAATTAAAAAAGTATATAAAAATGTCTAATGCCAAATATGCAACAAACATAATTTGCCTTTTTTAAATCAGACAGCTGTAATTTTTACTTTCTACAGAGAGGGCTCTTTTTTCGGATTCTGAATATGCTAGGTTTGATACCATTATATTTAAAAATAAACGAAAAACGGAAAACAATCCCATAAGAGAAATGTGAAGAGAGAAAGAGAATCTTTATCACACAAATTGGTCTTATATTGCAGCTTTTCTTTATTTTTACTTCCCTCGTAAAAGAGAAGTATTGTAATCGTGAACAAATCACCCTCCGAGCTTTTTTCAGATCTTTACGTTTCAGGGTCCCTAGATGCTGAAAAACATGTTTTCTCAAGTCTGTCTGTTTGTTCGCAGCATAGCTAAAAAACTACTTACCCGATTGACTTCAAATTTTGGTCAAAAATTAAGGGTCATATGGGGATGATCTGAAAAATCCAATATGGCAACATAAGATGGCGGCAGTTAAAAAACTATTACTAAAAAACTGCTTATACAATTTATCTCAAATTTTGCACAAAAACCAAGTATTCTGTAGAAATCAACTGGTAAAATTTTAGTACGAATCCAAGATGGCGGAACAAAATGGCCCGAAAAACTACTTAATGGACTGATTTTAGAATATGTGCCATAACTAATTAGTATTAGTATAGAGATGAACTACCAAAAGTGTAGTACTATCTCAAGATGGCGGAACAAAATGGCGGCCAAATAATTGTAACCGTGAAAAAATCACCTTCTCAGGTTTAACATATGGTCAGGTTTTAGCGTCTCTGGATGTCGGTTTATCTGCCTATCTCTTAGTTTACGGCATAGTTTAAAAACTACTTATCAGATTGACTTCAATTTTTAGTTAAACGGTAAGGGTCATATAAGGCTGACCTGGTAATATTTTTCAATTCAACAAAATCCAATATGGCAAAATAAAATGTTAAAAAAATTTTACTACAAAACAATTTAACCCACATATCTTAAATGTTGCACAGACATCAAGTATTATGTAGAAATCAACTGGTAAAATTTTGGTACGAATCCAAGGTAGTGGAACAAAATGGTGGTAATAAAATATTTAAAAATTCAGCCTGAAAAACTACTTAATGGACTGATTTCAAATTATGTGCCATAACTAATTGTGGTATAGAGATCAACTAGTAAAACTAGTAAAAAATCCAGTATGCGGGGACAAGATGGCGACTTAATAAAATATTTAAAAAATCGGCCTAAAAAGTACTCTTTAGATTAATTTCAAATTTTGTACAAGTATTAAGCGTTATTCATAGATAAATTGGTAAAGTTGTAGTGGGAATTCAAGATGGCGGAACAAAATGACGTCCAAATAATTTTCAGCAATAATAATCAACGTAAAAAATCTTATTTAATTGACTTTAAATGTTGCAAAAAAATTAAATGTGATATAGGGACAAATTGGAACGAATTCAACAAGAATGGCGGTGTGTGCCAATGTAAAAACTACTTATTGAATTTATTTTAAATTAAACTGGCAAAATGTTGGTAAGAATCCAATATGATGGAACAAAATAGCGCCCAATAAAAATATTTGAAAAGATAATATATATTTCACTATTCCTAATAAAAGGAAATACTCATAACTAGGAAGTACAAAAAAAATTACCCATTTTTTAGATAAAAGTGTCATACTCGATATATTATCAATCAGGAAAAAGAGATCCATCTATCAAAAATAAAATTTACATGATGTCTCATTTATAAAAAATGCAAGTTATATTTATGTCTGATAACTGACACTTTCTTCAATTTTTCTAATTCTACAAAAAACTACATAATTAGTCATATATAAGAAAGTTATATATGTATAAATAGTTGTTCCAAAGAAACGCACAAAATTCATATTTTCAGTTTGAGTAATTTTTCACAAAAACACTGGAACAAGTGAAGTGGTTTAAATAATTTTTTCGCCTTCTTATAATATTTTCAGCCCCCTCCCTACAACCCTCTTAATTTGTAGGCATCAAATGGCAACCTAGGTCAACGGAATCCGTTACTAGCAACAAATTAGGGGTCTTCTCATTTCGTTCCAGTAAAACGAGTCCAGATAAGTTTCAAAGCAGATCCTTGGTTACAATTAATTATTAGACCCCATCAGCCTATCCAATGACTTGGGAAGATTTCATTGAATTAACTTGAGATTAGACGATAATGATATTTATTATTACGCCATACGTCAAGAATCAACGTCTTAATACCACAATTTTTTACATTGCAAAATGCGTGTAAAAAGGTACTCAAATTCTTGAAATTCTAGGACAGTTTTTCCCACATTTGGTTGTTTATTTGGCAAATACCTATACACACAAAATAATAAATTTAGTTTATCTTTCAGTTTGATCAGTGAATTGTAAGCAAGTGTTAATATTTTGAAATTTTGACTTTTTTGAATTGTGGTGCTCTCAGAAAGGCAGCGTATTAAAATTTTGATATTGTTGGGTTGTGGAGACAAAGTACGGAGTCAGGATGAAGTTTGTACGTTGCTCAATAAAACAGGAACTTCTTGAAGGCGACTACGATAAGAGATTACAATTCTGTGACGAATTGCTGGGAAGATATGATCAAAATACTCTTTTTCCAAATATTATCTTCCCCGATGAGGCTACATTTCTGGTCTGATGAAAATTCACAGTGGATACGTGAGGGACGTACAGAACATCCTCAAAAAGTCAATTAGTCGACGTAAATTAGAAATAATAATGGCATCTAGAAGAAATAAATTATAAAGTTTTAAAAATTTGGGTACAGAGTTATAATAACCATCCAAATATAGATTAAAAGAGTTCCCACCTCTCAGAAGGGTGTTTCATCCCCTTTCGCTTCAGAACCTACCCTCTAATGATACTTCCTGTTAGTTTTTTATATTTATCTCGAAAACCGTTATCCTGACGGATAACACAGGGGAACATTTATTCTCTATAAAATTCTGAAAGTCGATTTTATAATTGTGTTGCCCCAAATACGAGGAGTATGGGAAAAAATCTTAATTGACTCTAGTTTCTGAGATAAAAAAAAGTGTCATATAAATTAAAACAAAAAAAAATACAATTATTTATATTGAAATATATGAATGCCACCAGCTATTTTATTATGTTATATTAAATTAAAACTAAGCCAATAAAACTGAAATACTAAAAAAAGACTTGAAACGTTTGGTATATGACCGTCTCTTGTATCTTTGTTCTGGGACTAAATTTTGTAATTTGCAGTAATCCGCCATCATTGGCGATCCCAAATGGCCTTGGTATCTTTCTTCCATTATTTTTATAAGCTGTGGTTTGCTTCGCGTAATCGCCCAAGTTATGAGATTTTGGCTATGCAAGAAATGAATTTTTATATCATGTTAGCTCCTAGTTTTTCAAAATTAAATAACTCTAAACTTTTATTCTGCTGCCTTGTGATTACCCGAAAAAGTTTTTGACAAAGATACAAAACTTTTCCAACATGTTGACCTACAGAAAGTGATTTAAAAAGGTCTTTTATAAGACGTTAAAAAATGGGGACTATCAAAGATACCTGCTTTTAATTCTCCATTTATAAGTTTAGAAATTTAATATATTTAAATCAATCACCATTTTTATCCGATGACTTTAACGTTAATTGTTATAAATTAAAAGAAATTGGCGGAAGAATGATTTTTTCCCGGCAAATTAGGGGTTACCGAGAATGCAAAATTTGGAAGTTTGAAATTGAATTTTCTCTCGAGCAGATATGGCTAGTCCAGTATCTTGCAACCAACAATTTAGTGACAATAATTCAGTTGATAAAAATTGTTCACCATTTTTAAATCCACACTTCAGAGAATACTGATGTTACTATACACTTTCCTAAAAAGATTTATGTTGTGTTTTACGCATGAACTTTCTAATCTATTTCCTTGTGCAGTAAAACACATTTAACGAAACTTCTTTTAGATGCGAAAAACAAAAAAATCTTCTGGTCGGATTTTCGGAAAGATCCATTAAATGTAGAACGCCCTGGAAACATCGTTACAATATACAAATATTGTATATATACGGAAGAATTTAATTAATCTCTCTTGGTTCGATAACATGTTATGTTTGCAGACAGGCTGTAGGCACTGTTTTTATTAATTTTATAAAAAAAACGGTGCTGATTTCTTAGACAAATTTAAATCTCGAATCAAGTCATTTAACTCTCCTTGTGAAAAGACCCCTCAAAGTTGCAGTTGCTTTATAATAACGAATGTCTTTGAAATAATATTTGAAAATGTCCATGATTCGACACATCAAAAAATTTACTGAGTAAGCTGGCGAATAAACAACGTGTAATTAATCGACTGAAGGAAAAATTGGAAGTACGCTTTTTATATTTATTCATACCTTTTATATAGCACAAAAGTAACAATCATACATGATTTGATGGCTCACACCACGTCATACCCCAAAGGAAGTCCTTATGCGTCACACGGTAGTAGCGAAGTGACTCTACACAAGATTTACAAACTTTATGAGGCACCCACCATTTATCCTGCTGTCAAGATACTTGCCAAAATATGCTTGGTATGCTTGTTTTACAAAGACCGTTAATGTTTCTTTCTGTATATACATACAGAATTCTCTCACATATGTAGCAAAATTTGTCGGGAGTGGTTCACACAACTCTGTAAAAACATTGTTATTTTTAAATTTAACACCAACTTAAACGACATTTTTTGAACAAACTGAAAAGTAGCAATTAAAAATACGTTAAAGTTAATAAATACTCAGACAGTGACTTAAAAAAGCTTTGAATATATCTAATAAAATAATTTTAAACTGACTGAAATGTCACTGTCAAAAAAGATTTGTGCACTCGATTTTATTTCATGGCCCGCTTAGATGCGAAACAGCAAATTTTGGAAGGCAACAAATAAACACTTTTTGTTGCATAGATATGCAAAAAGGCGTTATCGCTAACTGTAAACGAAAGTTGTGTCAGATTTTAAACAAACAAAATATGTAGTTATGGACTTATTGTGTTTAATGTCACTAAATTTACTACAAAAACTAATGCCGCAGAAAAAAAGTTTTTTTTTTGTTCCCCAGTGTAATAGAATTTAATTTATTCTCTATAAAATTCTGCATCTTTTATACATTTTTTCCTACGTCGAGCCCTAATCTCAGAAATGAGGATTGAAGTTGGTTAATGATGGTAAAGATTAAAACAAGTAGATCCTAAATAGTTATAAAATATATCGCGACGTTCGATTCTCTTCTGTTCGCTGCAGGGTGTCCAGTTTGGGCGACTTGTAGCCAAATGGGCGACTTGAGACACGACCCGGCGACTAAATTTCTGAATTTGCGACTTGGCGACCAAATGGGCGACATTAAATTAAAGCGTGGTTTGCGTACGCGTACCCGTTTGAGATTTTAGTTTGGATCAAGTTCATCATTAGAGTGTGAAAATTAAATAACTCTAAACTTTTAACAGGGTTCGGAACCCGAAACAGGAATCGAAAGCTACAGCACTTCCCAACATGTTGAGCTACAGAAAGTAAGAGTTAAAAAGGATGAATAAGACGTTAAAAAATGTACACTATGGCTAAGACAGCATTCTCCATTTATAAGTTTAGACAATTTAATTTCTTTATCAAGTAAAAATGTTGCCGATGACATTGTCAGTTAATTGTTATAAATCAAAAGAAATGTCTCTATTTTGTTGTGATAAATTACTTACCGAGAATGCAAAATTTGGAAGTTTGAAATTGAAACGAGCAGATATGGCTAAGTGTATATCTACAACCAACAATTTAGTGACAATAATTCAGATTGATACAACGCAATTGCTTCAGAGAATACTTTGTACTATACACTCACCCAAAGATTTAGAGTTGTGTTTTACGCATGAACTTTCAACGATACCTCTTGCACCATTTAACGAAACGGGCTTGATGCGAAAAACAAAAAAATCGTCCTTGTATGAGATTTTTAACTCTGTTATAGAACGCCCTGTTGATCCCGGTGAACGTACAAATATTGTATATATGACGGCAATTTAATTAATCGAGTGATTTGGCCGAAACAAGGGATATTTGCAGACATCTATCCGCTTATATTAATTTTATAAAAAAAACGGTACGGTCAACGAGTAATCGTAGTATTTGACGCTTATTCTGAAAATATAGAGAGTACAAAGGGCATTGGACGACTTTTAAAACGAATGTCTGCTGAAGTAATATTTAACGAAAACGCCTGATTCACAAAAAAATTTACTGAGTAAGCTGGCGAATAAACAACGTGTAATTAATCGACTGAAGGAAAAATTGGAATGTGCTGGTTTTCTAGCTCTTTCTGTAATAGAAGAAGCTGATACGCTAATTGTCCAAACGGCTATTAAGGAAGCTTATAGTAGTCACACGGTAGTTGTCGTGGGACAGGATGTTGACCTTCTCATACTCATAATTGCTCTTTGTCTTCTTGATAAAGATATTCGATTTTTAAGAGATATTCAAGGAAGTATCAAGTATATACATATAGTTCTCTCGATATTCAGAACTCGGAAGTCCTTCAGAACTGTAAAAACAACCTATTATTTTCTCACACGTTCAGTGATCACTACATCGACATTTTTTGGCAAAGGAAAAGCACAAACTGTAAAGTTAATAAATACTAGAAAATTTCGATGCTTTGAATATATTTATATGCAGTTTTGGCGATGAAAACATTTTCTAATGGGGTTGGAAAACATCAAATTTTGGTGAACCATCATCCTTCCTGAGATATTGCAATTGTTTGCGGAAAAAAACTTGTGAAGGTTTTTTGTTCAACAAGCGTTGTCATGGACAAGGATGTCCCAATTCCTTGTATAATATTTTATTGGCTAATGTAATAAATGTTCATTGAATGTACAGGTTTTTAGTGGATTATCTATTTTCATTTTAGGGAAATCCGTTGTCTTTTTGAAAAAAACATTTTGCTGCTGCGAGAATTTTACTCCAACGGTGATGAGAAATATCAGACCCATTATATATTATATATATAATTTATTTTTAGAATTCTTGTTTGCTTGTACTCTATGGATAAACTCAACTTTTTCTTTATCCATGTCATAGTTGATATAATTTCCGATCTTTTCTAGCACACTACGAAGGTTTTCGTTTTCTTTTTCTGGAATACCTTGTATTCTAAATTTTTGGATCTTAACATTTGCTCCAAATGATTAATTTTTGACTCTAGATTTTTCATTCCGGAGTCAAGTCTATTATTTTCCGAAATCAACTTGTCGGTTTTTTTAATATATTCAGCAAATTTTGAGAGTTTTAACTCAAAATGGCTGATCTTATTGCTACAAAAATTAATCGATTCCAGAGCATCCTGTTGGTCGCGCAGTTGTTTTATTTCCTCCTTTAAATCATTCATAAATTCATGCATATTATCGTAGTTGCTTGCCCCCGACATCATGTCCTGATTGGGCGGCGGAAACACCGGAGGACCACCAGTAGACTGGCCAGGTCTCGCCGGTGCGGTAGTGCGGCAATCGGAGCACCTCCACGATACACCTTCCGAATGGTATCCAATTGTTTACCTACTATGTTCACGCACTGGCCATGACAATAGCGGGCGCAAAAACCACTACACTGAAGACGGGTTTTTTTACGATTTACCTGTACATTGCAAAATTTGCATGGTTTATCACTCATAATTACTAAGTTTTACTGATATTAGATTTAACACAAGAAATACAACACTCTATTTTAGAAATGCGTACGTTTTCAGGCACAATGATATATTTTTCAGCAATTAATGTTAGGTTTAACCCAATAAAAACACTATTTATTCCGGAACACACAACGATCGTTTTAAACAGCTCGACGAAAAATAATATACTAATAATTTATAAATCATTTCTCTTGAAAAACCTAATTTACGTCGACTAAATGTGTGGGCTGGCATAATAAATAACCGAATTCTAGGACCATATTTCTTTAAACAAAATCTTACTGCTGAGCGTTACTTAGATTCCTTCTAACTCGATTTAATACCTGCATTAGTAGTAATGTTTCCTAACGATGGTGATCCAGATATCCCCTATGAAAATTATGGTTTCAACCAGATGGCGCACCACCGCATTTTGGTATAAATGTTTAAAGGTACTTATTTGCTTGAATTTCGGGGTCGTCCATAGGCGAAGGTATAGAAATAATAATAACTCCCTGTCCTTTTGCATACCTAATGAGGTTTTATTGCCCTATAGATTACATATATTGCTCAACGCATGCATAATAGGCTAGTACTTATTGGAAGCAAGTAATAAAACACAGATTATAAATATTTCTTAATTGTGTTTTAAACATGTTAGTATTTGCTGTTACGCCATACTGTTAACAATATTTTAAGAATATTAATAAGACGGCGACATTCACTCCAACGAAAAGATGTTCTAATAATTCTCCACTCTCAGTGAGTGAAAAAGTTATTATTTTAAATGTACACGATTGCATAAAACACGACTACACACTACTTTAGTTTTGATCTACACGAAAATGTTGAACGTTATTCCCGAACGACTGGAATTCAGTGTTGCCAGATGGAGAATATAGGAACTTCTGCACATAAGTCATAACCTATATCCTTATTTTTGACAGACGCGAAATAAGAATATTTTTTTACGAAACTGAACTGACATGCCAGATTTATGTTCAAATCGATACTTTGACCAACCAGAATAATTCCGCAAGAAAAACCTTTCGTAGCTGTCAGAACTAGTCCTTGCCTTAGAGTTTAGGTTGTACAATGATTTTCGTCTATCTGAAGAGTAAGTAAAACTAGGAAATAAGTAAACAATTAACAATTTAACTTTAACTCTACTTTAAAAGATAATCTAAATTAATTACCTACTCTTCTTCAGCTAAATTGCGAAAAAAAACAGTAAAACAAATATTAAAACACATGCACTAGAACGCATTGTAGTCTATGTATACGGGAATACCGGTTTGAAAAGAAAAGCATTGATCTAGGGGATTCCCCGACGGCTTATTATCAAAATCGGGGGGCGACAAGCCACTTTAGCGGCGACTAGGGATGCACGTTTTTAGATGTTTATGAAACGTCGAGATATCAACTGAAAATATCCATATTTTTATATCGATGTTTTAGAAGTTCTATGTTTAGTACATCGATACTTTTTTAACGATATTTTTCATGGATTTAAATCGACAATAAAAGCAGAGCGAATATCTTCATATTTTCAGTGTGCATAGATGGCAAAATTGGGGTTGTTAGAGTTTTTTTTTCGTATGTTGCACTAAAGAATTTCAACAGGAGATTTTGACGTGAAAACAGTAGAACAGTAGGTGAAAGCTAAAAACAGTAGATCTACTGTTAAAACAGCAGATCTGGTAACACTATTGGAATTGGAAAGTCCACCGTTTTCAAATTATTGCGAGAGAGAAAGGTAGCAGGTCAAGTGGAACCTTCCCAAGATAATTCCAGGAAGACCAGTAAGTCCTTGATGAAAACACCAAATGTGCAATTCGAAGAAAAGTTAACTCTTTTTATTTTAAAATAGAAATATCCACTCTAGATAGATCTTGGCCAACATGATACTACTCCTTTGATAACTAGAAAGTAATAAGCAGTACCACAGGGAGCTAAAGAAACTTTTTTTTATCTTAATGAGACGTGCATCAATGAAGGTTATATAGTACAAAAATGTGGCAAGACAAAAATATAACCAGTGCCCGCCAAGCTTTCATCGAAGGCATGTCAACGTGTATTAAAGTGCCTTCGGGAAAAGAAAAGAAACTAATAATGGCACACATTGATAAGATAAAAGATTTAAAACACTTAAAAGAAAAAATATAAAAACATGCGTTTTCTGCAGATCATGCATGAAATGTTCGGTGAACTATGGTACGGTCGAAAGTGTTGAGATTCGCACTAAGCTAGACACAGCTTATAGAAAATCCCTTAGAGATTTTAATGAAAATGTATCCAAAAATCGTTATATTTTAAACAAAATTATAGATTGTGTAAAATTTTGTGGGGCATTCGAGCTGGCACTACGTGGCTATGATGAAAAGGCTTTGTCTGAAAACTGAAGTGGTTTTTCGAGGGCTTATAAATTTTTTTGAGGAATTGGGCTAAGATCCGCTTTAGCAATGTGGTGTAAAAAGAACGAAGAGTAGACCTGAACTTCAAGAGAATTTAAAGCTGAGTTTAAAGATAACATATTTATTTTTATTTTAAGTATGCCTATGTTTAAATTCGTTATTGACCTCCCAATATAATTCACCACAAGCCGCCACTGGCATTGAGAAGACACCAACATCATCTTGGAAAAAACAAGCAATTATCGACTGGCTAACTACCAAAGGTACTGAGTTTGAACCCTATTTGATAAAGAAAGAACTAATAGTCATAACAAATTTACACAAAATTCGTTTTATGAAATATGCCGTGGAAGTTATAGCAGAAAAATACGGAACATATAATGTAACTGCGCTGCGTTTACCGCCATATCATTGCGAACTAATACCTATAGAACTTATATGGGCGCAAGTGAAAGGATATGTAGGAAGACAAAACACGACACTTAGAATGAAAGATGTTAAGCTACTGTTTGATCAAGTCATTAAGGAAGTGACACCAGACCTGCGAAAAGCAATCTAGCATGTCATTAAACAGGAGGCGAAAATGTGGGATCTTGACAACCTGATCGATCAGACGTCGAGCCTTTAATTATAATGTCAAGAGGTAATGACAGTTCCTCAAATGATGAAGAATATAACCTATTATAATTAAATTTTTGTATATTAATATATAATAATAATTATTTTATCTGTATATATTATATACATATTACATATAATTCTTATTATCTTAAAATAAAATTTCGTTAAAATTAAATTCTCTCTATAAGTGTCCAACCGCCCGCTTCTGGCATGCCATTTTTAGTGTTTATGAACGGATAACAATAGCCAAAACGCATAAATTGACCCAAACCGGGTAGTACTACCTGTATTTGATGAAAAGAAAGAAATTTGCAACGAGATCAAGCTATGGAAGTGGCATAAATTATTGGTGGGCCACCCTGTAGTTTATTTTGCATATCCAAGGATATTTTATTACTCTATACTATTACTCATAAACGTTTTTGTGACGTACTTAGTAATTAGGTATTAGTTGGATGGCGATGGAATTCATAATATCGATTTTTCAAGATTGAAAAAAGTATTATTTTTTACTTTTTGATGCTTTTTTTGAAGCCGATTTTTTTTATATACATTTTCATGTCAGTCAGTTTTACACTTGTAAAATCCTAGAGCAACAAAACTGAAATAAAAATTGTGTCACCTTTACGCCCTGACCAAACCGAGTCAAGAAAGCTTAGGAAAAAAAATTCTGGGTTGCCGGATTTCAAATCTGGTACATAATTAGGCACATATTTACTTGACAGTACTATAACACCTTTTTTTCGTATCAAACTAGACTATACTTTAAACAAATAATATACTATACAGCATGCAATATTGAATTCTTATAAACTACTTGCGCTTAAAAATTTACCTCGTATTTTGCCAACTTACATTTTCCCAATAAAACTACATTAACGGATGCGATATAATATTTTGATTTATACCTACAACAGACCGCACGTGATCTAGCAGATCGGTCAGCAGGTATAATTATGACGAGGATAAAAAAACCAGTATTTAGTAATTACAATTAGCATTATTATCATCACGTTACTCCTTGATGGATTCCGTTCGGTTTTACGTAGCTAATTAGTAGGCTGGAAAATAAATAATTGCTCTTTGCTCGAATAGACCACCGGCAACTCCATAAATCAAACTGGCTCAAAACAGCGAAAATATAGGTGTTTGCGAAGAGTGTGAGAAACTTTAACAGTTTTTTTCATTTTGAAAGTAAAATGGTGGTTAGGAAATTTTAACCACTAACTTTAAATTTTGAATTTTTCAGTTTTCGTTAAATTCTTTCTCCTTGTCAAAAACAACGGCAAAGGATTATTTTTTGACGTAATAATTAAATGTCAATCGTTCTGACATTTTTTAACCGATTTGAATAACTTTTCCGGATTCTGAAAGCTTCTTTCATGTACAATCAACCGCCCGGTATGTTTTTCTTAAGTTAATTTTTTTGCGATGTACAGTGTGGCAAAGAAGACAGGGGCGTGCAGTGTCTTTTGAAACAGGATAGGCAATAATAAGTTACTATGTTCTTAAAATTATTACTTACCCCTTAAAAGTGCTTTTGATTTGCATCAGTATGTCCATAAACAGTTTAAACTTAATTTTTAATGACTTTATACCGCTCCCAAAAGAATAACATTTTTTGTCCCAAAAAATGCTCTATTTCTTTGTAAAAAACAGTTTAATAATGCGGCTTACTGAATTTTTTTTGTCATGTAACACTAATAGTTGAATTCTTTAAACATATATTTCGCAAATAACTGCGACTTCATATTAAACAAGAAAACGATCGTTCCGCAGAGTCACTACTGACTATAATTTTATTGTTATTAAATTTGCTAATTTTAATAATTAAAGGAATACACGACGCATTTTCTTATCTTTACAAAACTTTGGTATTTCATATGGACTAAGTTTAGAATATTAGGAAGAAAAATTTAAACAATTAAATTAATGTTTCAGTCTATTTTTATAATTTATTTAAGTGCATAATAGGACGAGAAAGAACAGTCTAAACTGATCAATTACACAGGGTAACAAAATAAAAACAAAAATTTGGTGCCGGAAATCTAACATCTGATTATAGATGTTTTTAATGTGCTGATTCCAAAAATGCCACCAGATTTTTTCTATCAGCTCTAGTTTTTGAGATACATGTTACAGGTTAATTGATATTTTTTTCTGATAAAGACAAAAATAAAGAAATATATATGTACTTAATCGTCAAAATAGAAATTTCCCAGAATCTAATTAACCAAATGGATACCTGGAATTGTCCCTGACCCAATGTTCCTATACTAGGAACTACTTAATACACTGCTCCTAATTATTTTTATATCTGTAATTGCCTATGACCCGATCCTTCTATACCTGCTTGGTTGTACTCGATTTAGTACATTACTGAGTTTTCCCAAGTAAAAGTTGTGCTATCATTTTGTGTAAATTTTGGTCGTTTTGTAGTATCAAGACACTAAACTGAAATAATGGCATCCACAAGCAGACGTATTTTGTGTAAATCATCCCGATGTTTTTGTTATGTGTGTGGTGAATACACTTTGAAAGAGAGCAGAAAAACGATTTCTGACTTTGTGAAAAGAGCTTATCTTGCCTATTTTGGCCTTCATTTAGGAGATCAAGATAAATCTTTGGCCCCACATTTCATATGTAAAACATGTGTTGAACATTTGCGACAGTGGACAACTGGAAAGAGGAAGTGCCTAAAGTTTGGTGTACCAATGGTTTGGAGAGAACCGCGAAACCATTATGACGACTTCTATTTTGTCTCGTTAATATTAAAGGCATAAATAGAAACAATAGACACAAATGGACATATCCTGATCTAGATTCTGCAAGAAGGCCTGTAACGCATTCGGAAGAAATACCCGTTACATCACTCAGCAGTCTACCCGAACTGACAAAAATGAGCACTGGGTTAACAAAAATTGGCCTTCAAGAGATGTCATGATTCAAGGAAAACAAAACGTGATCAACGAACCTTTGGTTTCAAGAGAAAAAATCTTACTTTCGCCCTTGCATATCAAGCTAGGCCTAATGAAGAAATTTGTGAAGGCTTTAAATCGAGATGGAAATTGTTTTGGGTATTTGTCACGTAAAAAAAAACTAAAAGCTGGAAGATTTGATGGTCCTCAAATAAGGCAACTTGTTAAAGATCCACAATTCACCACATCAATGAACGAGACTGAATCTAACGCTTGGTGTTCATTTGTTCAAATAGTACAAAATTTTCTTGGCAATCATAAAGCAGAGAATTACATAGAATTAGTGGAAATTATGCTTTCAAATTTTAATATTCTCGGCTGTAACATGAGTATAAAAGCCCACTACCTCCACAGCCACCTAGATAGTTTTCCAGAAAACTTAGGTGATTGTAGTGAAGAATAGGAGGAAAGATTCCATCAGGATATTAAAACTATGGAAGATGGGATAGCCACATGATGGCGGACTACTGCTGGAGCCTTCAGCGAGACTGCCCTAGTAAACTCCATTCTAGAAAGTCGTATAAAAGAAAATTTTTATGTGATTAGTGACTAATGTAATTATGTAAATTAAGTTTTTGCAATAAATACTTAAATCCATGTGTCTTTGTTTTTTTAACTGGCAATAGTAATATTATATATTATAACAGTTATAACGTAAAATATACACACAATTTAAAAAAAAACTAGATCTGATACACAAAATCTGAGAACTTTTTTACATTCTGCATACAAAAATTACCCAGGAACAGTTAAAAAATCGCAGGTACTAAAATGTGTGTTGGCCTGTGTTATTACGCATTTTATTTTCGGCCCGTGCGTTTCCTTCTATTCTATGCCTACGATTTTTTTAATATCTGGCCGTATTATAATACAAAAGCACTGCTTTTGGTTCCCGTAAGGTTTTTAATGGTGATAGAATTTTGCTTGCCTGTGGGCTCTTATGGGATGCTTTTGTGTGGCGGAATAATTTTAGGTGGTTTGACACTTTTTTTTAAATTTTTGATAATAGTGGTTTTTATATTAAATTTATGGAAAAAAGGCCATAATAATTTAAAATAATTATGAGAATTCTGACAAAAAAAAAATTATCCCACTATTTTCATAGGGTATAGGCAATGCTTTTTTGCCTTCATGGTATGCACGCCACTGAAAGAAGGTAATGTAAAGGAGTATTTTCTTAAAGAAAGGTTTTCCTCATTATTAGGTACCTTAGCTTGAGTCAATATCTAGGAAAGTTTTTGGTAGTTCTTTGTTTACTGATTCTAGGCAAAAATGATGCAATGGGCACATTTATAATCGGCTAATACAACATCCCTACTAATGCTAATTTTAGTTCATTTAAAAAAATAATTTTTAACCGGGACGTTTTAACTTATGCAGAGTGTCCCAAAATAGGGTTCGATTTAAGTAAGGTCATACGTTTAGAGTAAGAATAAAAATAGAGTTCATTATTTACATATTTAGCCACTACCAAGATTACCTCACAGGCATTCCAATGTTTACACGGATTTATATTAGGGTGAATATATTTAAACATGATACAACAAAATTTTCAAACAAAGAATACTAATGTTTTTCCAATATTAGTTTCTAAGCAGTATAAAGAAATTATTTTTATTGCAAAATAGTATAATAAAACCTAAAATACCCAAAGCCTCAGATCAAATTACACCAGAAACAAAAGTTTTAATTAGATATGATAACCCCGATCGAATACTCCACGTATTAGACCATCCTACTGTGGTGTTAGACCATCCCACTTTCATTCACAACGGATTCTTAGTGAAATAATACAATAGTCTACAGCAAAGATTGTTACAGGCTCACGTGACCGGCGTGGATTAAAAACCAATGGCGGTTCGTGAAACTAAAATAAACTTTAACATCAAAGAAATTAATTTGCTAAAAAATATTTTAACGCAGAAGTTAATTCAACTAAAATTTTCAATTTCTTAGCTTCACTACTGCATCTGTTTTAATGTATTATTGTGTAATTGTTGATATGGTTCAAATCTTCTAATTATATGTTGCCTTACTTCTAGAAGCAGCTTTTTAAAGATGCGGTGAAATTAGGAAAATAGTGATTTTTTAAATACTTAATAAATAAGTTTTATTTACTAGGAGCTTTAGTTGATTTTATTATGGTTTGCAAAAAAAATTGCAGTTTAAGTTTGGAATTGTCTTTTAATAACTAAGTAAACAGCTAGATTTCCTTTTCCAGAGGACTTGTAATGTGTAATGGAAAATACCTTATTCACTTATTTTGGGTCACATGACGTATTGACCAATCCGGTTCAGTATAATAGAATGTTTATTCTCAAAAGCAAAATGATATAAAAAAGTCTTTGAGGTGATTTTTTTGGCGATTACAATAGTTTTCAGATAATTAAAATAATTATAGAATAAAATCGCATAGCGGACGAGTTCGACTAATAATTGTCCTTTCGAATAAAAAAATATCTGTACGTATATTAAAATAATAAAATTATAAATATTCTCAATAATTGCCTAGATGCTATTATATGCTAAACTAACTTAAAGTATTCTTATTTACTGGGTAATAGTCGAAGGGCACCTCACGCCCAAAAAAACGTACTGCGATTTCAAAAATCACATTTTGGATGAAATCTGGGGAAATAATAAGGTTTCGGATGATTTCGGGCTTTTTTTTAATTTTCACTTAAGTTGGGCCAATTTTTTATTTAAGTGTTGTGAGGTAAACCATTTAAAGTGATTCTTTGAGTAATTAAAAGTAAAAATATGATCGTAAACATGTTCGCAACTGGTTAGAATTTAGGATTTAGGATACTGAAAATTAAAAAAAAAATATTTTTTAAATTCAGTTTTTAACACGGAATAACAATATGGCAATTGGCTATTCTATTTTTGTCTTATAGCACTTGCTTTATTTTACTCCTCGCAAGAGGAGAGTATTATAATTGCAAAAAAAATGAAAGGTCATATGAGGAAGACCTGGTAACATTTTGGTAAAAATCCGATATGACAGAACAAAACAAAATTGAAATGTTAAAAAATTATTACTTAAAAACTGCTTATCCATTTTATCCAAGTTTTGCAGAAAAATATATGTGGCATGACCATCAACTGGCAAGTTTTACTACAAATCCAAAATGGCGACCTAATAAAATGTTTTAAAAGTTAATACAAAAAACTGCTGCATCGACTATGTTAAAATTTTTCTCAAAAATCAATCAGCGGAATAAATTGGTGGCATAATTAAATGTTTAAAAATATGTGAAAGAAGTACTTATCGGATTGACTGATTGATGACAATGCCACTTTGAATATTTATTACTAAAATGTATAAGTTGCACTCTTAATATCGATTTTTAATTAAATCTACCTAAATGTTAAAATTCGCTCGCAATCTTGACATTCCTACTCTGATTTTTTAAATATTTACTAAAAATGTATGATATGTTGGCATTACCATCTTGAATTTTTAAATTGCACGAAAATTCAGTCTTAAATACCTCCAAATATCGAAGTTTAATAAAATCTGCAAAAATTTTAAAACTAGTCTGCGATGTTGAGCCGCCATTTTTAATTCTCAAATTTTGATTAAAATTTCATAACTTTCATTCTTAAACACTTCTAGATACCGATATTTCAGCCAAATCTGCAAAAATGAAAAAATTCGTTCGCTATATTGGCGCCGCTGTTTTGTATTTTGCTGTGAATTCTTTAATAATCAGCACAAATGTTAAAATTCGTCCGCTATGTTGACTTTATCATTTTGATAGCGCTATTTTGAATTTTTAAATGCTGAAACTCTTAAATTTTCGTAGTAATTTTCAGTTCATCTACACAAGTTGACTAAAAATATCCGAAAATGTATGCATGTCAAATTTGAAAATAATGGGTAATGTGGAAGTGGTAAAAAATACGTTACAACATTTGAACCAGACATACAAACATACAATCAGACCAGTAGGAAGCCAATAAAAGCGTGTTAAAAGCATTGTTTTTTAGTTTAAAACTCGTTTAATAATATATAAATAACTAATTTCGTTTTAAGCTTACCTAACTTAATTGTTTGATTTTAGATAGTGAAGTACGGAGCGATTATTTCTTTCACATTTGTAGGTAATTAATTAAATAAATTAAAAACAATTTCGTTTTTCCGGATGCGATTTCATGATTTCTAAAACTTTGTATAATTTCACAATTTAATTTAGAAAATATTAGAAATTTAATATGTCGTAAATCTTATTACTGACATTAATAAAATCCGCACACATTTGCGAAAACACTGAAAATGATGTCGTAGAACGGTAAAAATACCTATTTTGCTAGTTAAGGAATAAGTAAGAATCTTTCCTGTTGTCAAGGATAATGAAGCATGACCCATCTCTTCATTTTCGTACAACAAATATTTGACCAGGTCGTCATTTTGTTTCGCCATACTGAATTCATACCAATATTTCATATGTTTTTTTTTTGTATCAGATGTAATTTTTGTGGAAAATTAAAGTCAAACGAATAAGCAGATTTTTTAGCTACACCGGGAACAGACCAACCGACTGACAGAAACGGAAAAACACGAAGATCTGTAAAAACCTCGTACGATGATTTTTTTCACTATTAATTATATTTCCTTATGCGGGAAGTAATAACTCTCGCCGCCACTGGTAGTCGTGACCAAATGGCCATGTGCTTGGACATGGGCCATCCCTACCTCTTATTTTATTGTAAACATTGGTCGATAGAATGTGAAAAGTAGGGGAACCATGTTGGCACATACCCGTAACGTGATTTATGAATGAATTGTGATCCCTACTTTAATTCTTACTCTAAGGTCATACGTATCTGTAAAACTATCAAAAGTTTGATTAACCCCTTTAGATATTTTAGCTTAAAATACATACATATGTTTTATATGGCTTAGAGTGTCCCAAATTCTATTTTATGGATTGTATAAAGTCTCGGATAAGAAACTGTGTGAGTAGAAAAGTTCGCATTCTACAGGACAATTTTTTAATAATTGACGTTAGTAAAATTTGAACTAGCAGAGAAGTTTTGCTTAAAAATAATGTAAAATGAAAAAGCTAGTCACGTAATTTATCTTATATGTCGAATTTGACACTTTTTTCAAAAAATGCAAAAAACTGCTTTTATGTCAAAAACGGTAAAGAACGTAGAAAGATTGGATTATTTCGAAAGAGTTCCAAATTTCTGGGATATTGTTCGTGGCATCATTTAGAATTAAATTTAAACTATGTGGAGCACAATAAACCTATTATTATCATTTCCAATATATCTGATGGTTGCAAAAATTGCGAAATCTGTGATTTTGAATTGAATTTTATTTGAATACCCTTAATTTGGAGGCCCCCTAATAGCTGGGGCCAAATCGCGCCCCACCCGTCAGGCACACCACTGCCTTTGAATTCTCATGAAGTATAGTTTTTTCACTTAAATATGCTAAATCAATGACACCACTTGTCCAGGGTGTGATTTAACCTTCAAAAAGTAGGCAAGGAAAACAAAATAAACAATTTCTTATTTTACACTTTTTACAAGTAAATTTGAGCATATACGTCTTTATCCCGACCTTTTGAAAAGCATTCGATTTTTAATTCAGGTGTAGGACGTCTATTTCGTTTAATTTCAAGTTTTTAATTAAGAATAAATACAACCTGAGGTAGTAAAATACATTTCTAATTTAATTAATCACCAATTTAAATGATCATTATTTTAAATATAAGTAGCATTTGCTGTTAAATATAAATACAATTAATACAAAAATAAAGTATTTAAAAAGAAGAGGCGGCAATAAATTAATTAAATGAGAAATTGCTTACTGATTTCAACACTACCAAAAATTAATTTCGATACAAAAATCATTGTGCTGTTGAATAAATATAAACGCTCTTGTGTTTAAATTTTATTAGTCTGCAATAATTAAATTGACATTATATTATGAGGCTACATTTAAAAACTGCGCAGTAAAAATAAAAAATGTCATAAATTTAAATAAAATTAGATATGGATTAATATATTTACAATAATTTAATTAAGCTCCCTGAATATATACAATTTGCTCTCTACTATAATTTCTGAACAAATGTCAGAATATTTTTGGCCCTGAAATTAATATACGCGCATTTAAAATGATAAAAAAGCACCATCAGATCCTTTCTAGCATTTTTCCTGATACTCATAGATAATAGGTTAGTTTAGGATAGGTGCACGCCCGCAAAGGATTCTGAATTGGAAAGAGATCGGGAACAAGACCAGGACCGGGAATATGAACATATACATGAATAAGTGTCCGATATGTTACAGGACAATTCCTCAAGTATTTTTAAGATAAAAAGTTCACATAAATATGCGTCAAAAGTGCTTCATTTCGAAGATACGAGGTGTTAAAATTTTAATATTTCTTATTTACTTTTTATCAGCCGTGTATATTGCTAGAGATAATTTATTTAAATTTGGCACACAATATAGGGTGACCAATATTATTCTAAATTTTAGTGCGCAAATAATAAGACTTAAAAGGAACTATTTCAATATTGAAAAAATTAATATATTTGGCCTAACTTTATATTATAATGTAAGATTCAATTTTAATCATTTCAAATACATACTTTGTTTTATTGGGAGGTCCATCATATTTTAATGCGCATAATATTAATTTTATTGCTCAAAGTATTTATAATAATTAGCGCTTGATTTACACCCTTAATTAATTGGCCTTTTGAAACTTTTCATTGATTTTTAAATTAAATTAACACAAAGCAGGATTAAATAAACCATATTCATTCTACACCACAAAAATCACAACCATTTACATGAATGAGTGTTTTCCATGTGAATGCACGGTAATCGCCGAAAAAATCCACTGCGTTCTCATACGTATGCTGTTCCCCACATCATTGGCTTTAAATTATAAAGTCAATGCCCATAGTCAGAGAGAGAGACTGTTTACTACGTTTGAGTATGTAAAATATTTAATTCGATTTTTTTGGACAGCAAGATTTTTTTTTATTTATTTCAAACTTTAGGGATATAGGCATGAAACTATTTTCAATAATTTTATAGTGCTTAAACAGTACTATAATTTTTTGTTAACATCCGTGTTATATTACTTCGGGCCTAAACAAAATAAAGAAATACAGAAAATAACTTTCTCGTATTAACTTGGATTTCGGCATTTTTGAACAGCACTGACCCAAGTCATAAGGCACAGTAAAAGAAATTAAGAAAAAAGAATTTTTGTCCTTGGATTTTTTTTATCGTGTGCAAAAATCAACCGTAGATTAAATTAAGGTTTGGTTCATAATTTTTCATAAAAAATTGAGGATTGAAAGGTGATTTTATTTCATCAAAATATAAATTCAGTAAAACATTTTTTTCAGTTAATCAAATCTGAAGCTGTCTTCAGGTTTCGTTTAATTAATTTTATAGCGAAACACTGGAAATTTTTCAACTTTTTTAATAAACAAAAAGATAAACTTCTTTGAGACAAAAAAAAATGGAAAAATGCCGACTTTCCGATAATTTTACCGAAAAAATAACATACTTTTACTAAATGCATAAATAATTTTTTTTCTATAACATGTAAACTTTTTTGAGGACCCTATAAATTAAGTACACGGATTCCCATAACAGATTGTCCAGCTTGTTGCTGAGTTAAAATTAAAAAATCAAGGTAATGTGAAATATATATGTAATCAAATATTACTTACCCTAGGTATGATATATTCAATATCCGATACTTGGTCATGTGACCCATGCGCCTTCTTCCTCGGTTTTCCTTTAGGTAACGACTGGGACGAGCAGAATGCGAACTGACTATCCAGAAACGCCACCACTATAACGGTAGATACTGCTATCCTTACGACAAATAAAGCTGGAAGAGAATAACTTTATTTACTAGTCATGAAGTAAATATACATAAATTTAAACAATATCACAATGTAACCTAAACGTAATATTACGGAAAAAATGATTTCAGTTAACAAAGTAACTGGACAAATTGGAGATTATATGATCTATCTGTTATATACTTATATATACAGGATATTTTACGGAAACATTTATATATTAATAGCTATATTCTATTACATATGCCAGACAATATTTCTCAAGATCCAAACAAAACTACATGAATGGTTATTCTACCTAGTAAATTTCAGTTCTGCTTGGACGTTTGAAATCTTAGAAAAAACTGAATATCTGAAAAAAAACAGTTTTTTTCCACAAAAAACGGGAAAATACGGAAACATCGAACTTCTCTTATAATTCAAGAAAAAATAATCTAATTAACCAATTTGCCGATATTTAATCATACATTTTTTTTAACAGACTATAAATAATTTCAATAAAAGCCGAATAGAAGATATATTATGCTGTGACATTGACTACCGCGTCAGTCCCACCGGTATTTTGGCCGCGCCAGTTCCATCCGTATTATACAGTGTTTTCGCAAAATAATACTTTTCTACTTTAATTTATTGTTAGTTATAAATCTCGCTAAAAATACTCAAAACGTTCTTACTACCCTCTTAAAAGCAAATATTGTAAGGTTGAAAAAAATTACTCTCCCAGATGTTTGCAGATGTTTGTATTTTAGGGTCCTTAGAATACGTTCCCTCATTTCCGTCAAGCTGTCTGTCGTGGTCGGCCCAAATAATTATACTTAATAATCAACTTTTTTTAACGCCTTTTAAAAACACATGCTCTATACGGATCACTTTGTATTTTAACATTAGCAGCCATATCTCCTGACAAAACGCATCTCTTTAAAAATTAAAAAAAAAATGTCCCATTGAATTTAGCTCCAATTATCTATATATATATATATATATATATATATATATATATATATATATATATATATATATATATATATATATATATATATATATATATATATATATATATATATATATATATATATATATATATATATATATATATATATATATACTAAAAGTATTTATTTTTCTGGGTATAGGTTTGATTAATGAAACTTATTTTTCTGCAACTAGCTCAACGTTTCGCTTCTTATTTGAAGCATTCTCAAGAGCATTCTCATTTCATTTGTTTTATTTTACTTAGTTGGTTATGCCGGCAATTTTGAAAATTCAACAAACATACGCAAATATTTTGTTAAGTATAGTACATGTTAAATATTTGCGTATGTTTGTTGAAAAGTACTAATTTATGTGTTGAGTATATTTTTTAGACATGCAATAGAATGCTCTTGAAAATGCTTCAAACAAGAAGCGAAACGTCGAGCTAGTTGCAGGAAAATAAGTTTCATTAATCAAACCTATACCCAAAAAAAATAAAAACTTTTAGTATAAATTATGGTTTAAGAACAAGGTAAATAAATAAATAAATATATATATATATATATATATATATATATATATATATATATATATATTCAACTTTTAACCCATGTTTGACAATTCTTTTCACTTCCGATTTAACCGGAAGTGGCGCAATTTACGGATTTTTAAATGGAAACCCCCATTTTTTGTATCTACTTTTAGCTACATTGCCATAAAGCTTAAAATTCTCTAAATGTCAGTTTTTAGATTTTCGAAATCGGATGAAAATTGGCGGATTTATAGGCATTTGTTTTATTTTACTTAGTTGGTTATGCCGCAAATATTAATGCAATTTTAGGCTCCTAATTTAGGAGTAATAAGTACCATAACTAGGCAAAATTTCATCTAAAGTAAAAACTACCTAAATTTTTTAAATATAAAAATAATTTCTTAAAATTATTTATCCAAAAAAATGTTTTAATGCTTAGGCTCATTTAGTTTTAAAACCACAATTGCAACAGTATGTTTTTATTTCATTTTTTAATAAATAGTACCTATTATATATATATATATATATATATATATATATATATATATATATATATATATTATAATAATAAATGCCTTTTATTCACAAAATGTACAAAATCTTTAAATTCATAAAAAAAAGTTTGCTTGTCGATGATTGGCGCAGTTTAGCTTTATAGCTACTCTATTGAACTAATCAATGACAAGGAATATTTTAAATCCAATCTAACAGTAGTCCTGGTAAGCTGTGGTATTTTTATATATTTAATATTTCTTCGGTCTAAATTAATAATAAAACACAATTTTTCACATCAAGTCAACGTTTCGCTCATAGTGTTGAGCTTTTTCAAGAGTTTATTTGGGCTTGCTAGATTAACCTAGACCCAAGAAAATAAGATAAATATATAATGGCAACTGCATAACAACAATAGTCCGCATTTAAATTCCAAAACAAAAAGAAAAAATAGTATCTTAAGTTTTTACAGACATAGACCTAATCTCATCGTCCCTACACCAAACCATTCGTCAGTATTGTTCGTATATTGCTTGTATATGTTCTTAAAATTTCGACAAATGTAAATGTATATACAGCATGTCAAGTTTTTAAATGTAAATGTTAGTCGCTGAGTGTTTGTGTTTAATTTATTGACATATACAGGATGTTATCCATGAAACCTTCCAATTACGTAAGTTAAATATTTTATTAATTTTGTAAAACAAAAATTTTTTTCGAATCGTTCCTTTTTGTAGTGTTTCTGATGAAGGTCAACGTTCGACCGAAACGTCAAAGTTATGAAAAAAATATAACAGAAATTTAGTATATTCATGTGCCTTATTCCCAAGAAACCACTTAATTCACTATATATATATATATATATATATATATATATATATATAAATATATATATATATATATATATATATATATATATATATATATATATATATATATATATATATATATATATATATATATATATATATATATATATATATATATATATATATATATATATATATATATATATATATATATATATATATATATATATATATATATATATATATATATATATATATATATATATATATATATATATATATATATATATATATATATATATATATATATAAATTGTAAATACATAAAATGATAATGGTCATACACCATTCAGTAAGTAAATTAAGTAATACATGCTAAGGAATTCATAATATGTTCTACGTCACCCTCTTACGTGGTCGTATATCCAATATTATTATTCTTTTTATTCACTAAAGGATGGTACCTGTCCGATTAACCAAAAAATCTATGGAATGCGGTACCTAATAATTCAAATCCATGGGCGGTTGGCTCACGTTAATCTTATTGTGGAATTCGGAGACTTTCAGATGCTAACGGTGAGGTTTAAGAGTTAAAATATGTCATAAGTAACATACATTTTTTAAATATGTTTCAACGTAAAGCCATATATTACCCTTCAAAGTTTGTTAATGATCTAGTTAATATTAATTTTGTGGATTACGATGGTCATGAAACTCAATTTTAAGGTGCCAACATTTTATTATTATTTCTTTTTGAAGACTTTTACCTATGTGATGTTACGTATGTGCAATAATTATAGTTGTAATTAGTGGGACACACACGTTAACTATCCTTGAAAAAGAAACGTTGACAACATAAAATTGGGTTTTATTACCATCTTGATCCGCACAACCCATTAAAAGTGTTATAATATATTATATTAGTGTTTCGAATTGTTTTAATATTGTGCCGGGTTTTGAAAATTTTTGCATGAAAATCAAAAACAAACTCTGATACTGTTCAAATTTGAAGCAATACATTTTTTCGCTCTGAAGAAAACTTTCTACCGCAACTGTGATTTTGGGTTAAGCTAAATGGTTTCGATGACTCCAAATAAAATTTTCCTCAAATAATCGTTTCTTTATTTCTCTTATCATCATGGCAGCTATTTTACAATGTATTAGCGGAGCTCGTACATATTGTTTCACTTACATATCGAATTGGGATATGTGAAAGTTATTTGTAGTAATTAATTTTTACTAGTTTAAACTACATATTTAGTCTGCCCTTTTGAAGCCAAAATACGTTATTATTTCTTTCGGTAACCCTAGTGATATAACACAAAAATGACCAGAGTCCGTGGATAAATGCCATCAATGAATAGAATTTGCCTTTGGAACCTTATTAGAGGTCTAACACGTAAATATTTGAAATTCGAAGATGATTCAACTTAGGAAACCGTAGTTGAGTTTTCCATATGGGAAAAACCCTTAATCCTTCTGCTATACCATTTTCGATTTTATTCAAAACGTTTGATATCAAAGAAAAGGGAGGAAGAGTGTAAAAATCCATATTTCCCCTTAACCTAGTAAATCAATAAAAGTTGGGTCTGGTTTCCAAGAGGCAAATAGTTTGCATTTTGTGTTTTGTCTGGAAGCAAAAAGATCAAAATTAGGCTGTCCCAAATGTTTGACCATATTTTGAGAAAAAATTAATTTAAGCTATTTTCAGTTTCAAAATTATTTTGTATTGATGCTCTATCAGCTAAAAAGTTATCAGAGGATTTTATATAAGATGCAATGCAAAAATAATTATTTGTCTCCGTTGATTGTCAGAAATTAAAAAAATCGTCTTTTTGCCAGGTTATTTAAGCACCACAGAAAAACATTTGTTAAACTATACGGAATTTTCATATTAGCGTTGAAATTGCCTTTTGATTGTTTTAAGGCTTTTGTTTTGTGTCTCCATGTGTCAGCCATAAGGTATTGCTGGGCGTGAGGCCATTAAAGAGCCAGCCGGTAAGACTGGCAAATTCTCTATTTTATAATGTGTACTTTGTTTTGCTATTTTTATGTTTCTTTTTAAAGTATTTTTGACTAAGGTAAGGACATTGTCCTTTTCATGTTGTCAAAATTAACCCTAGAAACTAATTTTTGAGAGAGTATTATGTTGCTTTTACTTAAGAAAAAGAGGAGATAAAAACTAATTTTTATCTGAAGTACATTTTTGTACAGTCCCCTTATAAAAAAGGTAATTTATGCAAGTGGCATAATTGACTTGAATGTTTTGAGTATTTACTTTTGTCTCTTTGATTTTATGTTGACAGGGAAGGGAGTTACATTTAATTTTATATCTTTTAATCCAGCTAAACATGGTTTTGAAATTCGTTATCGCTGACCAGTTTTTGTAAAAATATTTTATTCTGCCAGCATAGTTACCTACTTCTACTGGAGTTTCTTGTAAGCTGCATTCTGGTATTGTTTGGCTGCATTTTGGTATGGTTTTCTGTACTGGATCGTTGTTGACGACAAAGCCCATCTTATTTTGTTCCTCCTCCCTTTTTTTCTTATCGTCCCATTCAAGTAGGATTTGAACTGAGGTCGCTGGTAGTTTAAAGAATTATTAAAAGGATACTTTTACGCGTCGGTGAGCGCCTCGGGCCTGAGGACAATATTATTTTAATTCACCATATGGTCAAGAATTTATTTGTAGAATATCCTTCATAACATGTCTCAGGGTCAGAAATTAGGAAATAACAAATTTATCCAGGGGCGGATGGGCTCTTTCAAGCCAGTCTGGGCAATAGTACCAAACAACCGGCCCATAGCACATAGGAAAAAAAATATGTTTTTCTAGGCACTAATGCCTATATCAAAAATATCTTTTAAGTATCCAAATTCATGTAGGAAATATATTGACTATATTGGTAATAAAAAAACTACATATGAACATACTACAAAAAAACATCTTGATACAATTTCATAGTTAAGGAACACAAAATTTCTACTGCGAAAAAAAAAACACTTCGTAACTCATTATACTATAATAATAGGGAGTAAACAGATTACGAAACCTAATGAATAAACTACTATCTATTATAAGGGGTAACAATAAAAAATTTCGAAGTATTAAAAACAAACCTAATTCCCTTCCTCTGTTTGTTACGATAATAGCTAGTAACTTAACAACCTGCGCAACAGGCTACTTGATCCAGCTAGTTCGTTAATAATATCCTAGTTATTAATATTGCTAAGGATCTCTCTTTCGATGTTCATAATTAGGAGCGATTCTAAGTGTTCATCACATAAAGAATTTGGCATTGTGTTTGATATATTTTAAAATTAAAAAACTACGTTCGCAAGATACTTGTGTAACAGGTAATGTTAAAATGACAATGTACGCAGTTTTTACAAAGAGTTTCTTCCATCCCACGTTGACATTTATTCCCTAAATTGATTTCATCTAAACTATCCTCATCGGTTAAAATTTTCGAATGTGAAACTATGGCATCTTTGAAAAGATTCCTGTAAATTCATTTTATAAATGTGCCAATTCCTTATAAAAGAATTTTATTCTTTTATTTTGAATGGTTGAATTTCTTCATCGAATTGTCTAAGTTTACTTGAAATATTTTTTAAACTATTTTAGGGTGCATCATTGTTTTTTAGGCCAGGAAAATTAATTGGATTAAATATTGTCATATCTGCGCATAGAGACATATTTTTTCATACCGTTTCCCAATTGATGTAATAGCATATTTGCCCATTATAATATAAAATACATTGATTTTGAATTTTTTATTTGTATTACGAACAGTCTCATCCGAGCACTTTTCATCGAAATGCTTTTTTACTTTTCTGATTCTAGCAGCTGAGCACATTATCGATTCGCATTCGGCATAACTATGCTAGAGAAAAAATGCGTAAGAAATATCGATTTAACATAATTTATTGGAATAACTGATCCAATGAATTGTTTACGATATAGGGGATTTCGTGATTAACAATAAGTAGCAAATGAATTTTTTTTATATAAATAAGACAAACCGGCCCACCGGTTTTGTCTGGTTGCCCGGTGGTCCCATCCGCCCCTGGAATTATCCCTATATATTGGCCTTATTGTCCAGATATATATATATATATATATATATATATATATATATATATATATATATATATATATATATGATCATTGAATGTTTCTTGAACCATTGCAAATATATAAGTTTCAGCAAAGTTTTCTTGGGAATTTTGGTTCATTCAAATAAACTGCGAGGTAGTGGACAGTTACATAATTTTATTTTTTTTTCCAGGACGTTTCGCTGACTTTCGTACAACTTTTTCAACTAGTTTATAACGTGTCTAAAAGTAAAATTGACCTTAAATAAATATATAGGTTTTACAAAAAATAAACTTACCATCAGAAACAAAGATCCATGCATTAAATGCGATAACAAATTGTGTAACACATATGAGACATATAACACGAAGATGACATTTTATATATTACATTATAAACAAACACAACCTGGAAATATAATACATCAGTCACATACATAGAACGACGAGTATTAAAGTCGACTGCTACTATATTACAAATAAGACATGTAGGTGCTATGAGAATTCTGTTGTTTTTTTGTGCTGTAAGAGTTTAAAAGAAATTATTTTACGAACATCCAAAATACCATTGTTATTTCATTTCTCATTTGGTATCCAATTGCAAAATAAAAGTGCATTTTTTTGGGGTACTAGTTAAAAACATAATAATGAATTATTTAATAAAATATTTGTTAGAGAACTGTATATTTTCTAATTTTAAAGGTGAAAAATTTAATTAAGAATATTAAAATTTATTGAGACCAGCTATTTCCGATTTATCGTTTATGGATTGAGGATTGTTTTTTATGTGGATCATTTCATGATATTCGCGTTTTCTTTTGTGTGGTTCTGTTAAGAGTATTTTTGTTTCATCAAAGTTAATATTATCATTAAGGTTTTCCTTATGTTTTTTAAGTGCTGTAGTATTTTTTTATCGTATCGATGCCCATTTAACCTATTGTGAAGATGTTGGCTAGTTTGACCAATATACACAGAAGGACAATCTTTACATGGTATCTGGTATACAGTATGCGTTTTTTTATTTTTAAGAATTTCACTTTTTAGTTTGCTGTAATTATTATTTAGGAGGTTAAACCCTTTGTGACACACAGTAACATCATGTTTTTTAAAAAGCTTTTGGGAATTCTCTGACAGGTTGGGTATACATGGTAGGAACAAATAGTGTTTATGATTTTTCTTATTGTTTTTTCGGTTTTCTTTATCAATAATAATCAAATTATATTCAATGCGTTGTCTAAAAATAGAATATATTAGTTTTTGTGGATATGAGTTTAATTTAAGCACATTTTTTGCCTTTTTTATTGAGGTATTTCTAAACTCAGGGTTGCTCAATTTAATTGCTCTATCGGCTAAACTAATTACTACAGATTTTTTTTGTTATATATGGTGGTGTGATTTATAGTTTAGATACCTACTGGACCACGTAGGTTTTGTATACCATTCTGTCAGAATTTTAGTATCTTTGTGGTGTAGCGTCATATCAAGAAAGTTTATTTTGTTCAGTGTTTCGATTTCTATAGTAAATTGGAGTTTTTTATGATAACTATTAAAAAGATTTAAGGTATAGTTGATTTTATCTGTGGGAATTGAGCAAATACAGTCATCGACATATCTATAGAAAAATGGTAACGAAAAATTTAATTTAGAAATAATTTTGGTCTCAAGGTCTTCTAGAACTAATTGGGCAATTATACTAGATATTGAGGCGCCCATTGCGCAACCTTCAATTTGCTTGTAGAATGAATTTTTATATTTAAAATAGGTTGATGTTAAAGTATTTTTTATAGCTTCTAAAAAATCGTTTAGAGGAATATCTGTATACTTTTTTATTTCAGGCCACCTTTTTTTAATTACATTTATGGCAACGTCTATTGGTACAATGGTGTATAACGATACTACATCGAGGGAAACAAGGGTGTAATCAATTGGGATCTGTACTTCGTTTATTTTTTCTTTAAAGCTCCATGAATCTTTTATGTAATGGCTATTTCTGTATGCTACGTTCGATAAAATATTTTTTAGAAATTTTGAAAGGTTATTGAAAGGGGACTGAATACAAGATACTATGGGTCTTAAAGGAATTCCTGGTTTATGAAGCTTGGGCAGGCCATATATTCTGGGAGGTAAGGAGTTTTGAATTAATATATCTTTAGCTGTGTTTGGTGAAATAAAATTATTTTGTTCCCATTTTTTGATTAGCTCATTGTTCTTTTTTTGATAAATAGTTGTAGGGTCATTTTTAATTTCAATATATGTTGTTTTATCTTGTAATAATGCGTTGATTTTGGAGTCGTATTCTGCGGCATTCATTATTACCGTTTTATTGGATTTATCTGGTTGTAAAATTAGTAATCCTGGGTTTTCTTTTAAAAAACGTTTAGTTTTCTTCAGATCAAGACCTTCACAAAATTCTGAAGAAAACTAAACGTTTAACTATACCTTAAATCTTTTTAATAGTTATCATAAAAAACTCCAATTTACTATAGAAATCGAAAAACTGAACAAAATAAACTTTCTTGATATGACGCTACACCACAAAAATACTAAAATTCTGACAGAATGGTATACAAAACCTACGTGGTCCGGTAGGTATCTAAACTATAAATCACACCACCATATATCACAAAAAAAAATCTGTAGTAATTAGTTTACCGATAGAGCAATTAAATTGAGCAACCCTGAGTTTAGAAATACCTCAATAAAAAAGGCAAAAAATGTGCTTAAATTAAACTCATATCCACAAAAACTAATAAATTCTATTTTTAGACAACGCATTGAACAGCACAACTCCAATATCACAGATAAAGAAAACCGAAAAAACAATAAGAAAAATCATAAACACTATTTGTCCCTACCATATATACCCAACCTGTCAGAAAATTTCCAAAAGCTTTTTAAAAAACATGATGTTACTGTGTGTCACAAAGGGTTTAACCTCCTAAATAATAATTACAGCAAACTAAAAAGTGAAATTCCTAAAAATAAAAAAACGCATACTGTATACCAGATACCATGTAAAGATTGTCCTTCTGTGTATATTGGTCAAACTACAGCACTTAAAAAACATGAGGAAAACCTTAATCATAATTTTAACTTTGATGAAACAAAAATTCTCTTAACAGAACCACACAAAAGAAAACGCGAATATCATTAAATGATCCACATAAAAAACAATCCTCAATCCATAAACGATAAATCGGAAATAGCTGGTATCAATAAAATATATTTTAGTATTCTTAATTAAATTTTTCACCTTTAAAATTAGTAAATATACAGTTCTCTAACAAATATTTTATTAAATAATTCATTATTATGTTTTTAACTAGTACCCCAAAAAAATGCACTTTTATTTTGCAATTGAATACCAAATGAGAAATGAAATAACAATGGTATTTTGGATGTTCGTAAAATAATTTCTTTTAAACTTTTACAGCACAAAAAAACAACAGAATTCTCATAGCACCTACATGTCTTATTTGTAATATAGTAGCAGTCGACTTTAATACTCGTTGTCGTTCTATGTATGTGACTGATGTATTATATCTTCACGTTGTGTTTGTTTATAATGTAATATATAAAATGTCAGCTTCGTGTTATATGTCTCATATGTGTTACACAATTTGTTATCGCATTTAATGCATGGATCTTTGTTTCTGATGGTAAGTTTATTTTTTGTAAATCATATATATTTATTTAAGGTCAATTTTACTTTTAGACACGTTATAAACCAGTTGAAAAAGTTGTACGAAAGTCAACGAAACGTCCTGGAAAAAAAAATAAAATTATGTAACTGTCCACTACCTCATCAGTTTATTTGAATGAACCAAAATTCCCAAGAAAACTTTGCTGAAACATATATATATATATATATATATATATATATATATATATATATATATATATATATATATTTCAACAATATCTAAAAATCTTCTTTTAAAAATCGTCTTATATGTATAGATTAAGGAAAAAGGACACATCTAAATGTTTGTTGCTCGATAAGAGATTTAGGTGAATATAATAAAAAGCTGCAGCCTTAGCCAATATATATATATATATATATATATATATATATATATATATATAGCATATATGCCTGTGTGTTTTTCAGTTATACTTCTCCGGACCAATGGTATATCCGGCCAGAGTACGCAAAGTACGATATGATGCGACTCATCTATAGAAGCATCGGATCAATCAATTATTTGCCAACTTCTATATATAAATCAAATTCACTTACTTACGCAACACCCCGTGTGTAAACAGAATCGCTGGTCCCATTCAAGCGCATACCGCTGAATGACTCCGGAGTAATGAACAAGTAAAAAAAAAAACAATCTCACTTCACCAACGATTTATTAAGTTGACAAGTAACAAGCATTTACTACCGAGATATGTACTTTTAACTCACTAATTTAAATTTTCATTAAGTTACAACGTCTTGTCACGAAGCGAACGCGCATCATAACAAACTGGTAAATGTTGAGCCAACTAACCTGTTGGAATCTTACCTGTGTTTTTTCAGACGACCTTTAAATATTTAAAACGTTTGAATGAATGCTAGGTCCGCTGCTGTTTCGTTATTTGATCACGAGATTGGCACATCATCGCGGACATCGTGATGCAGACTCTGCTAGGGCGAACGTTATTTTTTTAATGAATCGGCAGATGTATATGTTAACTGGCAATATTTATTCATGTCCTGGTATCAGGACGAATTTAAATTTCGGGAAATGTTAAAGACTGTAACGAATTTGTTTATCGAAACGTAGGCATTACAAATTTATTAATCCTGATGATCGAAGGCAAAGGCAGCATTTAGGCTCATTTATGTCCATCCAAAAGGAAGCCTAAGATCATGAAACCACTTTTTTAAACAAAGGAAAGAATCTTTTCAGGCCGAGCATGTCTTACAATGACAACTTTTCATATTTAAGAAAGCAATATAATAATAATAACAATAATAATAAATGCCTTTATATTACCGAAATAAGACACTATATAATTATATCGATATGGGTGGCGATGTTCGATTTAATCTCGCTTCCACGTAACCATCCCATCGCCCTAAATAAAAAGAATGGAAATATCAAAACTCTAGAAGAAAAAATAAATTATAATTATATTGTTTTTTATGGCGTTCTATTTGATATAAACAGGCGTTTGATTTTTTTTCTGAATTTTGTCTCAGTGGGTGCGTTACGAATTGTGACAGGAATTTTGTTAAATATCTTCACGGAGTTATAGGAAAATGACCTTTGACACGGACTGTTTTTAGGTTTAGGGATTCTGTATATAAACCTTGAACGAGTCTGACCTTCATGCGCATCCACATTTCTGTAAAACATTGAATGCAAATAAGGCTGCTTACAACTCAACTCATACCCTATACATCAATTTTGGATTTAGTATATACATATTTAGATTTACTATTTTAGTATTTCTATTTAGAATAACAGGCCAATACATAATACAAAACGCTAATGGGGGTAAGGATTAGTTAATTGCACAGCATTAACTTTATATTTGTTGGATATCTTTACTAAGATATAAATATTCGAGTTCGCAATATGATTTCTGAACAAGAGTGGTCACGTGTGATTCGAATATTAGCTTAGTGTCTACATGCGGACCCAATTTTTTTACACACTCACTGAATTTTATTGATTTATTATTAAGACATACCTTAAAATCAGGATTGTTTGATAGTTCCCCCTTTTTTAGGTCCAAATAGTAGTATATTTGAGTTTTCTTTTCATTTACCGGACGACACTTCACCCCTTCAGACGTTTTTTTGTACTATATTTTTGGGCAAACTTATTTGAATAGAGTCGATTTATTATTATTATTATTATTATTTAAATCCTCATTTAATTTTACAGTTGGTTCCCTGATCTTGTTTTTAGGAAAAAATAAATAAATTTAGATGTCATCAATCAGTATATTGACGTACAGAACAGAAGTTAACAAAATTAGAAAATATAAAAGTATAGACCAAGAAATGCAGAGGTCCTAAAATGCCGTTTTGCGGCTGTATATCTTCACATACTTTGTTTAGTTTTACTTAAAAAACCCAAAATAAGTCCTATTATCATAGATACCCAGGTACCTATAGTCTGTACTAAAAAAAATCGGTAAATTTCCTTTACCCGGAACTTCCCTCGTTATGAATATTTCCTTTTATTAGGAACAGTAAAGTGTGACCCAATTTAGTTATTTGGTAACAGATATACGTAAACTATATTGGAATCGTACCAATATTTTACCAGTTTCTACCAATGTACTCTTAATTTTTGGACATAATTTAAAATAAATTGAATATGTAATTTATTCCTATATCACATTTAATTTTTGTGAAAAATTTGAAGTCAATTGAATAAGAAAATTTTTTTTACGATGAACATTTTATTTGGCCGCCATTTTGTTTCGCTATTTTGAATTCATACCTAAATTTTACTAGTGTATCTCTATATCGCACTTAAAGATTGCACAAAACTTGAAATTAATCTAATGAGTAGTTTTTTCAGGCTGATTTTTTAAATATTTGTTATAAAAATGTTACCAGTTAACACTTAATTTTCGTGCAAAATCTGAGATAATTTGGATAATTAGTTTTTTAGTGCTAATTTTTTTAAAATTTCTCCAGGTCCCTATTTTGTTCCGCCTTATTGGATATTTACCAAAATGTTACAAGATCAACCCCATAAAACCATTAATCTTTAACCAAAATTTGAAATCAATCGGGTAAGTAGTTTTCTGGCTATACCGCAAACTGACAAACAGACTGATGGAATTGAGAAAATATGTTTCTAACATTTAGAAACGCTAAAATTTGAAGCCATGTAAAAATTACAATATTTTATTTAACTATCATTTTGTTCACCCATCTTGAATTTGTTCCACAATCTTATTAGTTCACCTCTATATTACGCTTAATTCTTGCACAAAATTTGACATCAGTTGTTTTTTCAGGCTGAATTTTTAAATATTTTATTAAGCCGCCATTTTGTTTTGACATCTTGGATGGATTCGCACCAAAATTTTACCAGTTGACTCCTACATAATACTTGATTTTTGTGCAAAATTTAAAATACATTGGATAAGCAGTATTTTTTTAACATTGTGCCGAAATTTTTTTCCGTATTGGATTTCTACCAAGGTTACCAGGTCATCCCCATATGACCCTCAATTTTTGGAAAAAATTTGTAATCAATGAGGCAAGGAGTTTTTTAATTTTTCCGCGAACAGCCTGACAGAGAGACAGACCGACAGAATTGAGAAAACATGTTTTTCGGCACCTAAGGTCCTTGAAATGTAAAGATCTGAAAAAATCTCGGGAAGTGATTTTTTTCACGATTACAATACTTTCCTTTTACGAGGGAAGTAAAAATTATTATTCTTACCACAACTTACTAGTTTATCTCCATATCATACCTACCTACTTTTATTGTTAATAGCATGTTTTTATGTTTGTTTAAAAGCCATCCTTATTTTCGAGCTATACTTAGCATATTTGTTATTTAAATTTTTTACAAATAGAGAAATAGAACTGAAACCAAACATAAAGTAGGATTTTTTTAGCAATTACTTCTGCCATACGACTGAAACGTTTACATTATAACACCGTTATCGATCTCAATTAATGTCATTAAAAATAATTGGAGACGCAGTTTTTATGAGATTTTTAATAACATTAATACAAGTAAGTGTTTTTAATTTTTTCTTTTGTAGTAAATTTGAGAGAGAACCTATATAAATGATGTTCTATTACATGATTTTCATTAATAACTAAATCTTACATAAAGAGACGGAATTTTTAATATTACTAAAATGTTTCCCTGTAATATGGTTTTATCTGCGAAATTTAAAAATGCCAAAAAATATATGTAAATTCGGCCCTAAGTAACATGTAAAATTACATTTATGCAGACAAAATTGCTATTGAAAACCGAAAAATATATTGGGTTTTGTGGTTTTTTAGTTCCTATTCCGAAAATATACTAAATTAGTACTTATTAGTAAGAATAGGGTTACAACATTCGAATTTTTACTGTAAATGACGGAAATTTCAACTGTAATTTAACAATTACTTATTTTTACAGTTTTAAAAGTAAAAATACGTAAAATTACGTTTGTAACATGAATACGACGTTATTTTATGTAAAAACACAATTTTTTTGTGAACTATCAATAGGTAGGGATACCTATCGATAACTATCGGTATATTGATAGATACAATATATCGATATATACTATCGTCTATCCATAGTTAAAATCTAATATTGCCCATCCCTAAGGATATTTGTAAATAAACACAAATAAAATTAAATACATGTTTAAAAAGTGATTTCTAATTGTCTGACAAATATACAGGGTGTCCCACGGAAAAGTAACACATTTCGCGACTTAATAGCTCGAAAACGAAAAATAATATCGAAATGCGGTTTTCACCGAATGGCTTAGATTTGCTCCGAGTTTTTTCTTGTCAATATTGCCAAATTTTCTCATTTATCCTAGGATCGCGGAGAAATACCTAGCTTTTTGGGACTAAACTACTGGTTTATTTTAAATAGGACACTCTATATATTTTTATTGTCTTGGATAGCCTGATACTTCTTCTTTTCAAAAATACATAGTTTGGGGATATTTATTTCAAGTTCTTAGATTTTAAAATTAACTTTGTAAATTTTTGCTTCGAACCTAATTTGAAATTTCTTTATTGCTACAAATAGCTGTTTTTTGGGACTAAATTACTGTTTTATTTTAAATGGGACACCCTATATATTTTTATGGTCTTGGATAGTCTGACACTTCTTCTTTTCAAAAATACATAGTTTGTGGATATTTATTTAACTTCTTAGATTTTAAAATTAACTTTGTAAACTCTTGCATAATAATTAACTTTTCTGTTTACACGAAATGTTGCTTCGTCTGGCATTATTAATTACGCATTAGGAAATTGTCTCGTTAAATGCAGAATTGCTTCACACGTGTATCTAATATCTTTGTTTGTAAGCGTGGAGATAATTCGTTGAAATGCTTGAATTTTGTATGTTTTAGATTTAATAATCTTTAAAAGTCGCTCTACCTTTCTACGTCATCCATGGCTATCCATTCTTCATAGATACGCGACACCATAACTATCAAGTGTGCTTCGGAACAAAAGTATGTAGGCGAGGTCCTGTCGACCATTAAAAATAAGTTTGTTGTCAAATGCAGCTGACAGATTTTTGATTTCTTCGATTTTTAAAATGTTTAATCAAATTGTAAAAGAATTTTTAGTAATCACATATGCAGAAACGAAATCAATAACAATATCCAGACGCAGATTTCGTACAGATACAGGCTCTTTGGAGAGAATCAAGCAACGTGACAATCGAGCAGACGTGCTACTGAACGAAATCTTAGCTGTAAGGGAATAATTATAAAATATCTATTCGTAAAATGGCCAGCACATTGATGATGTGGGATGTGGAAAAGTAAAGTAGAGCGACTTTTAAAGATAATTAAATTTAAGGCATACAAAATTCAAACATTTCAACGATTTATACCCCACGCTTACGAAAAAGATACTACACATGTGAAACAATTCTAGATTTAACGAGACAATTTCCCAATGCGCAAATAATAATATCAGACTAACCAACATTTCATTTAAACGGAAAGGTTAATAAACATAATTGCCGCATATGGGGAGAGGAAAATCCGCGAGAATTTTTCGAATTTGAAAAAGATCCACCAAGGTGCACGGTCCTTTTTCCTGGAGAATACCGTCTTTGGAGCTAACTAGATGACGCCCCAGCGCATTATTCAAATATTGCCAGAAATTCATTGGATCGAGTTTTTCCACACAGGTGGATAGGCAGGGGAGGTCCTATGCTGTGAGCTCCATATTCACCAGATCTAACGATCCCAGACTTTTTTCTGTGGGGTTATGTGAAGAAAGCGTGCTACAATCCTCTACCACGAAATTTGGAAGAACTTAAAATTAACATAGGAAATGTTATAGAATGAATTCCACAGGAAATGTTTCAAAACTCGTATGGAAATTTTCTTTATAGATTGACTAAGTGTGTGAAAGTTAATGGAGGTCACATACAACAATTATTATAGTTTTTATTTATCTTCACGAAAATGAAACTTTTTACCTTTTGTTATTTTACTAAATTCTATTTGAACTTAAAATAAATATCCCCAAACTATGTATTTTTGAAAAGAAGAAGTGTCAGACTATCCAAGAACATAAAAATATATAAGGTGTCCTATTTAAAATAAAACATTAATTTAGTCCCAAAAAATAGGTATTTCTCCGCGATCCTAAAATAAATGGGAAATTTTGGCAACATTGACAAGAAAAAACTCGGGGCAAATCTATATAATTTTTCGTTTTCGTGTTATTAGGTCGCGAAATGTATTACTTTTCAGTGGGACACCCTGTATTACATTTAATGCAAAAAGTTATTTAATTATAGATAATTTTAACAAATTGAGTGAACATTTAAAGAACGTGCATTAACGCTGTAGTCACGCAAACATAGTTTAATGTAAACGAAATAATTTTACTAGAAGATTAAACACATTATACAACCTTCAAGAAAATACATATAATTTCGAAATTAAATGTCGTGTTGTATGCATATATTTTTGTATGTATGTACACCAATTACTCCGGGATGGTTTGACTAATATGGATGAAGTTTTCAGGGTACAGTGTCGGAATAGTCCCATAGCAAGCATACTAAAATAATAAAAATGGCGGAATGGCGCAAACAACTTTACCGTCCGTTTTGTAACTCCATTATCTCACTAACCCTTTCAGTACGGGAAGCCATTAGAGTGATAAAAATATTGGTGGGTTCTTTAGGCAGGAAGTCATTTAAGTTAAAAGTAAATAATTTGAAATAATTCTGTTTTTGAATGTTTTCCATTCGTATCATTTTTTTATGTTTGGACAGACCACAAAGGCCTGTATTACAGAACACGGAGTCGGAATCTCCAAATACTCATTTGCTATAAAGCAACTGAAATCCCGAAACATGCTTTCGTAATTCACGTTATCTTTATCAGTAGACCAGTGGTTCAATTGTCAATGGACCAATGGTTCAATTGAATATGTAAAAACAAGGCACTTACCGTAGTCTATGAGCACATGGTTGGAATAAGTACTAAGTAACTTTGGCATATTAATGAAATAGATCTTCCACTCGGCCAGTATGACTGCAATGGTATTGACAGCTAATATTGACACAGCCAAGTACAAGAGGGTTTCTTGTCTCTTAGGTGACAGCACCCCGATACAGGCTACCATTCCTCCAGCGATTCCTATTATAATATTCTGAAAAGAATAAAAAAAAGGTAAATTCATCTTTACCCAAAACCTCCTTCGTACAGAATTTCACTACTTACAATAAACAGACTATATAATTGCATATAATTATTTAGTATATTTTTATACAAATCGTGTAAACTGTAAATTATTTCAAAATTTTTAATTTGTTCATTATTAATATTTTTTATTTTTCATAATATTATTAATGTAGCCTAGAAAAAATAAATTATGTCCTTTATTATTTTCCTTCATAAAAAGGTTTTATTTCAGGACATAGGATTTTACCGAATATTTAAACATTCTATTAGAGAGCTGTTTTGTTTTGCCATATAGGATTTACACTAAAAATTTACCAGTATATCCCTGTTTACCACTTTATTTCTATGCAAAATTTCAAGTAGTTTTAAGTAGTTTTTGGTACCAAACTTTTAAACATTTCCATTCCATTAGGCCGCCATTTTGTTTTGCCATAATGGATTTAGACAAACATTTTACCAGTTTATCCTTACCTCTATTACATTTATATAATGCAAATCTATCATAAGGTTTTCGGAAAATGTGGAAAATACGTAGTAAATGACAAAGAAAAATCTAATACACCTCTGACAAATATTGAATGATACTGAACATGTATCCAGTAGTGTCTTCCTAAGCGTAGTGAAGCCACTATAAAAGAGGTAGAAAAAAACTTAAATTTCGAATTGCAAATCGTAATTTTGTTAAGTTGCAACTTACAAATATAAAAATAAATATAAAATCTATTTTTTTTGTATTACTTTTCTTCGTTTATTTTTCAAAAGAAGAGCCTTCTTCTTTCGAAGTCGGGCTCTTTTACTTTTGAAAAACGAAGAAAACAAACCCTTGCAGTTTTCAGGCAACATCCCCATTTTCGATTCTTGGAAACTTTGAATGTTTTAGTGTTATTATATATGATAATTCGAAAAAGAGCCTTGTTACGTAAAGAAAACAACATTCGTTTGTTTTTGAAAAGAAGAACCTCTACGTCGTAGCCGGACTTTTTTAACTTTAGAAAAATGAACTCATGCAGTTTTCAGACAACATCGCCTTTTCCGAATTATCGGTAATTTTGACTGCATTAGCATTATTAATATAAATAAAAGAGCGTTGTTGTCTAAAGAAATTCTTTGTTTTCTGAAAGAAGAGCTTTCCTCGTTCGAAGTGGGGCTCTTTTAGGTTTCAAAAAATAAAGAAAACAAACTCATACAGGTTTCAGGCAAATAGCCTTTTCCGAATTATCGGTATTTTGATTGCATTAGTGGTATTATATATGATAATTCCGAGTTATTGTTAATTTTGGATGTACGTAGTGTTACATACAATAATTCGGAAAAGGGGTGTTGTTGCCTAAAAAAAAACCTCATTAGATTTGTTTTCTTTCTTTTTCGAAATACCAAGAAATCAAGCAAGCTCTTGCAATTTTCAGGTAACATCGCCATTTCCGAATTATCGGTAATATTGACTGCATTAAAGATATTATGTATGATAAATCGGAAAAGAGTGTTGTTGTCGTGTTGAGTTGTTGCCGAAAGAAAACGGCTTTTTTTTAGTTTTCTTTATTATTCGAAAGACGAACTTTCCTCGTTCGAAGTGGGACTCTATTCTCTATCAGCTTTTGAAAAACAAAAAGATGAACTGTGCGAGAATTAAGTCTGATATAGAGATGAACTGTTAAAATTGTGATACGAATTTAATATAGCGTATGGTATGGTACGAATTCAACATGACGAAACAAATTGGCGGTATAATAAAAAATCAGACTAAAAACTACTTATTTAATTTATATTAAATTATGCCCAACCATCATCAAGTATGGCACAGAAAATATAAATAAAATGTTTGAAGAAAAGACAGTATACAGTGTACAGTATGTTCCAGATTCGCTTCTCTGTATTGGGATTTCGGCTCCTATTATACCTACAGCAAAGGTTAAATGGGAAGAGTTTTATAGGAAACTTAAAGTACATTCGATATCCGGCTTCAGATTTATGGTCAATTGGTTTTGGAATCGACGAGAAACCGAAAATGACGGATTTCGTTTTTCGCCAGTAAATCCAAAAGGGTAAATTTAACAGCTGTCAAAATATGACATTGTTGAAACACTTTTTTAAGACGAATAAGATGGCATGTACTACATGTCTCCATCGTCTTTGGTTATACCGCAACCTGCCTCAACTTTCATTTTTCTTATGGCCGCCATATTGGATTTTTCGATTTTTGGAAAGACCGTAAAATTTCCAGTCTAGTGATGTCTCACAAGTGCATAAAAGATTTGAGTGTCATCGAAATATTACACTGCGTAAAGTTAGGTCTCAATTTTTTCTAAGCAGGCCATGATTTATTTGTAACAAAAGTGGGCTTTGACTTTGACGTTAAATAATTCAAAGCATCAAAGTTGTGCTTTAATAAGTAGTATGCTTTTCTCTCAATAAAATCATAAACCTGACACACAAATTTTTGAGACCTATTGAAAATGGCACACGGAATGAAATGTACCCCGAACGTCGCCGGTAGCCTCATAAAACCCAATTCAAAAAAATCGTAGTTAATTTAATCAACCATGGGGCCTTCGAACAGCCTAGAAACGAATACAATATTGATAATGAAAATCGCGACAGAAACATTTTACAAGCTATCAACGAAAACCCTAGTGCATCGGAAGAATTGTAGAACAGGAAATTTATATGCCAAAATCAACAGTACAGAGAGTATTAAAAAAGGATAAGTACCATCTATACAAACCCATGGTAGTTCAAGGACTTAAAGAAACTGATTTTCCAAGACGACTACGCTTCTGTGAGTGGTATACTACGAGGTGTAATGAAAATCATGTCTTGTGGTCCGATGAGAACAGGTTTACGAATTGTGGAGTTTTTAATAGACACATCAGTCATCACTAGGGCTGCGGAAAACCTTCACGAAGTAGCAGAGAGACATCTACAGACCAGATTTTGAAGTAACGTTTGGTGTGGGGTCATTGATAATTTAATCTAACTTACCTTCTTTAATAGGACACCTATTTATAAAGTATTAATCATTTCAGAAAATCGACTTATAGGATCATTTTTGTATGACTACAACCTAAACGGACTTAGATACCTAGAGCTTTTGCGAAATCCAGTTGTACCGGTTTTACGAGCTATTCTAACGGAAGATGAGTGTAGAAGAACCTGGTTTTAACAGGATGGATGTTCGGCTCGCAACATCATTCAAACAGTCACCAAAAGTGTCTCGATGCAAATGGACGTCATTTTGCAAATCTGTAAATTAATGTAACCCAGGTACGACGTAGTTAAGAACTTATTTAGATTTTGTTTAGTCGTTATTTACGTTCATGTTATATTGAAAATTCAATGCTTTTAATATATTACTTATTAATGTAATCTCATGGCCTCCATAGAAAAAATTGAGATCTAACTTTAGGAAGTGTGATATTTGGATGATACTCAAATCTTTTATGCACTTGTGAGACATTGCTAGACTGAAAATTTTACGCTCTTTCCAAAAATCGAAAAATCCAATATGGAGGCCATAAGAAAAATAAAAGCTGTCAAATTTACCGCTTTGGATTTACTGGCGAAAAACGAAATCCGCCATTTTCGATATTTCCAAAACCAATTGACCGTTCATAAATCTAATGCCGGAAATCGAATGCGCTAAGTTTTCTCTAAAACTTTTCCCATTTAACCTTTGTTGTAGGTATAATAGGAGCCGAGATCCCTGTAATACCCAGAGAGGCAACAACAAAACCAAACGTATTTTTCAAAACTTTTGGATAATTTAAGAACGTGTGGAAGTTTCGAACAGTCAAGGCCTAAAAAGTATAAGAAAGACAATAACAATCGTGACAATCAAGTTAAAAATTACTTTACCGAAAACTCAACTTCATCGACAAGAATAAGCAGTACAGAGCAGACATTCCTAGGACAACACTTTTTTTAATTTTTATTTTAAAGAAAAATAAGTGCCACCCATACAAGCCGACCATTATTCAAGGGCTTATTGAAAGAGATTTTCTAAGAAGACTTACCTTTTGTAACTGTTACATTAACAAACGCCAGGAAAATATAAATTTTAGCAGTGCCATTATATGGACTGACGAAACATATTTTAGTAACTGTAGAATCTTTAACAAACACCATCGTCACCATTGAGCAACAGAGAATTCTTGATTGTTGGCACAACGTAGGTTGCAAACTCGATTTGGCATGAACGTTTGGTATGGCATTTACGGTAAAATAGTTTTTCATATTAGCTGCTTTATACAAAATCTTGTATGTTCAGGTAATCGACTTATAGGTCCATTTTTTTACCAGCATACTTAAACTGGTGAAAGATATTTAGATATGCTAGAAAACCAAATTCTACCAGCAATTAGAGATGCAGCACAATACGAATTTCATAATGTTTGGTTTCAGCAGGATGGCTGTCCAGCCCACAATTCCAGGGCTCTCAGAGATTTATTAAGAACAACTTTTGGGGACAAATTAATTTCTAATGGTGGTCATACATCATGGCCTGCTAGGTCGCCAGATATTACACCCTTGGATTTCTTTTTGTGGGGGAACGTTAAAAATGATATTTTTGAATTTGAACCTCCCGAGACATTGGCAGTACTCAAAGAGAGAGCTCAGGAAGTGTGACAAATAGTGCTTGCGTTGCTAAAAATGGACAGCATTTTGTTTAATATACCAAATATTGTATTCTTTTGTGTACATGTGTATGTTTCTAGTTAAAGTTTATTAATATTTTTTCGTATTTCTTGGGATTACTACATTAAATATTTATTAAACATTACAAAAAAATATTGTTACCGTGGCGATCCAAAGCCTACTTGAACAAAATCGATTTTTGATTATTTTGATAGTTTTTCTTTAGGAAATGTAAACTTGTTATACATCAATGAATAGGACAAAAATCCACGGACGGAAACTTCGTCATTAAAATCTAATTGCATCACCGTTTTCTACACAAAAAATGGCTATAAAAAGGTGTTCATAGATTTTGAAACAAAATACAAATAAAGAAGTTTCAGGGCTTTACAGAAAATGCCATTTTTTAGTTTTTTCAAAATATCTTGAAAACCAAAAAAATTAAAAGCACGCCGCTGACGTTTTTAAATTACCAATAAAATTCTGTAAAACTTTGCTCATTTAATCATTTTTGTATCTCTTATAGTTCCCTTGGTCCCAATACATGCATCACCAACACACTCTATATTGGTTACTAAGTGACTATGTGTAAAACTAAACTGGATCATACTTTACTATTCCTAATAAAAAGAAAGATTCATTAAGAGGGAAGTTCCGGGTAAAGGAAATTTACCGATTTTTTTTCCCATTACTTATGTAAAAAAAGTGGGCCTATTAATTCAAAAATAATTCTATTAATACAATTCTAGCCAGTGCGGCACACTTTATACTACTTGGAACTGATCGATAGCGCAGTGGAGCTTCGATAATTCGCTAAATCGTCCCAGATATTTCCCAAAGGACAGCTGTTTCCATGTATTTCTGTCGTATTCAGCAAATACGGCAAACTGCAGTTCGGGACCTTTATTGAAAATCCTGAAACGGGTTGGTTTCAATTATTAATATGCATTGTTTCGCGAATGCTACGGCTACGAGATATCGCAACAATTCGGCTTTTTCTTTTATATACGGCCGAATAGGGAAAAATATCATAGTAAACATTTTAAATTAGGTAATACTGGGAATGCAATGAGGAAAACTGGGTGGCAAAATCTACTGTATAAAAAATAATATTCTGAACGTTTCGTTTCAATTATTAAAATGCATTTTTTAGCAAATGCAACCGCTACGAAATAACGCAACAATTTGGCTTTTTGTTTTATATGCGGCCAAATAGCGAAAAGTATCACAGTATACGTTTTAAATTAGGTAATACTTGGAATGCAATGAGGGAAATTGGGTGGCAAAGTCTCCTATATAAAAAATAATATTGAAGCGTTAGGTAATTACAAGTCTGTCTGAGTATCAAAGCGATGCTAAGCATTTCCAGGGTTCTTACAACCCTTTAAACGATTTTTGTAGTAATAATTTACTTTGTACTCTTCGGAGTCATGAAAGATTTGTTACTCGAAAAGTTAATTATTGAAATAATTTTCCTACAGTATTTAAGTGTTTTTAGAAAGTCGCTATTCCAAGAGAGTAAATATATTTCAAGAGGATTAGTAGTTTTAAACATTTCATTAGGCCGCCATTTTGTTCTACTCTATTTAATTTGCAGCAAAATGTTTATCAGTTCATCCCTATATAACACTTGTTCTTGTGCAAAATTTAAAAACAACGGATGAATTCTTTTTTTTTTTTGCTTTAATATTTCATTTCATTAGTTCACTTTTTGTTCCGCCATTTTGGATAAGTTTCAAATATATTTTCTATTTTTCTGCAAAATTTGAAATAAATTGGATAAGTAGTTTTTTAGTAATAATTTTTTATTTCATTTGCTGCCATTTTTTTACCAAAATGTTACCATGTCATACCCATATGATCCTTAATTTATGACCGTTAGAATTGAGAAAACATTTTTTTCGGCATCTAGGGACCATCAAACGTAAAGATCTGAAAAAAATCTCGAAGGGTGATTTTGTATGTTGTGTTTGCCAAGCCGAAAGTTATCTTTCTCTCAAATCAATCTAACATCCAATCAGATTCAAACAAGTATACATTTTGCATCTCCAAAACTTTTTTTGTTCAGATGTAACGTACATACATATACAGGTACACACAAACATTAATTCAGTTACCATACCTTTTTATATAAAACCACTGCCTCGATACTTCTGCGTATACCGTTTTTTAAATTTTGTTTTCATTTGTTCCTAATTGATTTTTATTTTATTATTAATACTATTATTAATATACTTTCTTTTATAATTATTATTTACATAATCTATAAAAAATTAATTATGATATTTATTATTTTCTCCCATAACATTTATTTCATTAGGCCGCCATCTTGTTCCACTATAATGATTCCTCACCAAAATTTTACCAGTTTATTCCTATATCACGCTTGATTATTATGTATAATTTAAAATCAATCGAATAAGTAGTTATTATATTATTATATTAGTTTTAAGACCGAATTTTTTTTACTTTCAATTAAGGCGCAATTTTGTTCTGCCATCTTGTTCCACTATAATGATTCCTCACCAAAATTTTACCAGTTTATCTTATATGGTTAGTATAATTTAAAATGAACCAAAATTTTTATCAGTTCATCCCTATATAACACTTGAATTTTGTGCAAAATTTAAAAACAATGGATGAGTTTTTTGCCTATTTTTTTACCATTTACAACAAAAAATGTTACCATGTCATCCCCATATGACCTTTAATTTTTGACAGAAATTAGAAGCAAATCAGAAAAGTAGTTTTTGATCTATGCTGCGCACAGACAGACAGACCGAAGGAATTGAGTAACCATGTTTTTCGGCATCTAGGGATCCTCAAAGGTAAAAACACAGAGCAGAATACCGATAAGACGGGACAGTTGCTACATATTCTGTCGAAACACGGCCATTTTCAAATAAGAGTTGTTTTGTGACTGAAAAGTAGTGACTTTTCTTTATTTCAGTGGAGAACTATTGTATAATTATGGCTCCAAAGTGTAAGTCATCAGGATATATTTCTAGTGCTTTTCTTGAATGCTCTTCGAAAATAGGAGAAGGTATTCCAGTGTTTTCGTTCCTCACGTCTAAATTGGAGAGTTATTTTTAACAAGAAATGTACTTCAGGAGTATTTGTACAAGAAAGTATAAACTGCCTAAAATATTGAAAATGACGAGATTATTTACCAAGAAATAAATATTTTAACATAGATTAATTTTTATATAATGAACGATATACGAAGACACAATAATTTATTTTGGTTTACTGGTTTCGGGTGCTTTGTATCTGCGTCCCTTCTTCAGAACCACTACAAGAATTGATTAAGAATTAAATTTAGCAAATCTACCACACACTCGTTAATCCTACTTCCAAAAAAAGATGTGTTGTGAAGATAGACACATTCTTATTTGTTAGTAACTTTTGGGAGCAATCGGGTCTTTATCGAGTAAATAAGAAAATATAACCAAAGTTTACTGAATATAATATTTCAGTAAACTTTGATATAACTATTCTTTAAAGCTTTGATAGTATGTTATTTTTCTATATTATAGTTTCTGTTTACGGTGTTCCAAAACAAAAAATTACTCTCGACAGATGGAGCTAATAATTCTAGTAAAGGTATTTAACTATTAATTAAATAATTTTAACTTTAATTATTAGTTAACTAACTTTACAAACATTATTAGCACCATCTGCTGAATAATTTTGGAACACCGTAAGAAAGAACTGTAATATATAAATTAAGTTTAAAAGGATAAATAGTTATATTTTCTCGTTTACTCGATAGAGGACACCATTTCTTCCAAAAGTTATTGTGTTTAGTGTTAAAGTGTATATCGTCAAAACATTTCTTTCATCACCGGCGAATTGCTAAAATATCTCCCTCTCAATTGTTTTTTATTTTTTTTTTGTCTTTTTGCTGTATTAATTTTAGATTTTACATTTCTTATCTTAAATGGAATGCCCTATTTATTTTTATTGAAATGAATGACTTTTGAGTTATGAAGGTTATTTTTTATTTGGCGATTTTCCCTTACACTATCCAGGCGATAGAGATAAAGCAAAAAATAAAAATATAATTACATACTTCTTGCATATATTGAAAAATCCAATTATTCCGATGCAGGGATCAGCCAATATCAAAACATTCTAATAAATAAAAAATAAATATACATACATTTAAATCTCCACACCATCAATGTATGTATTTCCAATTTTGTAATGTAACGACCTTCATTTCGTATATAAAATACTTTCTATAACTTTATTTAGATGGGATTCCTGATATTTATACATTTTTTGAAATGTATATCCATTTTCACCACATCTCAAATATTCAAGATAGATAGATCAACGGCTATTGTAACAAGTAGTTGTTTTTGAAGCACAAATTAAACATTATCACTGTCAGTTAAGCAGTATTCATTGACGAAGCTACTTTTGCTTGAGTCTAGAGATAACCCCCATTGAATAAAAGAACTTCATACTCAACATATTCATAAAGTTAATATCCGGACTGTGATACTGGGTAATAATATTATTCGACCTTATTTCACAGAATGTACATTAACTAGACAGAAGTATTTAGAGCTCTTTAGAAGAAGTGTAGTTCCTGACATTCAAGAAACTGTAGGTGAAATCTGGAACCAACATGATGGTGCTCCACCACATTATTCAGGGGAAACCATGCAGTTCCTAAGCAACCAGTTCCCGGGGAGGCTTATTGGAAGACGTGGTGCACTATAACGGCCACTTCGATCCCCTGATATAACTCTACTGGACTTTTTCTTGTAGAATTCTTGTATGTACAAAAATCGTCCAGAACATGTAGCCGAACTTCATGAAAGAATCCGCACCAAAGTTGAACAACACGCTGCAAGAGTTTTATGATCGACTTGGGTACTGTCTGGCAAATAATGGGAACCACTTTCAACATTTAATTAAAAATTAGTGTCGTTAAAATTAGTATTCCATTATGTTACTGTTGTTTTAGTCCATTGACTTTCAAACTTCTTCTTACCATAGCGTTATTGATGTTTTATCGTTGTTGTCTCACCCGTAGGCTTTTAAACCCTCTTTAAGTAAGTATTAAATAGTATATTGTTTCAATTTAAAAAAAATAAATTGGGCATTCCATTTAAGAAAAGAAAGTGACTACGTGTAGGGCAACACTGGAAAATCTGGCAACAGGGCCAATACCATTTTTCAATTCCGCATGCCCAGGAACCATCAAATGCCGAATTTTGTAAGCACATCTTTAGCGGTTCTACTAATATTTAAGCGCTCCGGTACTTTCTACTGTAAATGCGGTGTTGCCATATGTTAGCACCTAGTACACTAAATTTACTAAATTTGAGACGGTCAATTGATTGCAATAAAAATAAATGAGGCATTCTATTTAAGATAAGAAAAAGACAACGTGTAGCGCAAACTTGGGGAATCTCGCCACAGTGGCAATACCATTTTTCAATTTCGCTTGCCGCGAAATCCCCAAATACCGAATTTTGTAAGCACAATTTTAGCGGTTTTGAAGATATTTAAGCATTAAGGTTCTTTTTACTAACCATATATATATATATATATATATATATATATATATATATATATATATATATATATATATATATATATATATATATATATATATATAACTTGCTTGTAGTAACGTATACTACCGACAGTATAAAGAAATAACGGGGATTCGCCCAAAAATCTATATTATATTTATTTTCTAATAAGCCAAGCTATCGAAATAATTCATTTCTTCTTCGGGGATACTAATTAAAATGTAAAGACAATTTTGAGTGAATTTTCAGAAGTCAGAAAGTATAAAATTATGTAGAATTTTACTACTAAATTTTGACGTTATTATTGGGTTTTAAATTGTTTATTTCTTGTCAAATAACGTGAAAGTATGAAAAATCTACCTAATTTTATACTTCTGAAAATTCACTCAAAATTGTCTTTTTATAAATTTTATTTTTATTTTAATTACTAGCCCTAAAGAAGAAATTAATTATTTCGAAAACTTGGTTGCACAGATTGTTTAAAAATTATGATATTCTCACTTAATATATATTCTTACATATTTCTATATAAAAAATAAACATTTAAAAAAATGTGTCGTGCTTTCTTTTGCTATAAAATTAAGCAATTTTTATTAAGAAAGACTACACATTTAAATATGTTGTACACATTTACTATGACTTAATATAGGCAAAATATGTGAAAACCCTCTATGGCATTTTCCTGGACATCTTAGACTTTTTTAGTGTGGTCTACCTAACCTAAGCTTGGCGCAAAACAAAATGAATTTTATTGTCTTACCGTTTTTCTAAATTTATCGCTTAAGTTCGTGTCGTATATACGATAGGTCTTGAAGAAACTGAAATATGAAAGAGTAATTTAATTTGACCTCAGTTAGATATTCCCAAATTAGCTGTACTTATACTTGCCAAAATTATCAATTTCAGACGCCACTTAATTTTGGTGACAAGATTTATTGTGAACACAACAACAAATATTGAAATGTTAAGGAAAATGCAAAAATGGAATAATACAGGGGTGTTCCATTTAAAATGATAATATAGGCACTAGTTTTGAGCATAATTGACAACATCGCATTTGTGAACATTTGTTATGTTTCAAAAAGTATAGTAAGCTATACAGCAGAAGTGCGCTGGAAACAACTGAACAAAAAACACTATGTTTATCAAAACAATCGACTTTTTGAATCGCATTTTTTAGTTCATAGTTTTTACAATCTATACGAACTAAGAGACCCCTCTTATCTGTATTCTGCTCTGTGGTAAAGACCTGAAAAAACCTCGGAAGATGATTCTTTTACGATTACAATACTTCCCTCTTTCGAGACGAATTGTAGAAATTTTATCTTGTTATATCACAATATACAAAAACCATTTACGTCCTGCCATGTACTATTATTGATATAAATAATAGAGGAAAAACTTTCTCGAATCCCGTATGTCTATAAATCGCCGTTTTCAGCAATTTATTTTAATAAGTTCATAGGTGTCATTACGCAAGAAATAAATACTACTATATGCACTAGGTAATAACTATATAATCACACATAATATCGATGTACCGTGTGTTACGTGTTTTAGCATCTGGCAGTTATGGTATTTTAAATCGATTTAAGACTTTCACTGAACACGGTGCACCTCCGGGCTAGCAAAGGATATTATTATTAGGTTCTAGAAACAAGGTGTTTTCTATTTGAACCCGTATTTAAATCCGACAGACAGTTATATTGGTAATACGAGTACCAAATAGTAATTATTTTGGTACTGTTGACAGCCAGTGAATGATGATATTTCATCACAATTTGTTTTTCTTACTTTTTTTGAAAACTTTGTCATCAGACGAGATACGAGGTATTTTAAAAAGCAATGTTTATTCCTAATAAAACATAATAACAGGTGAAACTGAACGAATTGTTTTAATTTCGCGTAACAGCCATTAATGACATTGAAAAAACAAAATAAAAAATTAGTATCTAATTTTGTCACCCTTTACCCGGCATGATCTCAGTATATCTTTTGTTTAAAACAAGAGTTTCTGTAGTCTTTTGAGGTTGTGGTTCTTGTAGCCGCCTACCAAGACTACGGATATGGACTGGAAAATCCAAGCTACAAATTTCAGGTTCTGGAAGATTCTTTATAATAAGAGCAACCAGGAGCGTGTGGTGAAATTTTAAGCAAGGGAAGCAATTTTTAGAAACTTACCTATTTGTAATGTAATTCGATTCTTCGATCATTTTTTGCAATTTCGTCTATGACGTCATTATAAAAACGTCGATGCTCCGACCTATTTTGGAGAAGTTTATTTTCAATGGACAACAGCGATGTATGCGAAAGTCTCTCCTGCCCCGTTGAATTTCTCACGAAATTTTTTATACGTTTAAGTGTTGAAAAATTGCGTTCTACTGATGAACTTGTGGCAGGTATTGTCAATACTAATTCACACAATTTCGACACTTCGGTGTAGGCATCTTCCAGCTCCTTGTCTTTTAAAAATTGCATTAGTTAATTAGCGTTATTTTTTGCGCTAATGTCATCAGTTTCGTAAATCACTTTTAGTTCAGATCGCAATAACACTCAGTCGAAGAACTGGCCATAATGAAGAAGAAGAGATTTAAACGCATCTTCTGGAAAAGTTTTTCCTTTAAATGCATCAAAATTGCAGAGCTCGAGGAATTTAAAATCATTTAAACCGTTACATCTATAGTTTATTTGTTGCTGAATTTGGTCGATTATTTCATAAAAGAGGCGTCTGTATGAGATTGAACATCTCCCACCTTGTCTGCTCGAAGACTCTTGGCTTGTGGCTTAAAATCATCCACTTTTTTTAGGGCAAAAGCAATATCATTTGTTTTAGTAATATATTAAAAACATTGTCCGAGAATGGAAATATTTCTGAAAATATGTTCAACAAATAATTAAAATTAAAATCTCGTTTCAAACAGTCCAAAAACCCCCTCGAACTGAGTCCCACGTTTCATTATTTTCTATTATATTCTCAATTAGTTCAATCAGTGATTCACGATTTTCAGATACTGTTAACACAAGGCTTCTATTATAGTTCTACCTAGTAGGATCTACTTTGCACTGCATCTCCATCATAGCTTTGAGCAACACATTTTTCTCTCCATTAATTTCTTTAGTAACGTTATAAACCTCGGTATATAATGCATCTGCTTTTTTCGGGCTTGAATACTTCCGTCGGTTTTAAAAGCATTATTATAGATAATATGACATTTGTTTTAGCAATGAACCGCGCCTCGCCAATCTCCTGCTTAATTCTTTTTAGAATAATGGTTGCAACAGCGGAAATCAAATCATTCTGGCTAGACTGCTCTGAATGATTTTTTAAGCAATCATCATATTTAGCGATTAAACTAAGAAAATCTTGAAAATTTTCTCTTTTAGAAGAAACACTTGTTTCGTCATGACCTCTAAATCCCAATTCGTGCTGTCCGAGAAAACAAACAACATCGATAAGTCTTCTTAATATTTGCATATTTTTATCGACTAGTTCATTGTGTTGGCGGTGACTAATTTCCAACTGTTTATTAAGGGCGTGTTCAATTCTGGTTTTGCGGAAGACTTTTTCTTTTATGACGGCCTGCAAATGCGCTTTGGACATAATGTGTCTTTTTACAGCTTTATGGAAATTGTTTAAAACGGAAAAACCAGTTTTATTCCAGAGACCTTTTTCATTTTCAAAAAGTAAACATGGCCAACAAAATAATTTACTTATATTTTCACCCCTGTTAGCCATTTAAATTGTTTAATTTGTTTTTCCGGATAAAAATGTCTAATACAGTTTTTCATTTTTGTGGTTAAATTTTTCATAGGTGGTTTTGCCCTTCCTTTGGAAATTATTTGAAGCTTATCAGCGAAGTTTAATGTTGAAAATCCCTTTATTATTAAGACACACACCACACATTCAAACACACTCTTCTTACTAAATTCTCCAACATTTTCAACGTTATTACCGACAGCCGAAGTTGACGGTATTTGCATATCCACGTCCGTATTATTGTCTTCCATATCGCACTATGCACGACGCGACGTACGTATCACACAACACACGGATAGCCGTTCAAAGAAAGAACCTACTCCAACGCTAGCTTCCGCCCCCACTTAAAGCACGGCTCGATGAATCGGCACTGGCTTGATTCACAGGAAATCAAGCATACGGAGAAGCTAGCGGCCCGCATAGGTTCTATTCGATTTCTATTGTGGCTCGGTCGGAGTCAAGGCCGCATTTATTATGGGCTTGATAATTAAGATAATATTTTAGCATTTTTAATATAAACTATAAATTAATAGTTTCCTATTTCAAAAATTACATTTTAGAAGATGTTTTGTATTTTTTTTTGGGGAAGCACTGCTTGCCTTGCTTCCATGAAGTGCACGCCCCTGGCTCAGCATTCTGAGGAAGTGTATTTTCGGTAAGAAATTGGGATCTATGTTGTGTGCATATGGCATAATATGGTATTCGAGAATAACTATAATGCAGCTTTTAGAATTGAGATATGTCGATTTATCGATTTGATGCAAATTATAGTATAGTGTCGACGACGCGCGATTTTGGCAGAAGTCGTTTTTTCAGGAGAATCATCAAAGTAGTGTGCACGTATCGGCAAAACATAGTTGTAACTCCATGTGATGATGCACATAAATTACGAAACGCACTGACGTGGGCTGAAGTTCATGTACCCCTCCCCATATTATAACAAATACCATGAATAAAAGTTCTCTTTGAAGTACTGACCACCGAGCAAACGTGTCCGCTAGCAAACACAGGCATTTGTCGTTCCTCCTATTCTCCTCCACACAAAGCGAACGTATGAACGTATGCGTTTTTCACCGTACGGACAAATTCCTTAAACGAGTATTTAGAATTAATTATTCACTGCCATATAAAAATGTGTACGTGTCATTGTACATTCCTTACCACGATATAGCTTAGCTAATTTCTGTACTGCAGTAAACAATACATTGGATATCACATTCTAACAAGTTATGCAGTGCTTGCTACTGAACAGTAGTGCATTCTGCTGTAACAGTAAACTTTCTCAAGCAAGCAAGCGCGTTCATGCAGAACTAAGGTAATACCTTCAATGTTAAACATGTGCGGTTTTAAAACAATTTAAACCAGTTTGCAATGAAAAATATCTGATTGTAGAAAATAACTACAAAGATATGAGTGACTATTATCGCGAAGAGTTCTTTTACGAATTTGTGATCAGAGATGCAATGCAACTGTTAATATTTTCATAAAAAGGTTACTTCAACCTACCTACTATAAAAATCGGTAAAGTTCCTTTACCTAGAACTTCCTTCATTTTAGCGGGAATAGTGAAGTATGACCCTGTTTAGCTCCGTATATAGCAATATGGTAATACATATACATTTTTTTCTTAAACTTTTATATAGAAAAAGAAGTATTTAGGAGAGAATTTCTGGTTAAGTTTCTTTACAGATTGGTTTTAAACTATCACGCTACAGTTCCCTCATAATATACCCTTCGTTTTGTCTCGAAAAATGATAGATAAGACAATTTATACAGGGTTTGAAGTATCTGGAACCAATGAACATATTACTTTAATAATTTGGCTCCAGCTATAGTGAGCATAAATTTCCTTTCTAAAATATTTTAAATTGTGTGGTGTTGTCGCTTCTACCTTAAACCGATGGCAACACTCGTTTTCTAAATGGAATGCCCTATATATTATAGTAATAGACAAAATGGCTAAATTATTAAAGTCGCCCGATATCTTCAAATGTACGTCTAATGTTCTTCCAGTTCTAAACATTTTTTTCCTATAAAATGTTTCGATATCTTTAACAGAAAATATACTTTACCTACACAGAAAATTAAAAATTCATCCTTGTCAAGGTCTGTTTGACTTTCCAAAAATGAAACTATCATTTTGATAGTGATTTCTTTGATAATAGGTGAATTGATGAGTTTCGGCAACTTGAAAACTCTTCTACAATGAGATGAATAATTACCTTCAATGTTTAGTTGTTTAGTTAAGGATTTTTTTGTTGTGTTATGAAAAAGCCAAAAAGCTTATAATTCTTCCGGAAATATAGCTTGAAAATTACACTTTGAAACTATAAAATAAAAAGTGGTCCTAAATACCAAGACTTGAGACTTTACAGGGTGAATATTTACAAATCGCTTCATTGCCGGTTTTGTATATATTAGATATACATTAATTATATTAGGGTATATTTTAACTTAAAAATATTTAGATAGACATGAAATCAAGTTTTTATAGTATGATAAACCTAAAATTATGAAAGTAATAAAATATAAAAAAATAATCAAACTGACGAAATTCCTGATAATCCTCTTTAAATAGGAATATTTCACATCGCCTTAACGATCCCGGCCGACCGTATTTTTAATTGCAAAATCAATAGAAACAATTAAACCCAAATATAAACAACGATTACCAGAGCCGAGAGTCTTCGACTAGTTAGACTAAGAAGAGCGATGGGCACAACGTTGCAATCTTATTAATTTTAACGGTTGCTTTCTGATTTACCTCAGAGATACGTTAAAGACAAATGGATATCCAGGTCTTTTTAACGGACTTAAACAAGGAGGGTTTGTTTTCGACCTGTATGTCTGGATGCAAGTACGTGTGTATGTACGATTTTTCTCTGGCCACTAACCATATTATAAAGTAACATTCCAGGCTGGTTTTAGTACCAAAAACAGCACGTTAAGTTATGAGGGGCATGCACAGTAATAGAAAGTTTCGAAAAAACATATTAAAAAGCAATATGAGAGAGGTGTTGAACTGCCTTTTTTGAATTCGAAAGGAAAGCTATTAATATAAAATACATCGACTTTTTCGACAATTTTTAAGGTCGTTTAAAATGATATTGTATTCTTTTTAGAGCTTTTTTAAAGTCGGTTGTTATTTTCTTCTGACTTTTTTTAATTGATTGTAGTATTAGTAAAATTCGTATTTAATAAAATACCAATAAAAATGTAAATAAATATATGAAAAAAAAAATGCACTTTTAGTGGTGCTTTTTAAACAAATACAGAACATTTTTACCTCATATACCGGGTATTCTTTCACATAGGAGGCAACTCTGTGCTGGATTTCGGCCAGCAGTAGGGTAGAGGCTTAAATAATCTATTTAATCTTCGTTTTCCATGTGAAAATTATAAAAAAAATAACTACTAAGTAGTAGTAACCTATCTATAGGTAAAGGGCTCTAATTAAAAAAAAAACCCAAATTGAGTCAAGTGGGGACTGATGCCCAACCGAAAAAAAACTGTTTTTTTCAACAGCTGTCTTATCTTCATCAGTTGTATGAATTGTGCCGGCACTGGTTTCTAATAGAAGCATTGGAAAATTTATATATAAAATAAATATTCATATCAATAATTCTTTCTTGGTTCATCGAATATTATTTTCTCAAGCCCCCTACTCATTATGCGGTACGATGCATCGATGCGAGTCATCAATTCATATGCATTAAAACTCGCGTAAAAGCCGACTTCTGCAGGAATCGCTGCGCAACGAATAGCGAGAAAAAACACCACTATGCGGATATTTTCAAATCGACTCATAGTCGAATAATGAATAGCGGGCTTTATGATTCCTAAATGTTCCTTGGATGCATCAAGTACTCGCTTTATTCTTTTTAACCTGTGGCTAGTAATATTTAAATTAATAACAGAAATACCATTTACAATAACATTGGCACGAATTACCTATAACCATGAAATATGTAAATATTTTCTGCAATTACCCCATTGCTACCCACGGATAATGAAACGGCGATAACATTTTCCCCTTCCTGAGAAAATTTACTTTTACAGTATTTGCAGCGACTTTTATGGACAAACTATGTGATTCCCACAAAGCGAAGAACGTGATGAATAAGGACGCACTTGAATGAATCTTTTGCAATTACCTATGTTTATTTATTAATTGCTGGTATTCATCAATGTTAATTGTATAAGAATAAGTAAAAAAATTGAAAGATACAACCTTATTGTTTGTATAATTTATTCTTCCGTAAGTTGAATCGCCATATGGTAATTTGAAAAGATTTACTCATTTATTCCAGTTTGAAATTATTTTATTTCTTCTTCGTTGGTCCTTAAAATGTAAACGATATATGTAAAATAAATCAACGATAAAAAAATAGTTTATAAAGCAAAACTTGCCTAATAATATTATTTTTTTTGTGAGTGAAAGTGTGTTAAAATTGAAACCACCCATTGCAATATTAACATATTTAAACCAATCATATTACCAATAAAATCAACCATCTGAGATGTTATTACAAAAAAATATCGGGTACCATTGAAATATTTAAAACAAGTAAGAATACATTGAAATAAAAAAAAACGGTAAATTTCTTTTACCTGGAACTTCCCTCGTTATGAATCTTTCCTTTTATTAGGATTTAGTTCCGCACATAATCATTTAGTAGGTAACTATATATGAAAATAATGTCTTTTCAGACATTTTCATTTAGCGTCATTTTGGATACGTTCCAATATTTTACCAGTTTGACACACTTTGATTTATGGACATAATTTAAAATTAAGTAGTTTTCTAGAACTACTATTTTACCATCATGTTGAATTCGCATCAGTTCATTCCTATATCCCATTAATTTTTGTGCAAAATTTCAACAACAAAAAAGGCAACTGTATACGAAATTTCTTTACATTGATTTTCTAAACATTTTATTTGATCGCCATTTTTAATGGATGTATAGGGTATATAGGGTTGAGTTTTAAAATTAAACACTTCTTAAATATATACGAATTTATTATGTACCATATCCCAAGTCTCACCTATTTTCAAAATATTCATGTGTGAAATTTGATAATTTTAGAACTTAAGACTCTTAGTTTATTTGAACTTTATGTTATTAACCACACAGACTAAAAAAAACAATCCGTAGAAACAAATAGAACAATTTTAGAGTTGTTTTTCATTGGATTGCAATCTGTTTTGCGATAAGTTACATCCTCTCAAAATCTGAAAATGTGAATTTTTCAAAGACAAAATCATAAAAAAAAATCAAAATAGATTTAAGGTATGCCATAAAAATATCTAGAATCTTCAACAAATTGCAAAACCCGCAAAAGAAACGGATGTCTCATTTCAAAAACAAAATTTGCTATCACAACCATTTTTTGAAATACTCCGCATATTTAAAAATATTTTTAAAATGTTACAAAAATAAAAATGAAGGATCCAAACTGTGTTCCTCGGTTTTTTCTTTTTGGAAAAATTGGGTATTTTTTAAATAAAGAATTTTTTCTACTCCAAAATTCCCCCTTGTACACTGGAAGGGAGTCGGGGAAAAACCTTAGCATATAGGTACCCGCATAGAATAATAATCCCCTCCTATGATTATATATATTTAGTTTTTCAGGCTGATTTTTTAAACATTTTTTTTTAGGCCGCTATTTTGAGTTGCTATAATAGATTTTTACTAAAATGTTGGTAGTTCATTCCTATGTAATGCTTGAGTTTTGTGCAAAATTTGAGGTAAATTGGATAATTAGTTTTTTCGCTACACCGCGAACTTGCAGGCAGACAGGCAGAATGGGGGAATTTAGAAAACATATTGTTGGCATCTATGTTAAAACGATATGTGAAACCTGGAAGAGTAATTTTTTCCCGATACAAAAATTTTATTTCCCACAATTTTACCAATTCATCTCTATACTACAATTAATTTCTTCAGGTAAACTGGATAACTTGTTTCTTAGTAATAATTTTTTTATCTTATTTATCTCTATGTCGCTATTTTGTTTCACCATACTGGAATTTTACCAAATTGTTACCAGACCATCTTCACGTGACCCTTAATTTTTGAACCAAATTTCGAGTCAATCGGGTAAGTAGTTTTTCAGCTATGGCGCGAACAGACAGATTAACAGACCGACGGAATTGCTTTCTTCTGCTTTGACCGATCTTAAAGTCTCTTTGCTTTGCCCGATCTTAACGTTTCTCCTCACACTGGATTGGTAAATGCATTATTTTTTCTTGTCGATGTCCCCATCGGAAGACCATCATTTTGTGCGTAAAACCTATCTTTCACTTGAAAGTAGGAATTACGGCATTTCAAAAGATCCATCACACCCTCCAAAGACCACGTCGTTCTTTAAAAGAGTGTATCGTCTTTCCTCAACTTTTGCCTAATTATGACTTATGATTCACATATAGGAACATTTGCATATAAGCTTTCTACATCAAAACTAACAAATCTGCCTTCTTGCTCTCTTGTAATGTCGCGGTTCAGGTAACCAGGAGACTTCACGCATCTCCTCATATGACTAATATATAGATCCGTAGCTTTAGAGTTAGCATTTCCGCCAACGAGTTTACAATTAGTTACAATTACATTCCCCAAGTGAAGTTCACATCGAAGAGCCAAAAGCTGTTATAGTCTACCAGACTGACAGAACTTAGAAGAGGACACTTGAAAACGTTTGGAGATAGTTGCTATTCGAAATATTATGAAAACAATGTAATAAAGACAATGCAAGTTTGACAGAACGAGTTTAGTGAACATTTCACAATTTCTACCACCTTCAAATAAAACAAAATTGTTTTAAAATCATTAATATTTTAGATATTGCCTGTGCAATGGATCTGGGTGCCTCGGGAGAGAAAATGTACACAATACTAAAGGTATACTTTACAGCAAAAAAAAATTTGAGCATACTGGACTCTCTAAGAATCATATCATCTCATCATCAGCCATTTGATTATCTTAGAGCACTGCCGGCCGCTGAGTAAACGATGCTATTTAGAGAAGTAGTTATTGTTCACGAAGACGTGGACGTATTGAAAAAAAATCTAATATCTGCTTGCTCAAGCCAGGCCACAATAAAACAAAATCAAAATTATATTTAACTGAAAGCTTCAGATATCAGCAAGTAGGGCAATTCGTCGAATTTCCGCATTCAGTAGCTCTGATACTACTTCATCATTTTTCCGGATGGGCAAGAACGCTGAGCTGCAGTAATCGATGAGCGTTTTTTTAAATAAATATAGCGATCCTTCAATTATCGATAAAGAAACAGAGACATTTACTGCATTGCTATACAGTATTCAACAAGGACTTGATATTATATCTGTGTCACAATATCGTCATGATTACTTTACAAAGTTTGCAACTAAAAATTCATTCGACTTAGCAAGTTTACCACTACTCTCTACCATGAACGTCGATTAGTTTATCAGCTCCAATGTTGGTATGATGAATCCATTATAAGGGGGTTGTGCATTGACTTCAAATGTATTTTTGCTTATTCAACTTGTCCGAGAGCACAAGTGGGATTACTTAAAACAATTCCGTGTAAAACAGGATGCAAGAGGCAATGTTGCTGTTTTTGGTGTTCGTTTGGCCGATATGTTTAGAGTTCTTTTATATAAAAATAATTTCTAAAACTTCCATTTTTTTATTTATGCTATTCTTTATTTTTTATTTTTAACATGCGAGTTTCTTTATGATTCAATTTATGATTGTTTTGGTTTTCGTGTTTTGTCAAATGCGGTTTGATTTTTTTTGCCGTACTTGTGGCTCTTCATTCTGGTTTCCAGATATTTACTTGATTGACCAATATATACACCATCGCAATTTGCCCAAGGGATTTCATAAATTGTGTGTATTTTTTATTTATCGGGGTTTTAGCTTTAAGTTTTCTCTAGTTAGTTTTAAGTAAATTGTTTGCTTTATGACTAATTGAAATGTTTTGCTTTTTAAAAAAGGAATGCAGATTCTACTATAAACGCGTAATATAAGGAAGAGTTAAATAATGTCTTTTTTTTTGGTTTTGTGTTTTTGTTTTGGTCAATATCTTGTACTACCGCGATCTTATGTGCTTTATTATTATAAATTTTAATTTATCGCTTTTGGTATGGCGTTTTTTTTTTTGGTAGATTTGATCGGATAATTGTATAGCTCTGTCAGCTCAGCCGATCACCAATGATTTTTTTGGGACACAGCATGCTGTGAGAAATAGTTCAAATATCTACCTGACCAGGTTGGTTTAATATACCACTCAGTTTGAATTATATTGTCTTTATAGTATATGGTAATATCAAGAAAGCTTATTTGATTATTTTGTTCATCTTCAATAGTGAACCTTAATTTTTTATGATAGCTATGAAAACATGATAAATTATAATTTGTTTGCCCTCTTGAGATGGCTGTCAAACAATTATCGACATATCTATAGAAAGAATGATGTTGAAATTTTAATTGGGCGATAACTTGGGCTCCACATCTTCAAGAACAATTGGACTATAGAACTCGATATGGCGGATCCCGTACTGAAAAAAATTTCATTGTAGAAGTATGTTAAAGATAATGTTAATTGTAATGCCCTCTGGAATTCATTTAGTGAAATTTCTGTGAATGTCTTAAATTCATTCCATTTTTTTTTCAATTATATTAAGTGTCAAGTCGACTGGGATATTAGAATTAGAATTAGAACTAAGAAAGTTCCGGGTAAATGAAATTTACCGATTTTTTAAAATATTGCAACTATTTTAAACAAGAACTTTAAATACTGAATTAAGAATGATGTAATTAATAGTTTTGGGTAATAAAATGAATAAAATATTTAGAACATTTCTTAAATTGCACGGTTTAATTACACGGTTATATAAGATTTTTTGCCTACTTAAGTGACCAGTAGTTTCCCGCGTTAAACTATTTGTATAGTCTTTTTCCTTGTAATATATCTCACGCTGCTTAACACAGGGAAAGTTTCATTATAAGGAAAATCTGTCAAAAGAGTTTTACCTATCTTTTATTCAAGTATCCAGAATTTGACTTATAATAAATCATTTTCTGAAGAAAAGAGAAAGATTTAATAAAGTATATGGGTACATAATATGCTATATTTTTATGTTGTTTGCCCAGATGACAGTCACTGTTCCCTTAAAAAGCCTTTTTGCGCACCAGTAAGTAAAAATTTATAACAATACTTCTATTTGGTTCATATATGTAACATTCATTTAGATTGGGTCGAATAAACATTTTTCACTACCTCATCTTTTATCTGTAAACATTTTTTTTAAATCCAGATCGAACATACATAAATACACACATTCATTCACATACCATAACTACTAAAATAAAATCATTGCTTATATTTTTTATTTTTTTTCTTTATTTAATTTATTGTTTTTAATTTAATTATTTTTAACTTTTTATAACGTTAATATAGTCTTCAAAAAACAATCTATTTCGTTTTTTATTTTCTCCCATAAAAAACATTTATTTCAGAAAATGGAATGTCACCGAATTTTTAAACAGTTTATTTGGAAGCCATTCTTTTTTCCATACAATAGAAGCACAAAAATTTTGCCGGTTTATCTCTCAAACGTGGTTTCTACACACAATTTCAAGTCAGTCAAGTATTTTTCCATTATGATTTTTTTTTACATTTTATTTGGTTGCGCTATTTTGTATTTTTACCAAAATGTTATCATTTCATCCCAATATGACCCTTGGTTTTTAAGCCATTTGGAGTAAATCATGATACAAGCAGTTTTTGAGCTATACCGCGTAAAGGCAAACATACTTCATCTGTCCATATTACTTTCTGACAAAATTACTGTCTCTCCGACAATTGTTCAAATTATACAAGCAAAACTACCGTCTACGTTCTGCGTCCCCTGGATGAAAAGTTTTAACATTCCTATAAGCAATACTGAGGAAATTTGTACTTCTTCAATATCTTCTTATTTTTTTTTGTTGACGCTGATTTCGACTCGAAGATGAAGTTGTATTCGCTACAATATATGCGATTGTATTGATTTTTTCTATGTTATTACTATCTTTTCTATATGACTTTGGCCTTGGCTTCTGGAAGTACCTATGCAGCTTAATACTTTTCTCCAGTCGTTTAAAAATATCGGCATCGGACTACCGTCTTTCTTGGTACTTTCTAAAATATACTTTCGGTACAGCAATACTGTCTTTACCAGACTTTATCATACTGAATTTTTGCATATTGTTGTAATCCATGTTCACGGATTTTATCGGAATATGGTAGCTCAAACTTTTAACTATTAAAATATTGGAAAGGATGGCGTCAAACAATTGTTTCCAAAGCCTACTCCATATAAATAAGTTTAAATGCCCCTGCTGTTTGTTTTACATTTTATGCTTTTGAAAGTGCCATTTTGTTATTATTATTCAAATTAATTCAAATAGGTTCTGGGGAAAATGAAATAGACATAAGCAGGGAAGGTAATAATTAAAAAACTCAAAAATTGAGTGAACTGAGTTTTTTTCGATTTATTCAATTATGTTATCAAAAATATTGTTAAAATCATGTGAAATAACTTCAGATATATATATATATATATATATATATATATATATATATATATTAATATATATATTATATATATATATATATATATATATATATATATATATTATATATATATATATATATATATACATAAATATACATGTATATATATATATATATATATATATATATATATATATATATATATATATATATATATATATATATATATATATATATATATATATATATATATATATATATATATATATATATATATATATACGTTATCAAGTGGTTTTTGCAGTTATCAAACATGAAGCTTAATCAATGGCCTCTAAAGATATAAATAAAAAAAACTCATTTGCTATGTTTACCGCAGTTATATTAAGAAAAATTGTTTGGTAACATTAGAAAGGTAATTTAATTTCCTATCGTCGACGAAAAAGTATACAGGTGTCCCATTCAACAAAACAAAACTCTATGTCATATCTCAAAAGCTGGAATAAATAGAGAAAAAGTAAAAACGCCACTGAATTCTATGAAAAAAAATCCATAAATCACTTATTTACTTTTTTTGCTATTACCAATAATAAGTCAGATACAGGATCCTATCAAAATTAATTTTCGAAAACACCCCGTAGCTCAATAAAGAGTCGAGTTAGCCATGATCAGTAAGCAGGGTTAGAGTTCATTTGTAAATCGAATTCGAAAATGTGCAATGGGTTTTCATGTAGCACCTACAGCACCCTGTACAGGGTATGTATAAAATAATGCTAAAAATTATAAAATAAAGATTAAATGTAAAAAAAACATTAAAAAAAACTTTTAATTATTAACTATTGAACTAAAGAGTAAAAAATAATTAAAGTTACATAAACACAGAACTTTTAAAAATTTGATTATTTTCTAAAAAGCGTGAGGCGTCATTACACTTGAAATAAAGCCTCAAACTTTTAAGAAAATATTCCAATTTTTAAAATGTTTGTGTTTATGTAAGTTTAATTATTTTTTACTTTTTAGTTCAATGGTTTATAAATAAAAGCTTTCTTTAAATCATATTTTTTTGTATTTTATTTTATATACGCAAACAGTCGACACCTACCTACTACTTGTTTATATTCAATAAAAAATAAATTTCTTTATACGTTAACTTTGTCCAGGAGTTCGTATTCGCTATCTTCCATTCTATTTAGACATATTTAAAGTACAGACCACATGTTCTTTACGTCCAATTAAATCTTTACCTCTCAGACGCGTTTGCTAATGGATCGCGTTAACAATTTGTAGGTTGATACATCAGTCCGCTCTATGGAGATAAATACAAGAATACGTACAATTTTCACATCATTATTGCTGTAGTATGCAAATTCTAACATGTTCTTGTACTTTATTATTGTAAAAATAAGCTGGTTGCACAAGCTAAAGAATAATGGCATACATAAGAGAAATATAATAAGGCTCTGTTATAGATAATCTTAACAAAGTACATAATCAAAACGAACTAACAATGCTATATTCGCATTTGTATCTGAATTATGCACGTGAGATGTGGAGAATTATTTACGACAAATGAGAAGATACGATACGAAATATGTTATAGCAACAGCAACACTCTAAAGGAAATAATACTGCACAATGGAAGCATCGTTAGGAAATGACAATATATTCGTAACAATATTAATAGATTTATTATAAAATGGTATTCACAATAATTAAATTTCCAACATTGGTTTTTCCTTGATATGATCATAACCTGTTAATTTCACAGTGTTGTAGGTATGTCAATTTATGTAGCTTTTCAGCAAGGGCGTGCAGTCCATGGAAGCAAGGGAACCAGTGCTTCCCCAAAAAAAATTACAAAACATCTTCTAAAATGTAATTTTTGAAATAGGAAACCATTAATTTAGTTTATATTAAAAATGCTAAAATATTATCTTAATTATCAAGCCCATAATAAATGCGGCCTTGACTCCGACAGAGTGACAATAGAAATCGAATAGAACCTACGCGGGCCGCTAGCTTCTCCGCAGCCAAGTCCTGTTTGCTTGATTTCCTGTGAATCGAGCCAGTGCCGATTCATCGAGCCGTGCTTTAAGTGGGGGCGGAAACTAGCGTTGGAGTAGGTTCTTTCTTTGAACGGCTATCCGTGTGTTGTGTGATACGTACGTCGCGTCGTGCATGGTGCGATATGGAAGACAATAATACGGACGTGGATATGCAAATACCGTCAACTTCGGCTGTCGGTAATAATGTTGAAAATATTGGAGAATTTAGTACGAAGAGTGTCTTTGAATGTGTGGTGTGTGTCTTAATAATAAAGGGATTTTCAACATTAAACTTCGCTGATAAGCTTCAAATAATTTCCAAAGGAAGGGCAAAAGCACCTATGAAAATATTAACCACAAAAATGAAAAACTGTATTAGACATTTTTATCCGGAAAAACAAATTAAACAATTTAAATGGCTAACAGGGGTAAAAATATAAGTAAATTATTTTGTTGGCCATGTTTACTTTTTAAAAATGAAAAAAGTCTCTGGAATAAAACTGGTTTTTCCGATTTAAACAATTTCCATAAAGCTGTAAAAAGACACATTATATCCAAAGCGCATTTGCAGGCCGTCATAAAAGAAAAAGTCTTCGGCAAAACCAGAATTGAACACGCCCTTAATAAACAGTTGGAAATTAGTCACCGCCAACACAATGAACTAGTCGATAAAAATAGGCAAATATTAAGAAGACTTATCGATGTTGTTTGTTTTCTCGGACAGCACGAATTGGGATTTAGAGGTCATGACGAAACAAGGGTTTCTTCAAATAGAGGAAATTTTCAAGATTTTCTTAGTTTAATGGCTAAATATGATGATTGCTTAAAAAATCATTCAGAACAGTCTAGCGTTTTTCGCGGAACTTCGAATTGAATCCAGAATGATTTAATTTCCGCTGTTGCAACCATTATTCTAAAAAGAATTAAGTAGGAGATTGGCGAGGCGCGGTTCATTGCTATTGTTCTGGACGAAACAACTGATGTCACTAATTTTAGCTAATTATCTATAATAATGCGCTACGTTAAAACAGACAGAAGTATTCAAGAGCGATTTTTAGGTTTGAAGAATGTGTCCGAAAATCGTACAGCAGATGCATTATATACCGTAGTTTATAACGTTACTTAAGAAATTAATAGAGAGAAAAAATTAGTTGCTCAAGGCTATGATGGAGCTGCAGTGATGGCAGGACAATTAGGGGGTCTGCAAGCTAAAGTTCGAGAACATTTCCCAAGTGCTGTGTTTGTCCATTGTTTTGCTCATAAATTAAATTTAGTTTTATCCCAGTCCATCAATGACATTAAAGAGTATAAAGTAATTTTCGTTATTTTAAGTGGCATGGCTGCTTTTTTTTCCAAGTCAACAAAACGTACGCAAGCTTTGGACTCCATTGTCCACAAACGATTGCCCAAAGTAGCTCCTACTAGGTGGAACTATAATGGAAGACTTGTGTAAACAGTATCTGAAAATCGTGAATCACTGATTGAAATATTTGAGAATATAACAGAAAATAAATGAAACGTGGGCTCAGAAGCAATAAATAGTTCGAGGGAGTTTTTGGACTGTTTGAAACGAGATTTTAATTTTAATTATTTGTTGAACATATTTTCAGAAATATTTCCATTCTCGGACAATGTTTTTAATATATTACAAACTAAAACAAATGATATTGCTTTTTGCCTAAAAAAAGTATATGATTTTAAGTCCATGTTAAGCCAAAAAAGAGATGACTGACCTGTTTTGGGAGGAAACGATGACGTTAAATGTAGAGCCGCAAGCCAAGCGTCTTCGTATACAAAATTTCGTGAGAAATTCAACGGGGCAGGAGAGACTTTCGCATACATCGCTGTTGTCCATTGAAAATAAACTTCTCCAAAATATGTTGGAGCATCGACGTTTTTATGATGACGTCATTGACGAATTTCCAAAAAATGATCGAAGAATCGAATTACATTACAAATAGGTAAGTTTCGAAAAATTGCTTCCCTTTCTTAAAATTTCACCGCACGCCCCTGCTTTTCAGGACGGAATGTTTTTTACTTTTAGTTTTATAGATTATTGACTGTATTTCGCAGTTTGGTGGTACCGCTAGTCCTATACATCCGGTTACGGCTATTTATGCAGTACATTTATCTGTAAAAATCTCATTTAAAAAAATATGGCTATTTAAAAGGTAGGAATACTAGACATTTTCTTGGACAGCTGCAAAAATATTACTCTAAACTAAATTACGATATTAAAATAAGTATAAATTAAGCAGTTCAGAAGTTATGGGAAAAATATTTTTTTTTGACATGTCAATTTTTTTAATTACTTCAATAACCTACCTACCGTATTTGAAAATGAAATTACGAGTAAAAAGTTTTTTTTGACAGATTTCAAAAAAAAAATTCAAATAAATGACGCCCCTAAAAGTTACATGGAACTTTGAAAACCATATATAAAAATTTTAAGTAGTTCAGAAGTTACAGGAAAAAACAATTTATTTTGAAAACTGTCACAATATTTTTTCAAAATAAATTACTCCCCTAAAAGTTCAATCAAATTTTCAAAACCGTATTTAAAAAATTTAAGCAGTTTAAAAGTTAAGGAAAAAAAAACAGTTTTTTGTGCAAATTTCAACTCGTAACAGCAACCCCTGTATATATTGCAAGACCTTTCCTAAACCGTTCATTTTGTGTATCTTTTTAAGTACTTTCCGGCGCCGTAACCAGTTTTCCGACCAAACGCTTACTTTTTTATAAGGACTCAAAGAAATATAAAATATAACAGCATTGTGGCCATTATGATGTTTTGGCCACTACAACCATCTGAAAATAACGAAGCTGATTTACTGCCTTTTGAGTCATAAAACTGCTTTTACTGTCAGCCTCGCTTCAAGTGTAGGAAAGCAGTCACTGCTGAAAGTATTATAAAAACTGATAGATTAGGTGGTAAGCATTAAAGCTTTCTTGCTATACCTCCGGTAACTACAGCTTCAGTTAAACGCACATTTTCTACTCTAAAAAAGTTGACATCATCTCTTAGAAATAAAACCTATCCCTTGATAGAGATATAGACGATATTTCCTTATATTTTGGAGCACCACTGGAGCATTTATTTTAAATGCTAAAAAATAATTTAATTTATGATAATTGTCAGAATTTTTCATCGAATAAAATAACTAAACATCGAAAAGCTGTCAAAAATAGCACCATTTTGTTTTTAATGGAAGAACCTGTATATTATCAAATCGATATCTTCTTGCTGATTACAAATATACCAGGTATGATACCTTTATCTTTAAAGATACCCCAGGAATTTGAGAAAACCGGACCATAAGAAGCAATGAATTCGCATTAACTCCACTATGTATAACAAACATTAGCTCTTATAGCAGGATTTTTGTCTAATTTCTTGTTGGGTTTTATTAAAGATAAAGGTATTAAACCTAGTATATGTACAATGAGCAAGAAGAGATCCATTTGATGAATGAATGATGAATATAGCGGTTGTTCCATCAAATTCCGATAACAAATTCGGTCAAAAGGTCCTTCAACTTTCACAATTTAAACATCTCTCCAGTTCTTAAAATAAAGGCTTTATTGATGCTCCAAAACATATAATAATAATAATAAGATGTAGAAGTAGAAAATACACTTTTTTTTTAGTCGTTGCTCTAACATGGGCTTGCGATCCCACCCAGAAAGCTAAAGTTTCTACGCCCTTGGACTTATACACGCCACTGAACCTATGGGTTAAAAAAACACTTCCTTTCCAAACTGAAACAAAATTAGCTTTATAAATAATATCACCCTGTTTACAAACTCATTTTTAAGTGTTTTGTACCAATCAGAATATTCAGATTCGAACCCTTTATTGTAGAATCTCAAAACTTCCTAAAGCCAAAGTTGCCTGACACCCACAAAAGTTCAATGTTAGCAACTGTCCTACTTATCCTCCACCTCAGTGATTTACTTTTTTCTGCGAGTATTTTTTACAGTTTGCTATTAAAGACTGAAAGGAGCTACAATCGCAAGATCTCCAAAAAAAAATTGAGGGAAAGAAAATCAGTGTAAAAATGCATGAAAGAATTCAGCATTGTTAAAGTTGCACTTTTTCCATTATTCATTATATTTCATTGATCGATAATAAAAATTTCAACCAAATTGGTAAAACCTTCGTAAAGCAATCTACGTACATATATAAAAAAAAATACATAGGGTCAAATTGATAACTTCCTCCTTTTTTGGGGCCGGTTAAAAATTAAAGCGGAAAGACCAATTGAAAAATATTTGACAAATATATGTATGTTCGTGATTCAGAGGGTCACATGGGGAAGACGTGTTAACAGTTTGGTAAAATTACAATATGGAGAAGCAAAATGGCGTCATAGTGAAATGTTAAAAAAATTATTATTAAATACCTATTTATTCAATTTACCTAAAATTTTGAACAAAAAAACAAGGGTACTTTATATTTGGTTTTTTTTAAGATTCATTCCCTTACGCTACTTTAACCAATCTTTCCCAATATAACATAATTGGAATTGGGTGAATTGTTTTTGTAGGTCAGTATAGTTTGGAATCAAGTAAAACAGTTAATCGCAAATTCTTCCGCCAACACTCGATATATTGGCATCTCACAAATTCGACCTTTAATGATTTCTAGACACGGCATATTTTATTGCTAGCTTGGCATGATTTTATACCAAACAAAATCCAGTCACGACATGTATTGGGGTCGAACAAACGCAAAAGCACAAAAATATCAACAAATTCTTTACACGGTGTCAGACTGAAAAACTTTTAAATGGTATTACATTATCCATCGACTTTACTTGTTGAATCCTCTCCGTTTAAGCCAAATAAACGATATTTATGATGCCCCTGGGTTACCTAAGACTTAAATCATAAATAAAGCATTGGTCAGTTAGTTTATAATAACTTAAATCAAATGTTCAGTAACCCATGACTTGTGTCATTTTTAATGTTTGCTTCATTCCTATAACTACAATGTGATCCTAAAGGGAGTAAATATGATTTATATCTCTATTGCTATAAGACATAGAAACACATGTTAAATATAAAAGTACCTTGGATTTTTTGGAATTTTTATTTTGGAAATTAAACATCAAATATAAAAAAAATTTGTTTTAAATATATATTTTGCTATATTTTTAGAATCTATGGAAAAACACGAGGCAAATTTTATATAACATGTTCTATGTAAAATTATAATCGTTTTGGAAATATTTAAGGTAATACATCCAATTATTCTTAATTTTGCGTCATGAAAAATCGCTACCCAGTAGAAACACCCGAAGATAAAAAAAAACTACATAAAAATAATATAGTTCGTATTAAAATTGGGATAAATGTTTTAAGGAGGCCTTGAAATATTTATCCAAATGCCAATATGAATTGTATTTTAATTTATTCATTAACATATATTTTCTTGTAATATTTGGAGAGATTATAAAATAGTAATGTGTGGTAATAGTGGTTTTTCACAACGCATGTCTGAAGTTAAAAAATCGATATTTTTACTTTCAGATCCTCACGTTTCGAGGTTCCTAGATGCCAAAAAACATGTTTTCTTAATTCCGTAGGGTCTGTCTGTTTGTCCGTCTGTCTCTCGGTCTTTTCACAGAATAGCTAAAAACTACTTATCTGACTGACGTCAAATTTCAAACAAAAATTAAGGGTCATTTGGGGATGAAATGGTTACATTTTGGTAAAAACCCAATATGGCGAAACAAAATGGCGGCCTAATGAAATGTTAAAAAAATTATTACTAAAAAACTGTTTATCCAATTTATCTCAAATTGCACCAAAATCATGTACTAAGTAGAAATGAATAGCGGAACGAAATAGAGGCCAAATAAGGTTTGTAATCGTGAAAAATCACCCTTCCAGTATTTTATAGGTTTTCCCGTTGTAGGGTTTCTAAATGCCAAAAGAAATGTTTTCTCTATTCCGTCAGTATGTCTGTCGGATAACTAAACTGTTTACGTGATTGACTTTAAATGTAATCGAAAATTAGAAATGTTAAAAAATTATAACATTTTGGTAAAAATTCAGTATATGGTGGAATAACAAGGAGGCCTAATAAAATATTTAAAAAAATCGGTAAATTTCCTTTACCCGTCACTTTCCTCGTCTAAAAACTCAAAACATTGAAAAAGATTCGTATTTATCAATGACTCAAATAAATATAAAATGTTTCACGTAAATTCTCTTTAATATTGAAAACTGGGCCATCTGGGAAAAACACGAAAGCATTGATACACATCCTTAAAAAATGTTTCAAAATTAGTATAATAATAATAATAATAATAATTAGTATATATAAAGTATGCCATTCTTTAAACACACTGTATACTATAAATTGTCCAATATAATATACGTGATTTACAAAAATAACGGATGAGAAAGTTGCCAATTCGCTAGCATTTAATACGGTCAAAGAAACGCAGAAAAAACTAAAATGTAAACAAATATAAATATAGTCTTGTATTGAATGTTAAAAAATTGCTGAGGCATTAAATTCTGGTTTACTAGCCGTTCGATGGGTTATCCCTATAAAGCCAATGGTATGATATATTGCAGAACGGTAATATTACCGTTTTGTGGTTGTCTAGTATTTTGTTACAACTCCTGAATTTTCGCTAAAAACGTATAATATTAAAAATGTATGCGAAATAAATCGCAAGAAGTTGGTGTTATTCTGCAGTCATTTAATGGGGGCAACTTTTTCAATCCACTGACCAAAATGTTGGTAAATGTGGTTTTTTAACCTTAGCAGCGCAGCACTTTTTTTTAAATAATAAATTTATAACATTGACAATTCATTTAAAAAAATCTCTAAATTCTATCTGCACAATGTTAAACGACGATCGCGATTTCGCTCTTTTTAGAGCTCATCAGAACTCCATCTTCCGTTATCCGTATCGTTTTTTGACAATCTACTAATTTTTGGGGTTGTACTGATGTTAAATGCCTTATACATTCAGTCCTTTTGACGTTTTTCAACCGTGCCGATTCCATATCGAGTATATTAAGCAAATTAAGTAAGCCAAAATAAAAAACTTTTGGTAAAAATGCATTATAAACTTTTATTCTACCAAATATAGTTTTTCTCTAAATTAATCCGACAAATAATAATAATAATTAAAACATTATCAGTTTTTAATTTTCAACTGTAAATTTAACAACAAAAAATTGCTTGGTGGAATTTGACCTATATTTCGTCCAGACAACTCAAATAAAATTGAATAAGCAACAACTTAATTGCAAAAAGCCAATGCACATAATTGCCAGAAATCGAAAATGTATTTGAAAACGAAATAGTTTTATGTAATATTTATATATTTGAATGGCGTATATTGTATTATAACTAAGTTAAAATCAATGATATTTAAATATTGACATATATTTATATATTGCCTTACAATCATATTTGCGTATTTTATTGGAATCTACAACTTTTTCACAAGTACTAGTATACTTGATGTGAACCTTCATGTATTTAAAATTAACAGAAAAGATTTATTCCAATTCCAATGTATGTTTTTTGCAACTTGCCAGACTGCTCTCCCTCCGGGGCTTAGTCAGAAATGGGGCGACCCTCCCAGATGATTTAACCATATTCCAGTTTGGAGACATTTTCGATGAGATATCCGGATAGTGAGCTCTAAGCTCCGGGCACACCCCGATTCTTCTAAATGACTTTATAAATTATCTTCTTTTTAAATTTTTTAGAATGGAGGAACAACTAGGCCTCCCACCTTCACAGCATCTACTCTCTTTCTAGCGGGGCTGTTAGTTTCCACACTGAGCGGGTGAGTCTTACGCCTCCCCCCGAAACAAATCAGCTAAACCGGACACGTGGAACGACTTATGTTAAAAACACAGAGTTCTGCCTTCCACGAGGCGATTCGAAAGACTGAATTCTGAAAATGTTTATCATTATTTCGTTTATTCCTTTAACACGATATTCGTGTACTTCAGAGTACCTACCGATGACGATCGACGACCAATCAATCAATTCAATACCTTTCAATTCAGTTTCTATTTGAAAGTCGAGGGAGTAGGGTCTATAGTCGTTTGTCGCTTTACAGGACTCGAGACTCCAGTCACAGCTCGACTTTGATTTTAAGTTATTTTATTATTAAAAAATTGTTACGCATCGGTTTCGCGCTGGAGTGAGGAGTTTGGGGACTTTCTTGCTTTGAGTAAAAAAATGGAGTTGGACTATCTGATTCCTGTTTTTGCGGGTATAGGTATAAGAATTTAGCACTATTATGTAATCTAAAATATTATATATCTTAAATGTCAAGGACAAATGGAGTCATTTTTGGTCTTTCCTTTAGTAGTTGTAGGTAATGTGTAAGTAAATATTAAACAATAGAAAACCTATTTAAAGTATTTGCAACAAATATATATTAACTTGTATGTTGTAACATAATTTTTGATAAAATTTGAAATATTTGAAATTTATTTGTTGTAATTATTATTTAAATTTAAGACGCATTGTTTATGTCGTATTGAATTACAGTGCTAAGGTCGCTATATATATATATATATATATATATATATATATATATATATATATATATATATATATATATATATATATATATGAAGGAGACACACATTTAGTTGGCACTAAATCATCATTCTGTTTATTTAAAATTTTAAGAGTTAAAAGATTGATAGCGAAAAAGGAATTTAAAGACTTTTAAAAACATGTCCATCATGGGACTTCGTTTTGTTAACTATCAAACACGTTTTTTAGAGGAATTTTGAACACGAAAGTAGAGGAGGCATGAGTGAGAGAGATACAAATATTATTTTTAACAAGAAGAAAGAAACAGAGAGAGTATACTAAATTGGTAGTTTGAAGGCACAACACAGAAGGATGAAGGGTTGCCTATCTTACAGTAGTGTGTATACAGTGCTCAACCTAATTCGATCTGTTTTGTAAAAATGTATACATAGTAATATGTTTATATTATAATGGTAATTAATTAAGAGATAAGGGTAAAAGGTCACGAAAAACCTTTAAAACTATAATAGTTGCCTTGTAATAGTTGTAAAATAATTAATTATCCTGACAATAGCAATATAAAGACAAAATAGGAAATATTTATGTAATTATATTAGTTATAAAGGTATCTATGATATTTATAATATGGAAATTTATAAACTACTCATCGGGGGCGGGAGAGTCCAGACACTGAAATTTGTTTTTTTGTAGTGTTAAAATATAACTATATATGGAGCTGAGGTTTTGGGTGTCACTATTTTTGTTTATGACTGGGTGTTGGAGATTTATATTTCAAGAAAAATGCGTTTATAATAAGAGGACGCTTTATCCAAAATCTCAGCGCCACCCCAGTTAAGGGAGTGCTTTTCTTTAATGAAATGTTCACTCAGTGCACAGGACAGAACCCCGCTCCGACAGTCGCTCTTATGTAATGCAATATGTAATGCCTTTAAGGCTTTTAGAGGTTTGTCCTATATATGATAACTCACACTCATTACATCGAATTTTATAAACTATATTGAAATTTTCTAGCAGTGACAAGGGTGTTTTCGTTTTAGTTAGGTTCTCAATATGTGGAAGAGAACAAAATAACAACCTGTTGAGCGGAGGATACTCTATGAATGATAATTGCCTGGACAAGTCCAAGGGCGTATTAGTGATAAATTGAGAAAGCATTGAATTTGGATGATCAATTTCTCTAAAGTTGTCTATAGTATTACGATCAGTTTAAAAAAAAATTAGTACTAGTTTTAAAGTTGTCTGCGTCAGTCAAACGAAATTTTAAGTAACTTTTTCAGTTCTCTAATTTTTTGTTGTTGAAATTTAAAAGTCTTGTTTATATAGGAACTATTATCAATAACAACTTTTGTGCTATAAGCACGGTAATCCTCTATAAAGGAAAAAATGACCTTTTATAGGCAAACAAGGAAAATAAATATTCCCTATTTTACCATTTTTTATAAAAGCTAAGCTTCATGCAAATAAAAAATACTTGGATTTACAAAGGATTTTTTTATCCCTTAAGGCTACCCGGTATAGTGGAAAAATATTTATATATTTAATTATATACAATAAAATAAAAAAAAATTGACGTGTTACCGTATATTAAAAAAGGTTAAAAAGCTCTTCAACTATATTTTGCTGGATGATGTATAACGGGTATAATTTAAAAAAGATAAAAGGAATTTGACGTGTTTTGCCGTTTTTCGAAATATTGTTTTTTTTTACATATATAATCAAAAAAAAATCAAGTATCTACGACAATGTCTTCCGCAATTTTTCAATGTCAAAGCATCTAACATTTACCTCAATTATTTTTGTTTCCAATTTGAATGATGGCGGTTTTTACGTTTTCAAAATATGAATTTTTTACGTATAAGTCCTAAAAAGTTTACTTATATTTTAAAAACATTTGAATTTAGTTATATGATATGTTTTATGGAATATATGGCTAAATATGAGAGGAATCCAAAATTTAACCATTAATGAAAAAGTTTTTTTTATGTCTAAATCATGGTTCTTGGGATAAGACTGTGTCAAATGGCTTGCTATCTAACATTTGGAATTCGATTGCATCAGGACACTTTACTCCACGAGATCAGAACACTGACTAAACCTCGAAAATGCCTCGTACAAAGCTTCCGTTTTATGTTATATACATATAATCCAGTATTTAAATATTTTCTGTATCTTCAAAAATATGAAAATTAATGTGGATAACATTATATATGATAACCCTTTATATTACTACAATACAAGTACTATCTAATCTGAATGTGTATTATGAGGTTTAAAATATGTACAATACAGGATTGGTCAGGCTTGCTGTAAAGAAAGCCCGCGGTAGAGGTAACAAAACTGTATATTAAAACAAGGATTTTTTTTAAAACAAAACCTATACTGTCAGGTGGATCTGTCCCGTTAGCGTTAAATTAGTACAGGTTGGTGAATAAAACCATAATTAATGCTACAAATCATCATTAAAGCTATAAAATCATATCTTTAAATGATCGAAAATTAGATTTGAAGTCGTGTTTGTAAAATCGCTACGGGGTTAGAACCAGGTTCGTCATTTTAATCACCGTTAAAGTCATAATAGAAATATGACAGCTGATACTATGCAGGCTCAACTTATGGTATATTTTTTATTAACTTACGGAAATATATATATATATATATATATATATATATATATATATATATATAAATTGGAATAGATAGAATAGAATAGATATTAATTTGACATAAAAATGATTATTGTGTTTATTAGCAAATTAATTCACTACTAGTATAATAATTTCAAATGTTTTCAAATTTTAATCAAGATGAATAAAACTTACATTTTGAGAAAGCGTTATATATAAACGTTTACTAAAGCTTTCCATTCAGGCTTACTAATTAGCAACCATTAAGCCGCAGCAAAAATTAGGATTGGAAGATTAAAAAGCCTAAGAACCTCCGAGAAGTCCGGTGGCAATAGTGGCCGTTTCCACTCTTATTACAAAGGAGGGAATGAATAACAAAGCAAAAGAACCTGTCGGCTGAGTGGCTGGGTTATCTAATAAAGTAAGAATATCCCAGTGTAATCGAGGGGGACAGAGCACATTTCCTCTCATCCAGTAACCCTAGACATCATGTTTAAAAGTTATTAAGGGGATTTATTTTTAGTTTTTTTAGCACCAGAAAGACCCAGGTCGGCGATAAAACACTTTAAAATCCAGTCACTACAATAACACTCAAAACCGTAACTGGCCTCTATAAAGGTAAAGTGTATACTGACAGGCGCCCTAATATTTGTTGTTTTAACCTCTGTGTAACTCCCTTGATATGCAGCAACTTCGTCGCCAGTACGAAAAATAAAGGTTCTAAATAATAACCTAATAAGTGAAGCATCCAAAACTGGAAACACTTTTTGGGGTGTTATGCTAATATGCGCCATGTAACAGGGTTGTATTTCCAGAGTAGCTGCATATATGTTTAGGAACAAATTAATTACTAGTAGCATTAATAATGAATTCCAAATATGTTTAAAACTATCATTTGGTGCAAAAAACAAAAAATTATGTTAATTTAAAGATTAATTACGTTTGTGCAGTTAGCATTAATAATCTGCAATGTGGTTTTGTTTCCAGTTTTGCCTTAATTAAAGCATTTGGCAATTTAATTAGCCTGTAGGTACAAATAAGTTTACTTCACATGGACATAATTTCATCTTCTTTACTTTTTTATCGACAATCTATCGTATTTATAATCGTGCAACTTAATTGTTTTTGTTTTGTCTACAAATAATAATATCTTCATGTACTTATTTTACCTGCTTTTAAAATTAATAATGGATGTTTATAAAACACTACAGGATTTTATGAGAAAAAAAATTAATGACAGCTTTTCAATTAGAGAATAGTTTTAAATTATGCATCGATCCTTTTTCAAGCACTAGCTTCTATACTCTTGTAACCTGAAACATTTTTAATCTATAATTTTTAATTTTCATTTACTACTACATCACAACAAGTATCAACAACTTTTGTTTATTTTTATTAGTTACAGTTTAGGATTAATTATATATCATAGATCCTGACAATATTTTAGTTTAATTTCTCTGGAAAATCCTATTATTATTAATAATAATTATTATTACCACTTATTCTTTCTCACATCTTTCTTTGAACAAGATGGATTTACTTCCTGAGAAAGTACAATTCATTTCATCCCTCAGGATTTAAGAATTTCCACATTATTTAGGTATTATTTTAAAGGAAAGTAGCCTAATATGAGATAGGCTCCTAATTTGAGACAGTATAATAACTTCAAAAAATACAAAGTGCCATCTAGCGGTAGTTACAGCAGCAGTTAAGCAAGGGTACAAACCTTATTCTATATTGCCAAAGACTATAGTGCTCGCTCTGTCTTTCGTGTAGTTGTAATTTGTAAAGCACTTAATGTTTTATTTTTACTCAGTCCATTATTTAGGTTTACTACATTCTTTTAAGCTACATTTCTTAAGTTAATTTAGTTTTTTCAAACAAAAATTCATATTTTTAAAATTAACAAATGGACTCACAATATGAGATACATGAAGGTTCGTTATATTGAAGTATCTCATATTACACACCTTCCAATTGTTCCTTTTAAGTTTTTTTTTAAATTAGATGTTGAAGCAAGGAATGAAACATAAACAATGGGGCAAGGAAGCCATGGTAAGGGCTGTTCAGGCAGTTAAGAACACGGAAATGGGATACCAAAAGGCCTCTTAAGTATTTCACGTTCCAAACGGTAAGGAAAGTTTTGTTTTTAAAATGTCCCACGATAATTTAAGTTTTTGTTTTTTAGGAATTATTGACGGACATGTAAAGGATGCAAGAAGCGTGCATGATTTAGTATCTGTCAATTAGGGTAGAAAGCCAGTTTTGACTTGTGAAATGGAAAAAAATGCTGGCGAAATATTGCATAGAAATGGAGAAAAAGTACTATGGATTGTGAAGACAAGACGCTAAATGTATGGCATTTCAGTTAGCGTGGGGTAAAAAGAGGATTTTTGGCAAGACATCCTGAATTACCTGTCCGTACTCCACAGGCAATATCTGCAGCAAGAGTTAAATAATTTAACGCTGAAAGTGTTAGGCATTATTCACATTTATGAAAAAGAACTGGAAACATGTAAGAATCACCACACAAACTATTTAACGTTGATGAAACTAAAAGGGAAAAAACAAGTATGTGCAATTACGTCTACGGAAAAAGGAAAATTAATTACAGTCGTTAAATATATGAATGCTGCTGGGACCTATGTTCCTCATCTAATAGTATTTCCGCGCAAAAATATGTCTGAACACTTGATGCAGAGTGCACCTGTTGTGCTGGGTCTAATTGGGCTAGTCATCCGTCTGGATGAATCCAAACACAGTGGTTTGCGAACTTCACCAACTTCAATAAACCAACAAAAGATGATCTCATTTTGTTGGTATTGGATGGTCACTATGCACACATCGATATATTGATTTAATAGATATATGGCCAGGCAAAACCATATATCTGTTGTCTGCTTTCTTCCACACGCCACACATAAAATGCAGCCTCTTGATATATGCTTCATGGCACCTTTAAAAACATACTACGCGCTGGAAAACGAGATCTTCCTTAGAGACAATCCTGGAAAAGCAGTCATAAATAATAATATGTGGTCGTTATTTGGAAAAGCTTATAACAGAACAGCTTCTATGGATGCGTCAATAAACGCATTTGCTTCCCTGTAACAAAAACGATTTTAGAGAACGATTTAACTGAAAGCGAATTAAATGGTAGCATTAAATCTGATGCAACTATCGCCCCTAATTTAGTTCCACCCAATAATCCACTGGTGGTGTCTCCCCAAGATATTCACCCGGTACTAGCAACTTCCCACACTTCCAATCATTCCGATAGAAGGAAGGGCTCAGCAAGTTTTATTACATAGACCCCATATAAAATCAATTTAGAAGAACCTATAGAGAAAAAAATAACTGCTGTTAAAAAGAAAATTAATACCAAGAAGGAAAAAGAGCAACCTCTAAGAAGAATGTACCAGTGTCAAGAATGTCGGAGGCATCGGAAATTGAATACAATAAATCTAGCGAAGATTTCGATGACGCAGAGAGTCAGTTTTGTCGAGGTCGATATTCGGAAGATACACATGGAGAAAAATGGGCTTAGTGTATCCTGTGCTTTCGCTGGACCCATGAAGAGTGTGGTGAAGTCGATGGCAATACATTTATTTGTCCGCTTTGTAAAAAAAGACAAAGGCAAAAAACGGCTTTTATTTGAATAAGCATTTTTTTATAGAATATTTAAGATTTTTTAAACAGTGTTTTGTTACCTTTTATTTCGTACAGTTGTAAAGAATAACCTTTTTTGCAACAAAAAATTAAAAATTAAATTTAAATAAATCATGTTTTAGTGGGCTCCTAATACGAGACCATTAAGAAAACTTACTGTCTCATATTGGAAATCAGAAAATCAAAAATGTAATAAATGAATTTATTTACTTATAGTGAGAATATTAAAATTCGAATCATGTTTTTTTTAAATACGATTGTGTCAGCCGATACTCGGTGGAAGTCCATAATAAAATTATGTAAAATATAGAAACAAATCTATTTTTCACAAAACTTGTTTTTTACCCTTATCCTTAAGTGAAGTAAATTATAAACACCCCAAAGAATGTGTTTCACAGTGATTTTACAATAATAATAGGAAATTGGGCTAAATACTTTAATAAAACCAAAATGTATCTCGTATTAGGCTTTACCAACCAAAAATATTATTAGTATTTCTGTCAGTATTACTGAAAATACTAACTAATATAATATAACAAGTGATAGGATTATTATCGATAATAAGTGTGAAATTTAAGAGTCAAATCAAGCTGATATTTAAGAGTGAAATATGCTGTTCCGATTTCACGAACAATATCCTCGATGATTAATCGTATCATGAGTTGTATACGGAGTCATGTGACACATGAATTATATTCTCAATATTATTAAAATGTAGCTTACCCATGAACCAGCAAAAAGAACGCTGTACAACGTCAATTCCTTGACCGATATTATAAAAAAAATGGCTGCCATTAGCTGGAAGGCTCCACACACTATATAAATTGTGCTCCATAATATCTGCAGTGCTGTCCACAGTGTCTTACATCCTAGGACCATTCCGCTCTGTAACAATATAAGAATTATTTATTAATAACTGATGGGACTAGGAGGAAATATAAAAACATTGAAACAAAACCAAGAATATATATTTTACAAATTTCTATGGAGAGTGAAGTTCTTATCAATAAGGCTAACGTTTCAATTTTATCTTATTTCTAAATCTTAAACAAACGAGACTTCTCAACGCTATTTTGGTCCCAAATACGTTAAAAATATATTTTGGTGCTCTATTAAATATACATTTTTTATAAAATATTCTGTAGGCTTGGAGGGAGGGGAAAAATATGTTCATTCCAAAAAATGGGAGAATGAATGACATCAGTTCTAAAGTTTAGCCGTTCAACAGCTTAAGTTTCTTCATATTCACATCGATGTTTAAGAGGCACAATAGCAACTACCACCCCGCTGATTCTCAATCAGCAAACAATCGGTCGGACCAAAGAAGACTATACTCCGAATAGATGTCTCAACAAATGGAAAATAAAAGACCCCCTAAATGGATCCCAACTTCGCCCTCTTTCAATAGAGTTAGGATCCATCGAGAGATATCCGCGGAGCTTCACTCAGACCACAGCCAGAGAGAGTATTTTTCTTTTTAAAACATAAGAAAACCTAAATTGCCCTACTGACAATACTGTACTTCATGCTAATATTACGAATGAACGGCAACACGAGCGACTGATGGCAAATTTATGAAACTGCCTGATGGACTATCTATGCAAACTCATTGGGGAACAGCAAAAATGTTTCTTAGACCAAAATAGCTAAATCTTACTTTTTGTTATATATGTGGTGAAGTGACTTTTGTGAAACAAAAACGTACTTTTAGCCCTATAATAAAAAAAGGCTTACCACTTGTATTTTGGCTGTAAAGTTGGAGACCAGGATAATAATTGGGCTTCCCAGAACTGCTGCAATAAATGTGCGTCCAACATTCGCGGCTGGCTAGGTGGAAAAAAGCGTAAGATGCCTTCGCTGTTCCTATGACTTGGCGAGAATCGAAAGACCACGTTACTGACTGTTACTTTTGCTTGACACCCCTCATCAAAAAAGACTTTTCGTCGAAAAAAAGGTCTGCGATACAGTATCCAAATTTTCAATCCTCCATACGCCCAGTGCCTCATAGTGACGAAATGCCTGTACCTAATCCACCTCAGAAATATACCCCCTTGATTCTGGTGATAATCAAAAGAATTCAGACGGTAGTGTAACGGAAAATGTCGCCGGCCCATCAACCTCTCAAGACTCCGATTTTGTCTGTAAACTTCCCAGTAAAAAGCCTCACAAAATAAGTCAAAGTGAATTAAGTGACTTTATAAAGGATTTAGAATTGTCAAAAAAAAAGGCAAAACTCTTGGCCTCTCGGTTGCAACAATGGAATTTACTTCAAAATGAAGTAAAAGTTTATGTATTCCGAATCCGTCAGAAAAACCTAACACTATTTTTTAAAATGGAAAACAATTTGGTAGCCTGTAGGGACATTGAAGGATTAATGGCAGCTTTAAATCTGGTGTATGATCCAAAAGACTGAAGACTTTTCATTGATTCCTTAAAAATAAGTCTTGAAGCTGTGTTACTCCATAATGGAAACAAGTTGCCTTCAGCCATAAGTGCTCATGGAGTCCACATGAATATAATACAATATGAAATATATAAATGGCAAATTTGTGGGAATTTAAAAGTTGTGGCGATTTTGCTTGGAATGCAGCTAGGTTATACCAAATACTGCTGGTTCCTCTGGGACAATCGAGCACGATCAGGTTACTACAGAAAGAAAATTTGGCCACCAAAAGTCTTTTGAGACAGGAAAGAAAAATGTAACCAGCGCGCCAATAGTTCCCCCTGAAAAGATTTTAATACCGCCACTTCATATAAAATTGGGACCTATGAAAAACTTTATGAAGGCCATGTACAAAGAAGGCCATGCATCCAGTTATTTACAAGAAAATTTCTTTAGAATCAGTGACGCTAAAATTAAAAAGGAAATATTTGTGGGCCCCTGTTGAATATTTCATGTAAATAAATATAAATTAAGATGTAGTTTATATTTTCTGTAATATTCAGTATATAGGTAGTTTCTTAAAATTGACCTGAACCACAAGAAGAAAACCAGATTTTTATTATTCGGTCTAAGTTTGCAATGTTTCAAACATGGAAGGAAGGTATCAGGGAAAATGGAACTGTGAGATGTTAGATGACAATTGCTAGACTATTACGAGAGATGCCACAGAGGCTGCTTTCAAAAGGCAGGCTAAGGAGCGCAAAATGAGTCTCTAAACTTTAGATTCAATGAATGATAAAAATGTGTTATTTAATTGCTTTTGTTGAACAACAATATATTGTTATCTGTACTTTGTATGTTCATTGTTTATTCCAATAAACTTAATTCTTTAATAGGTAAATCGAACTATGATCGAGCTGAGAAATCATTGGGCAATAAGGAGTCCCCCTTGTGTGTGTCTATAACCACGAAACTTGTGACAGAAACAATTTTCTGAACATTTTGGCTACCCTACCTAACAGCAATATCTCGTGTGTTTATCTGTTTGTCATTATATTTATTATTTTTTATTGCTTCCAAAATAGTTTGTCTCTATTTACCGGATATGACTCTGAATGATGAACCCCCCCCAACCCAGTTCAATGAGGCCACGGGTGTACCAATTCGCTGAATTGCTTTAACTTATATCCGTCCTTCTGCGACGTTATAAAAAGACACACAGCCGTTCTTTCGACGAATACTTGAAAAACAAAAGAATCAATTGAAGCGGAGAACCGCTGACACGTCCGTTTTTGAAATTTTACGTAACGAGGCAACCTCGTCCGTGAACTTGACTTTCGCGGTTACATCTCATCGTAAATCTCGTTGTTCCGTGTTCTTGTTTATTGATCGTCAGCACATCCGCGTCGGAGTTGAAAAATTGATGGGCTGGAACTTAATTATGGTAAATTGGCGGTAAATAACGCTGTTGGTATAAAGTAATGAGTTATTTTAGTGCCTACCATGAGGAACAAGATATAGAACTGTTCTACGCGCCGCGTTTCCCAGGAGATTTTAATTAGCGAATGGAGAATTTAATGTTGTAGCAGATCTAATCGAGATAATTTTATTTAATGGTGTAAATCTGCTTAGAATGCTATTTTAGAAACCCAACTCTAATTTTCCTTTAAGTAACTAAGTTTTACTTCCGAGTTTAGTTGATAAAAATACTGTAATAAAAATTCATCACAAACTTAAATCAATTAATGAACTATATACAGAGTGGCACATGCCAACTTTTCACACATCTTTTCTTGTACTTAGCTGAGTTATACGATAATTTCTCGGACACATTGGCTTCAGCTTTAATAATCTTAAATATTAAGAAGGATCGTGTAGTTTTTTTTCTTGAATGGAGTTACAATAACATCTCAATTTTTGTATTCGGAGAGCAGTTTTGTTTTTAAGACAAAATTACAAAATTTCGTACTTGATGCTTCAATTCAGTGAATACTGGAAGTAATTCTGTTTTCCTGTTGTTTTTGTTTATATTATTAATGAGCCCACAGGACACAGTCCGAAGGACTCAAATCAGGCGACCATGGTGGTCAATCAATATCATCTCTTATCCCTATTAACCTCTCGGGAAAATTTGCCTTATCAATAACGATGAAAGGGGAAGTACCATTTTGTTAGAAAATAAAAGGTTCGCCAGACATTTGGTCTTTTCTGGGGGGTTCAGTTTGACCAATTCCTGTCAGAAATTGACTTGGCAGGGAATGAGTAATTTACACAAAAGTCAGTAAAACGAAGTTTTATTTAAATATCAAAATAATAGAGGTACAATCTTAACCGAGAAAAAGCTTAATAACGACTAAATACTAAAATCCCTTACACATAGACTTCGACTGTCTGTGTCTCTTTCAGCAAGCAATAATCATTAAGATTATAAGTTATTTGGCGGCTGAAATATGAGAACGCGCCACACACTGTTTATTTATTACCTACTTCAGGGAAGTATATGTCTAGCATAAGCAATCTTATTATTGAATAAACAACATTCTCCCTCAATATTAAAATTGCTTGCCAAAAAAAAACAATCAAAAAAAATTAACATGCTTTAAACAGAAACAAAATATCTTAAACTTAATACCTTTAGAAATATAGCCACAGACAAACTATTTTAAGTTTAGCTTATCACATATGAATTTATGTTTTTTGCAACCCAGTGATTTTGTCAACATATCTGCGACCATTTCTTCTGTCGGCATGTATGAAAGCTTAATATCATTTTCTTTTATTTTTTCGCGAATAAAATGATATTTGACATGAATATGTTTAGTGCGCTTATGAAAAATTTGATTTTCTGACAACTTAATCGCACTTTGATTATCATTGAAGATGGTTATCGGTATATCGATTTTTAGAAAATTACAAGAATTATTTCCGCTAAATATTTCTTCACATAGCGATTTTAAATACAAAGATTCTTTTGTAGCTTCACAAATACCGATATATTCAGCTTCAGTGGAACTTAAAGCTATGGTTTTTTGCTTTTGACATTCCCATGATATTGAACCTTCCGCTAACATAAAAATATAGCCATAGTATGATTTCCTATCAAGGTCATTGTTGGCCCAATCCGCATCTACAAAACCAGTTATAGGCTTACATGATTTTTTAAAAGTAATTCCTACATCTTTTGTTCCCTTTAAATACTTAAGTACTCTTTTAGCACTAACCCAGTGATCTTTAGTATGAACATTATTAAACTGGCTTAAAAAAGAAACAGAAAAAGATATATCTGGTCTTGTGCAAACCGCAAGATACATAATAGATCCTATTAATTGCTGATACGGTACGTCAACAAATTCTCCCGCAACTGAAACTTTTTGATTTTGCTCTAATGGAGTGCCTACGGCATTGCAGTTTGACATTTCAAACCTATCAAGAATTTTTTCAATGTATTGTTCCTGACTAATTTTTAATTCGCCATTTGAACGATTTCTTTCAACTTTTATGCCAAGAATGTTTGATATTGGCCCAAGGTCTTTAATATAAAAATGTTTATTTAACTCAATTTTTAAACTTTTTGCCTCATGGTGGTTATTATAGAAAACAAAAAAATCATCAACGTAAAGCGCTATAATTATAATGGAACTCGCTAAAGTTTTAAAGAAAATACATGGTTCTATTTGTGATTGAACAAAACCTAAATCTGATAAAACTTTATAGGCTTTTTGATACCACAATTTAGCTGATTGTTTGAGACCATAAATAGCCTTTTTTAATCGACATACTTTGTTTTCTGACCCCAATTCTATAAACCCCTCTGGTTGGCTCATATAGATTTCTTCGTCAAGGTCACCATTTAAAAATGCTGTTTCAACATCTAAATGATCAGCCTCTAAATTTAATTCAGCTGTCATTGCTAGTAACAACCTTAAATTACTAAATCTAATAACAGGCGAAAAAGTTTCTGAGTAATCAACCCCATATTTCTGAGTATATCCCTTTGCTACAAGTCTAGCTTTATACGTAACTATATCCCCATTATGATCCCTTTTGATCTTAAAAACCCACTTATTTTTAACAATATTTCTATTGCTAGGTTTATCGACCAATTCCCAAGCATTGTTTGTCTTAAAAGCTTGAAGTTCGTTTTTTATCGCATTACTCCATTCTACGTGTCTCGCGCTTGACAATGCTTCGGAAATGGTTAATGGTTCTAAATTTTCTGATACAGTTAACATAGCAAAGTCTGGATCAAAGTCAATAAAATCACCATACCTGTCTGGTTTTCTTTTTACTCGTTTAGGATACCTGGATTCAACTCTTTCACATTCACTTTCACTCAATGCCTCATTTTCACTTTCGCTAACTGACACTTCACTGATGTTTTCTTCTGGAAGATGAGGAGTCTCAGCCGGAGTATCTTTTAAGCCTTGATCATCGTCTTCACTTTCTTCTACTATTTTTACAGGAAGAACATCTGGTGGTGTAGTAGGAACAACGGGCATTTTCGATGAGTCGTCGGAAAGTTTGTCTTCTAGAAATACAACATCCCTGGCTATTTTTAGACTATAGTTACTTGGGTCTAAAAGCCTGTATCCAACACTTGTTTCTGAGTATCCGACAAAAATATATTCTTTGCTTTTGTCGTCGAGCTTTTTACGCTTACCATCTGGTATGTGAACATAAGCACGGCATCCAAAGATCCTTAGGTGTTTAAGGTCTACCTTTTTACCAGTTCATTTTTCTTCTGGTGTTTCACCACGTATTTTCTTCGTTGGTGAACGGTTCAGAAGATAAACCGCTGTATTAGCCGCTTCTGCCCACATCTGCTTCTCACTATTTGAGTCAATAAGCATTGAACGTGTCTTTTCCAGTATGGTTCGATTATAACGTTCAGCTACACCATTCTGTTGTGGAATATATGGTATTGTCAGCTCGTGCTTTATTCCACGATCTTTGAGAAATTTCCCTAAACGCTCATTACAGTATTCTCCTCCATTATCAGTCCTTAGAACTTTTATTTTCCGTTCTGTTTGAGTTTCTACCATGGAGCAGAATACTTTAAAAATTTCTGAAACCTCACTTTTATGTTCTAGAAAATAACAAAACACTTTTCTAGTACAGTCATCAATCAGGGTAAACATATATTTTTTGCCACCCCATGATTCCACCTCCATAGGTCCTACAAGGTCAGAGTGGATCAAGTCGAGTTTATTTTGTGCGACTTGTTTGTCCTTTTTATAGGGAAATGGTTTTCTGGCTTGTTTGCCTTTTATACAACTCTCACAATAGTCTGGATTTTTATTTTCGCTATAGGACATACCAGTAGCCAATCCATTTTTCAGCAGCGCCATACTATAATGATTAAGGTGACCTAGGCGTTTATGCCATAGCATTTGAGAATCCAAAGGTTTTACTACATTCGCACATTCTGTCATGACATCTAGTTTATACAAGCCATTTACATTCGCCGCAGTAGCTACAGGTTCTCCCTTAATACTACAGTTACCTTCATCGATTATACTGCATCCTGCTGAGTCAAAATGTACACAGTGTCCTTTTGAAACAATTTCATTCACTGACAACAAGTTCACTGACAAATTTGGAACATATTTAATTTTCGAAATGTTCTTTTCAGTCCTGTTGTGTTTCAGTTTTACAACACTGCTTCCAGTTCCACTAACCGAGAGTTTTGAATTATTTGCCACAAGCACTTCCTGCCCCGAGTCTTCATCCGTAAGGTCAAATAAAAGCTCTCTGTTTCCAGTCATATGGGAGGAGGCACCGCTATCAACGTACCAAGCTGTTTCGCGTACATTGTTTACACTTAAAGCTGCCCCAAACAGAGCTTTTCTTCCACCTTGGTTATTTTTATTTTTATTAACCGTTTCGGAGTCGTTTGAAGTATTCTTTTTTTGAGGGCATTGATTTTTGTAATGGCCTTTCTGCTTACAGCCCCAGCACCATGGAGATTTATTAAATTTCTTTGTGGCCAATGCACAGTCACTAGTATGTTTGTTATTCTGCCATTTTTTGTCCTGCAGTAATTTAGTTTTTACGAAGTCTGACGTTATGTCCACACCTGAGCTTTCAAGTGCCATAACCATAGGCTCATAGTCTTCTGTGAGTCCCTGCAGCATAATGACACCTAAAAACTCATCATCTACTGGTTTTCCCATAGACGACAGCTTTTGAGACAGAGCCATGACTTCATTAACATACCCCTCCATTGTGCTAAAATTTTCCAATTTTATGGAGCACAGATTTCTTAGCAGACCTAGTCGCCGATGAAGTCCTTTATCTTCATATGCGTTTTCTAAAGCCGTCCACGCATCGCTGGCTGTTTTCGCTTGCATCACATGAGGATACGTCGACTTGTCTAGAGAAAGAATTATTTTTGAAAGTGCTTTCTCTTCACGACGAGCTCTTGCGTTGGCGTCCAGCGAAGTATCCATCTCTCCACTTATACAGCTCCAAAGTCCGTCTAACTTTAACAACGCACTTATCTGGAACTTCCAGTCACTATAGTTTTCACGACCCTTAAGTTTTTCTACACTCATTCCGATATTACTCTCGTTTACCGCCATTTTATTTTTTTTTTAAACGACGACGAAACAAATAAAAAATCGCGTATACTACCGGACTATCGCGTTATCAAATTACTCTTACGAGATCTGGGCCCATAACCTGTCAGAAATTGACTTGGCAGGGAATGAGTAATTTACACAAAAGTCAGTAAAACGAAGTTTTATTTAAATATCAAAATAATAGAGGTACAATCTTAACCGAGAAAAAGCTTAATAACGACTAAATTCTAAAATCCCTTACACATAGACTTCGACTGTCTGTGTCTCTTTCAGCAAGCAATAATCATTAAGATTATAAGTTATTTGGCGGCTGAAATATGAGAACGCGCCACACACTGTTTATTTATTACCTACTTCAGGGAAGTATATGTCTAGCATAAGCAATCTTATTATTGAATAAACAACAATTCCAACACCCTAACTGTTTGGTATTGACATTGATAACCTCATAAAATTGTAAACATCGGTCATTATTATCTTCATTGAGTGTGTACTAATTTAGTTTTAGGATGAAATGTGTAACTTTTCAAAATTATCTGAATGGTTGTACACAAACCACAGGCACGTAGCAAGAAATTCAGTTGTAGGGGGTCCAAACGGTCAAACTCTCAGGAAAATTAGTAAGGCATGCTTATGCCTATACTAACATGTTTTTAAAGTTTTGGGAGGAGGTCCAGGGCCCTCCCCCTAGCTACGTGCCTGACAAACCACTTGAAACCTCTGATATTTTTCTTGCAAGGTGCGATTAATTTACCTTGTTAACATTTTAACCTGTCATATCTCCTTTAGTTTTAAAGTCAGCCATAAGAACCAAAAATTGAAGGGTTGCTTAACATTTTTTTTTTGTAAAAAACAAAAGATTATCAACTTTACAAGATTATACCATGATATATATTTTTTACTATTTGGGTAGAATATTGTGTTCTGATTTGATTGGAATATCACACTTTATGTGTGATATATATAATAATATATTGCTTGAGAAATAGTGCCATGGAAAATTATGAATTGCTAGTTCTTGTCAATAGAAACATAAACAAAGATCTTAAGATAATTATAATTATTACTATGTTCCTGCATTTCAATAAAAAAACAAATAGAACATATGTATTTATTGTATTTCCATGGTACTCTTTATCATGCATTACAATTATTTTATAAATTTGCAAGTAAATTCAAAACGGCTGAATGAAAACATACAGTATCACGTACCTACCAATGAAATCAGAACAGAATATGTCATCAAAGACGTAAAAAATATATAGGGTTTCCCATTAAAAAAATACAAATTATGGTGATATGCTGTAAAATTCATAGATTTTGTTTTTTTAATAAATAGAAAAAAAAACTCACTAAATAGCCTTATAATTTGGTTTTTAGTTCATTCCGATAAATTAAAAAGTAATAAGGTCATTAACGTTTAAAATGTTAAAAGATATTATTATACAGATCACACTGCACTTATTTGGAGATTCAGCGCAAAATATCCCAGAATGCTACATCAACCTTAGAGTACTCTAAGACTTCAACAAAACAACTGTGAAAAATAATTTTTATATAAATTTCCCTTGCTCCAGTAAATTCTTTCTTTGCGAACACGCCCTTGTAAGTAGATGCGTCTTTTAAACGGACATGCTGCAAACTCGGAGAATAAATAAAGAAACAATCAAAGGCCTATATAAACGCTTAAATTAGATTAATTTTAAACAAATCCTTTTAAAACAGAAAGTTATTTGTAACAAAAACAGAATCAATTAATTAATAAATACTAGCTGGCCCGGCATACTTTGTTCTGTTTTTTTCAGTTAGATGGCGCGATGAGTTTCCAGTGGAATTATAAGAATACGGGGCGCATTCACCACATCGTCCAGAAATGTTACTGAAGAAAAACATATTGGTTTTATAGAAAAAATATCCTACAGGTAAGTCGTTTGTTCATTTAATTAATCAAAGTTCTGCTGGGAGTTAGATACAGAAATATTCACGAAACTAGTTTCTATTCCTGGAAAAAGTAGTTTTCTCCCTTTTTTCATACACACGTCCGACAAAGCTCTATTTTATTATTTATTTCACTAATTATTAATCTCGTTCTAAGTGGAACTCTTGATTTTCATTCCATGAATTTAGTTGCTGGATATTTTCCCTAAGGGCATCATTCTTTTTACAACAGAGTTGATAATTAACTGGGTTTTAGAAAAAGTATTCAAAATGTTAAGTTTGTAGCATATCTTTAATATTTACAGATAAACTTAGTAATCTCTAGTTTGAAGGGGTGTGACAATACAAGAAAAAATATGCAGAATGATTCGTTTAATTTGACGTTTATGATTGATTGTCTCTGTGAAAATACAATGCAATTTCACGGCATTTGAATTCATTATTTAAAATACAATAAAACACCGTTCAAAATGCACCGAAAATAGATCTTGGAGTAAAGTTTACTTAAACGTTCGTTATATTATATTTCTCCAAGTCTCCAATGTACAGTTATAAATAAATATTGATTGCTCAAGGTTGAGTTTGTTGATAAGTGTCAGTAGCACCGGCAGTTTATTATTTATGAGTTTACCGCTGTGTATACATAAGAAAAGTGTTCCAGTTACACAAACAAACTATCCCACCATATTAATTAAACTACTAATTTGCGACGTAATTGCCGCTGTTGGCAATGGAATTATAACCGTAATTTAATCGGTAAATAAGAATGATCTTGCAAAAGAAATGCCGATAGAATGAAAATATTTGATTACCTATATGTATTGAGTAAGGCGTAACTAATATAGGCCCCGAGACACAATGTGTTCTTTATATTCTTTAATTTGCGCTGATTCTCTATGTAAATTAGGTCGCTTTTTACAAGCTTTTATTTAACTTCACTTGTATGTCTACTTGTTTGTTCGTCTGTCCAGGTCAAATCTTGTAAGTCAACTTTGAGCTTTTTATGCTTACCCAATCGGCAAGAAATATGCGTATTTTAGATGACAATATAATACTATGACGCGACGTCGAGAAACCCGAAAAACCATTACTAACATGAAAAAATTTCATAAAAAATAGTAAATCATATACTGGTACTCCCATATATGAGCAGATAATTAAATCTCTTACGTATATGAATATTGAATAAAAAGAAGGAAGACTGCTGATTAACACCCACAAAACCACTGTCTTGAACCTCATTACTGTACATTAATTAAATTAAAATCCAGATTAAAACCGTCTGCTAGTCATGTAAAAATTCTACGAAATTACAATTTAAAGTATCGAACAAATACCATTATTAATTCGAATTCCGGTGAATGTTTAATTATTCTCGTAGATATCGCCGGTACCGGCGCGGGACGGTAATGAAAAAATAAACATGCACTGAATCTTGCTAGAATCACGGTTAATGGTATTAAACAAAATGCGCCATCTATACATATTTATATAAATGAACACTACAAACCATATGAAATAAAATAATTTGGATCGCCCCCTCCCCCTATACCTTTCAGAAGACTTTTTGTGCCAAGAGTAAACTTATTTAATATTTTGAACGTCCAATAGGATTCATAAAAAAACTTACAGGAAAATAGATTCCCCACTTCCCTAGGTTGGGGACGTATCTCAAGGTAAGTCCAACTTACTTTATTGGTTGATTATCTCTATACATCATTAATATGGTAAGGCAAAAACTCAAATACGTGCAATTCAGCAAATTTTTTCAATTTTTTCAATTTATATTAATACTGAATACTTCCTGAAAAAGTGAACCAAATTGGTCACACTATCACGGAGTAATCGGTGTATATACATGCAAATAAATACATAGAGCCGAATTAAGACCCTCCTCCTTCTTGAAGTAGTTTAAAAACTCTCAAAATAGAGTACATTATATAAACTAGGGACTAAAGTGACTCATTTAATCCCGCGAAGAATAGAGTTTGTTTCAAGGGCTCCGCCTGAGAACAACTACCATTCAAGGGATTAAGGCACTATAATGTGACAAATTATTGCAGGTAACAGATACAAATTTGATTAGTGTATTTTGTTGTCCAATTTAAATTCTTTGGGCATTGCGTCATTTGATAAATCCTGTTCTGTCTTTCAAAAACAAATAAAACAATTTCTGTTCTCTCGCCAGTAAGCAATTACCTCTGAATAACTCTCAACATTTTTTTTATATATTTTTTTTTCATGCACTTAATTTACATTGGTATATACCCTTTCCCCAATCCTGTTCCTTTCCTTTCTTCTATCTAGCTTGTATTTTTAGCATTTATTAAAGATACTACAGACTTGACAATACATTATGTTTATTTTTTTTTGCTGACACTGAGGTGCTTTTAACTATTTTTTCTCCCAACAATGCAAGGCCTAAACAGTGCCTGGTTGTCTACCAGGAAACTGCAATGACATGGCCTTTTAGTTTTCATTTGCTATTATGTATTTTGTATACATGTATTTAACATAGTTATATTTTTGTACAGGTATGATGTTTGTAAATGAAAAGTAGTAAATTTTGTTTATTATTATTATTATTATTATTATTAAATAGGAATGGAATCTTTTGATTTAAAATAAGCACCTGAAGAGTAGAAGATAGTTTACCGTCCAAGTCAAGGAAAATATAAGAAGTGCAATATCAGACATTTGTAAGATGGTGTTGCGAGCGAAACAGAAAATTTTAACGAAGATGTGCTACTTATGTTTTTCACGGAGAAATCTAGGACTTTATCACCTTCGACGCTTTGGGCACATTATTCTATGCTGAAGACTATGCTCAACGTTAAAAATAATATCGTTATTAGCAAATTTCACAAGCTAATTGATTTGCTGAAAAGACAATACGAACGATATAAGTCAAAAAAAGCCAAGATCCTGACTGGTAACCATGTTGATGAATTTTTAATGGATGCCCCAGACCCAGTTTTTAATGATGAAGGTAGCCCTTATTTTTGGTGCAGCAGGTGCCTGTAGCAGGAGTTAGCAGATTTGACGGTGGGAGATGTAACTGATTTGGATCACTCAATTTTGATTAGTAATAAAAATGCAGGTAACAATACTGTCTGCTTGAACTGAAATCTGCCGCAAGTATATGGCTTTAAGAAAAGCTGTAATACGCACATCCGAAGAACTATAGCCGAAAAAAATTTTGGACCAGTATTTAGAACTGTCGCATGTACTTCTACAAGTAGCGTTATTGAACAAACAAACAAAAAAAAATAAATTTGTTCAATTTAACCCTTTTTTAATTATGTGTTCCTAAGTTACATTTTAGTCCCTTGGAACTAAATAAACCGCTTTAGTCCCTATTAGGCGGGACTAAAGGATATTTATTTACTTTAATCCCAAAAGTAAACATAACATGCCTATTTTAATTTTGAATTTAACATTCACATTCTCTTTATAAACCAGGAACTGGCGCTAAAATGCGGAAATGGAACGTGCAATTACCTAATTTAGGAAATTACCCTTATAAGTTCAATATCTCCTCATTCTTTCCTAAAACTCAAATACGAATTATTAAAAGAAAATTTTGCCAGTAACTAAGAGTAATATTAAAATTATCTTGAAAATAGATTATTTCTTCTATATGAAAATTTCATTACACAGGGAAATGATTTTTAAAATATTAAGCCTACTATATTTTTCAGCAGTGTATGCCTGTAATATTACGGGTGTTGCCTGAGGCTTGCAAAACATAGAGTTTCAGTTTCAGTTTCAGTTTATTCAGTTTAGTTGGAAATATAAACGGGATTTTTGTACAAACACAACGTTTAAATTTTGTATCAACGAGGGGTAGATACATAAAATTAGGGGTTTAATAAAATAATGTGCAAAAAACGTTTCAAAAATATCGTATCTAATATCGTATTTGAATTGCCACATTTGCTTTTTGGAAGCAGCAATTTTCTGCCTAGTGCGCGAAATAAATAGTAAAACACACTGCTTAGTTTTGCATTTAGTTAAATATTGTATATTCTCTTATTATATCCAATTTTGATTATTTAATACAATTTTTCATTAAAATAATACCATTTCATTTTTAGACAATACTTACACAACTTTCAAAAATCATGTCGGGTAACAGACAATATCTTTAACTTTCACATTATCGCTAAGGCAAAAGGCAACCAATTAATTTTTAAGTTTTTCTTTTTCTCAGCAAAAATAAGCATTTCAAATGGATCATCGGACAAAGTACTACCAGAATCTATTTAATAAAATATTAAAAAAAATCGGTAAAACGTAAAAATTAATGTTTTATTTATTCCTTAAATATAGACATTTTGAAACCGACGCACGCCCAAAGCAGCCTAAGACAGTTATTACAAAATGTAGTTGATGTAGTATTTTATATTACGTTACATCTAAACCAAATATATAGCTAGCCTTTATATATCTTTTAAAACTGATGCCCGGATTACTTGCTCTCAGGGCCATTTGTGGAACTGCGCAAGCGTAAACTGCTATTTCCATCCAATCGCTGAGCCCAAAGTCAAATGGCAATATTGTCTTCCTATAGGAGATTTATAAGCAGACCAATAAGGAATTCGCATTTCGAGATATCCGCAGAAATATTTTGGAGGCCTTGTAACTGTTGACTAAGTTAGTGCATGAAGATTTTATTGATGTTATAGAAGATACACCTACGTAAACTAAATGTAGACTATAAAACTTTAATCCCAGAAGCGACCAAATTTATTGAGTAGTTCGACTTCAAAAAAGTGACGTGACCCTCTCTGACTAACATTAAAATCTGTATTAGGTTAGTAAGTTTAAGGTTACTAGTGAGTATAGGTAATACGTGTATGTATATTTTTCTATGTATATTATTACAGATTGCTCATTTTTTGAGCCTCGACTTCAAAATGTCTATATTTAAGAAATGAATAAAGTATTATTTTTTACTTTTTAGCGTTTTTTTTAAGTCGGTTCTATTTTTTTAATATTTTATTTCTCGCTTTCTAGTGTTTTTTACATTTTTAAGTATATTAAAATTTGTAGTATATGTATATCCAATTGTATATAACAAAATACGAAGTTACGAATAGTGTAGTTACACTATTAAAATTAGATTTAAAAATAAATACTTAAGAAAAATAAATAAAATAATTTAAATATTAATATCAGAGCTGATGACTTAGTTAATTTTTCAATAGTGTCCTTTAATATAAATTATTGTCACATGTTTCTTTTATCACCACCTGTAAACATTAATAAAAATTATAATGACGGTAGTCGGTTAATAACTTTTTATTCATACCGAATGTTAATTTTTCGAAAATATCAAGTAAGATACTAGATTTTGAGATTGCATATTTTCATGGTCACCCTGTATACATAAAATTACATAACGGCATATATTACACACCTCAATGCTTTAGTTTGAAAAGGCTATTTAAAAAAATATAAATTTAATTATAAAACTCGCTGCCGTTATCGCTCTTATACCTGTGTTATTTTATATTTTATTTTATTACAAAAAACGGGTGAACGGATTTCCAATCACAATATATGGGACCACCAGAGAAATGTCCTCTACAATTTGGCGTTTGACTCATCAAAATCGGCCAAACCGTATAGACAATATGCTCGAACAAACATAAAAAAAATACATATAGGTCGAATTGAGAACCCCGTCCATTTTTGAATTCGGTTAAAAAAGCGCCGCTCAGTGGCCACTATTCAGGTGAAGTTTTGACCAGGAAAAATAAACAAGCAAACATCTAACTATATTTACTATATATCTCTTAAAATTTAAGTTTTTACATTCACTTATTCACCTAATTGGCAAAAAATAAACTGTACATCTCGAATAAATATTTTACTTGACCGTTGGCGGCATGAGTTCAATCAATCGAACTTTATTATAACAACTATAACAGTGACGCAAATCGCCTCGACTCTGCTGGCCATACTGTGCCATACAACGCTCTCGGCGAATTGCTAATGCCGTACACTACACCCACGTGTCGTTCAGTTTGGGGTGGTTATTTACTTTTATTTTCGCGGATTTCGCTGCAACCGGTTAGTTCCTTTGCAGTTTGCTTGACTGTTTTGTGTTATATTTATTTATGGTGTTGTTACAACTTTATTTGGTGTCGGGTTTATTAATTTACATTATGGATGAATTCGATCACGAATGTGGATTGCATTTTGTTGGAAACTCCATTTAATCGAGGGAAGGAACAGAATCAGAGTTTTAATCATCATCCTGGTTTTCGGCGTACAAATGGTTATGTAGTAGTAAAATTTTACAAAAATTGTTTTGCTGGCCTTGTTTACTAGTTTCCAATAAATATTCAGTGTGGAATAAGAAAGGATTTGCAGGCATGTTAAATATATGAAGGTCTTTACATAAACAAGACTCGGCGGAGCATTTAAAATCCGAATTAATGCTAAAAACATTTGTAAAAAATCAAAACACTCTAGCTGACACTTTAAAAGAAAATGCTAAACTATATAAAATACATTTTACCGAAAACGTCCGATTAAATAGACTATTTATGTGCTTGGCAATTGACCCAGTTTTGTGCCAAGAGTTAGTCTTTCGCGGCTATCATGAGAGCAGCGAGTGAATAAATAGGGGGAATTTTAAAAAGCTTTTAGGTTTATTAATATCGAGAAGTTCTCAAAAACTAAAAGATCATCACGAAAAAATTAAAAATGTTTTTACTGGTGACTCGAAAACTATTCAAAACGAAATAATTTAATGCATTTCTGATTATTTAAATGATTATGTAAAAAATTAAATAATGAACACACAGTTTTTTTCTGTGCAAGTGGATGACACCACTGATATTACGCAAACCTCCCAGTGCTCCATAATTTTAAGATACGTTAATTCAGAAGGTTTAGTAGTCGAGAGATTCTTAGGATTTTATAATGTCAGCTCCGATAGAACGTTGGAGAATTTATATTCTCTCTTGGATCAAATTTTGGACCAATTTGACTGTAAACATAAATTAATAGGGCAATGTTACGATGGCGCAAATGTATGTCTGGCCATCTAAATGGCTTCAAAAAAAAAAGTGCCGCAGGCTGTATTTGTCCATTGTCTTGCGCATGGTCTTAACCTTGTGATGCAGCAAAGTTTAAAAATATTTTTAAATGTCGATTTTTTTTTGCAAGCCTTAGTGGTATTCCCTCATTTTTTCATCACTCAGGCACACGAACGTATGCTCTTACATCTGCATCTACGAGGCGTATACCAACAATTACAGAAACTCGTTGGTCTTCAAATTCGAAGTTAGTAAATGTGATTGTTCAAGACTGGAATAAATTAAAAGACGTTTTTGAATTTATTACAAAGGATTTTTAGGTGATATGAACAATTTTGTGTTCACGTTTCTGGCATTAGTGTTTAATGACATTTTCTCAATCACGGACATACTATTTGCGTTCTTCAAAAAAAATCGCTTGACATTCGTTTTTGCTTATCCAATATAAAACGCTGTCGTGAGGCGCTCTGAAAAAAAGAAATGAACATTTTTTTAATACCATGTTTGATAGAGCAATTTCTATTACAGAAATAAATCATTACAAACGTGAGCTTGCTAAGCTTTCACCTGAAGAAATTAGGGCTGAGTATAGAACCCTTTTCTATGAAATATTGGACCATATTTTAACGGAAATGACACTAAGCAGCTAGGACTGTGAAAAACTTAGATTTTTATGTTTGGCAGATTCTGCTAAATTTTCCGAATATAGTTTAAATTTTCCGACTGGCCCGTTTGAAAATTATATGGGGAAATATTTTCAAAATGTTAACGACTTAGAAATGAGCTTGGTCTTATTTTTGCCAATGACAGTAATTGGAATATATCGCTGCAAGAGCAAGGGAAAACATTAATGAAAATAAAGATATTTTAACCAAAGCATATAAAGTGTTTTCCCTTATTTTGACAATACCGTCGACAAGTGCTTCAGTGGAAAGAAGTTTTTGTTGCCTTAAACGTGTAAGCTTATTTAAGAAATACAATATCTCAAGAAAGACTTACTTCTCTAGGCAATATTTCAATTCAAATGAAATTTCTGGAGGAGATTAGGGCAACTTATCCATTTTATAAGGATGTTATAAATAAATTTGCTGCTATGTAGGATAGAAGAATTGATTTAGTATACAAAATTTAGGTAAGTCGTAAAAAAATATTGCGATATTTTCTTGCTTCATTTGCACTTCACTTACTTTTTTACCCGCGAGCCGCCACTGGCGCAGCTAAAATGAATTTAAACTTATTGCGTGCCAAATGAAAAAATATCTTTTTGTTATCTGGTCTAAGAAGCCTTTACGAAAATATAGGCTGTTATAAGCAAATGACAAATTATTTGAAATCAGTTAAACACCAAACTGTCAATCTAGAATTAATACAATCGAACCGCCACTCAAGAGCAGGAAAGATGCCACAATAATAGTAATAATACACAAATTAAGAATTGGATATTCGATAATATACCCTTCTTACATTACTACCTAATGGAGGCTCTATGTGAACATTGTGACGGACGCCCCTACAGTGCAACATTTCTCCATATACTGCCCTTATTAAGGTGTAATCAGTCTAATGCTAATAACAAAAGAATTTCCTCCTCACCGGATGAATATGAATAACAATAATTATATATGATACGAACAAACACTTGACATAAACGTGCAACTGCCACTAAACAAGTCAGTAAATGCAGAGCAACCTTTCGTTCCCGCATTGGTTTGAGTAGACTTTTTAAGGCGAGCGCCCACTGGCCGGAGTCGTACGCGCCGAAGAAAATAATATTTACATTAATTAACATTTGAGCACTGCGGTTTCGGAAATGTGTGCGCTTTCAGTTATAATAATGTAGATATTAATATCTTCCGCACGTGCGACGCGTACGGCTCCAGCTAGTGAGGGCTTGCCTTAAGGCAATTGGGTGCAATATCTACAACATTTTTTGTAACTGAAGTATTTTAGAAGCAGTACGATCTAATAAATTTTACAATTCAATTTCCGCACTAGTGTGGAAAAATTTTTCCGCACGTAATATTTCAAAATTAATTTATTATTTGATACATATCTTAATGCATTTCGTTTTGGTTAGCTGCCAGGTTTCCAGGTTACTAAGGACACTTAAAGTAAATTGTTAGAAATCAACAAACTGACATTTCGACATTTTTATTTGTCATTAATTGCTTTTATATGTGCGTATTTTCCGTAATTTTGCATTATTACAATGAATTTAAGTGAATTTGACAATCTGGCCATGCAAGACGGGCTTCCAGAATATATTTTGACTGCAGCAAAAGAAGTAGATTTGCTTCCAGAAAAATCCAAAGTCAGATATACTTAGGAATACGAAAATTATCAAATGGTGCACCAACAAGAACATTAACAACATTAATAAAGAAGAGGTGCTTCTAGTTTACTTTCAAGAAATTTCAAAGAATTTTCAACCTTCTACAATGTGGTCCAAGTACTCAATGATAAAATCTATGCTAAAAATTAAGAAAAACATTGATATTACCAGGCATTTTAAATTGATTGCTTACTTAGAAAAAGAGAATGGTAGGTTTTAGACCAAAAGTCTAAAATTTTAAACCACGAACATATTGAAAAATTTTTAAGCATTGCACCTGACCATACTTATTTACTAATCAAAGTCGCAACACCAATTGGAATCGCTGGAGCCTGCAGGCGTGAAGAATTAACTCACCTGCTGTGTGAAAAATATAGTCGAACAAGAAGATTTGTTTCTAGTAAAAATACCAGATAGCAAGACTCACTAGAGTAGAAGCTTTGTTATAACTGAAGAGAAAATCTTAATTTAATCAGGAAATACATGTCTTTGCGTCCCAGTACACCGCATCAAAGGTTTTTTGTCAACTTCCAAAAAGGTAAATGAACTCCTCAAACTGTTGGCATTAATAAGTTTGGTAAGATGCCATCGGACGTGGCTGCTTTTTTGAGACTCCCAAATCCAGAGAGCTTTACTGGACACTGTGTTAAGACGCTCTTCGGCTACTATGTTGACCGACGCTGGAGTGGATATTACGAATTTAAAACGTCTCGGGGGATGCCAATCGACGAAAGTTGCAGAATCATATGTGGACGAATCCATGGAGAAAAACGCTTCGCCAACCAAATTCTATGTTCCACAGGAAAAAGTTCCAAGGAAAATTCGCCTCCGCCTTCGCCCTTGCATTCTACAAGTTTCGCGTATGAAATTGATAGTATCGCTGACAATAGACCAGTGAATCAGCACCAATATTACAAATTTCGTCTGTAGAAAAACTATTGTACCTAACACTTGCGGAAAATGTTTTTTCCGCACTCGGCTGCTTCACCGAACGCCACATTGTTAGGTAAATAGCTATTCTGGGACGTCCGCGAGATGGTCCCAGTTGATTAATTCTTGTCTCCTTTTCATTTATTGTTTATTCAACATATTCAGTCTGTTCAGTCTGGCTTAACCAATCAGAATACTTATTCAATAATGCCGATTTATTCCTATGTATATTTTTCCAAATATTATTAAGGCTCTTATATAAATTGAATATGTATCGCTTTACGTTACGCATTTAGTACGTTGTCATGGAAACGACGAATACATACAATCACGCTTGTTATTATTATACTGACATTTTTCAATTTGAGTTATTCAATTTTAGGAATTGATTTAAGTATAAGTTTTATATTTGTCTTTTTCTGTTTAGATTATCGGTGAACAATCAGAATTACAACAGTGTAATCCAGATTAGTGCTGCCAGTTAATTTGTATCTAGTATGTTTACAAGTTGTAAAACTAAGTATGCATTTAAGAAAGTGTATGTCAAAATAAAATCTAAAATCTGCTTGTAAGATTCGAAAATTTAGCTTTTGTATAATAAAAATCCATATTCCCATTATATCTTTAGTTTTGTTTCAAAGAAATTGAAACAAATACTACTTTCCTAATAAAATTTCCCTCAACTTTATCCCATGCTTTACTTTAATAAATAAGTTGCTCTCCGTAATAAAACCAAAATACGTTCATATTTATGACGAGTATAGCTTAGAAAAATGATTACAAACATAATAATATAACAAAATCATAAAATGACAAGAAACTCATCAAGTTTGATATACCTACTTAAGTCAATCAAGTTTTCCTTTTTATTATATATTAAGGCTAACGAGTCAAAGAGATTGTCATAGTTGTATTTACTGTCCTAGATAAATATTTTTTTGTTGTAGGGTTGCATACACATTTTACAACATTACAACTTATCTACCTGCTAACTCTTAAAATAATAAAAAAACAAACATTACATGTATATTTTTAAAAAAATCCTGACCACTACAACGGCTAGAGGAAGCCAAATCTTGTATATTGAGTTGCCTATCTATATTATAATCAAAACTTACTATTATTCAGACCTTTATGTTTCAGGGTCCCTAGATATCGAAAAATATGTTTTCTTAATTCCGTCGGTCTGCTTGTCTCTCTGTCGTCTGTCCATCTGTCTATCTGTCTGTCGGTCTATCTGTTAGCAGCATTGCTCAGAAACTACTTACCCGACTGAGTTCAAATTTTGGTCAAAAATGAAGGGTCATATGGGAATATGGCAAAACAAAATGGCACCCTAATGAAATGTTAAAAAAATTATTACTAAAAAAACTACTTATTCAATTTATCTCAAATTTTGCAAAAAAATCAAGTATTACGTAGGAATTAACTGGTAAAATTTTGGTATGAACCCAAGATGGCAGAACAAAATGGCGTCTTAGTAAAATATTTAAAAATTCAGCCTGAAAAACTACTTAATGGAGTGATTTCAAATTATGTACCATAAATAATTGCGTTATGCAGATAAACTAGTAAAATTGTGGTACTGACTCAAGATGGCGGAACAAACTGGCGGCTAAATAAAATATTTGCAATCGTGAAAAAATCGGCCTCTCAGGTTTTACATAACTTCACGTTTTAGCGTCTCCAGATGCCAAAAAATACGTTTTATCAATTCCGTCTGTCAGTTTGTCTGTCTGTCTGTCAGTTCACGGCATAGATTAAAAACTGGTTACCCCCTTGACTTCAAATTTTGGTCAAACATTAAGCGACATATGTGGATGATAACATTTTGGTATGACAAAAATAAGACAAAACAAAATGGCGGCCTAATGAAATGTTAAAAAAATTATTACAAAAAGGTGGCCTAATGAAATGTTAAAAAAATGATTACTAAAAAGCACTCCATTCAAATTGTGTGCCATAAATAATTGTGGTATATAGACGGATTAATAAAACTGTGGCACCTGTGACTGTGGTACTGATTCAAGATAGCGGAACAAAATAGCGGCTAAATAAAATATTTGTAATCGTAGAAAAATTGGCCTCTCAGTTTTCACGTTTTAGCGTCTCTAGATGCCAAAAAATATGTTTTATCAATTCCGTCGTTTCGTATGTCGGTTTGTCTATGTGTCAGTTCACGTCATAGCTTACCCGATTGACTTTTAGCGTCCCTAGATGTAAAATTTTAGTAAAAATCTATCATGCCGGACTAAGATTGCGTCCTAGTGAAACGTTAAAAAAATTATTACTGAGAAAACAAATTATCCAATTTACCTTAAATTTTGGACAAAAATCAAGTGTTATATAGGAATTACATTTTGGTATGAATATAAGAAAAAATCAGCCTGAAAACACTACTTATTAGATTAATTTTAAATTTTGTGCAAGCATTAATGTAATATAGAGATAAACTGGTAACATTGTGGTGCGAATTCTAGCTAGCGACACTACAAAACAGCGGCATAATAATTTTTTTTTAATCAATGAAAAAAAAATCTTATTATATTAAATTTTGTAGAAAAATTAAATATAATATAGGGAGAAACTGGTACGAATTCAACATGACGTAACAAAATAACAATGTGTGTTAATGTAAAAGCTACTTATTGAATTTTTCTTTTAAATTATACCAAAAAATCAAATTTGGATTAGGTCGAAACTGATAAAAGATTGGTAGGAACCCAATATGAGGGAAAAGAACGGCGCCGAGTAAAAATGTTTTAAAAGACAGTATAAATGTGTTACTAAATGACTATGTACTGAACTAAATTGGGTCACACTATCCCTAATAAAATGAAAGATTCATAACGTAGCGGGTAAATGAAATTTGTAAAAATATAGTTCATTTTAAAGTAGCTTTGTAAAAATATACAAAAATTATGAGCGACGCGGACGTGACAGGTAAATATTATATAATTAATAAACAAACAAAATATGATAAAATGTAAGAAACATAACTTCTTCATTCATTTCACAAAAACAACACAAACAATAGGATTCCGAGAAATCACTAAGGCAAAATTACTTGGAATGAATAGATAACTGATAAAGAGTTTACATCCAAAATCAAAATGTCACAATCAACGCAATTTGGTGATTTATTTACACCGTATATTTACAGGTAACATGACTGAAATGTGTATCTACTTGTGGAAATTGTTGAGAATATTAGCTATTTATTTTCTGGATTGATGGCCTAGGGCGCGGCGGGATCAATGTGAAATGGTGTAAGGACAAGAATGTTAAAACCTTTAAAGAAAAAGTATTTTTGGAGTACTTTTCAGATTTCAGGAAATTACCATTTTGGTCTAATTACGTTGGCGAAACAATTGTCATGTGTTTTATTCTTTGTAAAATAATTAAGTGGAAATTTTAAACAAGTGTTTAATGTAAATTAGGCTAATGCTTATAAAGAACCTTTTAGTATGCTCTTTTAATCATACAGAATACCTTGTAGGTATCAAAATTAAAAAATCGCATAAATGGTCAATGTCATTAGTAATTAAAGTGAAAACTATAGGTTGCCTTATCTAGATATTCATCTAAGCTTCATCAGCTTACAGTTACCATTTCTCCTTAAAAGTAATAGATCCTCGTAGTTATAAGTGTTCAATTTAATGATTTAATTAGAATTCTATCGATTGAGACGTATAATTACTATAAAAGATAACAGTATCCAATAACCGTTGCGGATATTAAACAATTAAATAATGCATGTAATAATTTGTTTTTAATTTAGAATATTATTAACAGTATTTAGAAAAATCCACGCCCATGGGAAATGCGGATTTACGGTTAAAGCATTCTTGCATATTGATATTCGTAACAAATCACGTCTAATTTAAATACATGTATTATAATTAACGACAAAAAAAAAGCGCTTTAATGTAACAAATAACGGAACAATATCATACTAAAGATACACTATTGGATACGCTAAAAGAGAAAAATCTCAGTTCCAATTTCCTTTAATTATTAATATCGTCCTATCCGTACACAAATTATTCACAAGATTTTTAATGGAGTCAAACTACCGGAAATTTTCTGCAAAAGGAATATTCCTGTTTTTCAAGGATTTTTTTGTATGAACATATTGATGGATCATAAAAGAAGGAAATCATTTTTTCAATACACAACGACGGGAAGCCATATTTTTTTGACTTTTGCAGAAAAATGACGTTTTTGACAATTTTTTTAAACATCGATATAAGTATAGCTGGTTCGATCGACACCAAGAAAAAACAGTGTCTTCTCTTTTAAATTTTCTACAAAACTGTACGGGTTTTAGATGTCTATGTCTCATACATAAACAACAAAAACCAGAGGAATTTTTTAATTTTCGCCTAACTTATCGTATCGTCTATAGTTTTTGTGCGAACCAGCCAAAATTGAATGTTTTAATGATTTAAACGTAGGTTCTTTTATTCTTTTTAAAAGGTTTTTACGAATCTTCACGTTTAAGGGTGCCAAGTATTACATAGAAATCAACTGGTAAAATTTTGTTACGAATCCAAAATGGCGAAACAAAATGGCGGAATAATAAAATATTTAAAACATCAGCCTATAACAACTACTTATTAGATTGATTTCAAATTTTGTGCAAGAACTAAGTGTGGTATTGACATAAACTGGTAAAATTGTGGTACAAATTCAAGATGATGGAACAAAATGACGACCAAATAAAATGTTTTTTATCGTGAAAAAAAATCACAAGTTTTACATATCTTCACGTTTTAGCGTCCTCAGATGTTAAAAAGTATGTTTTCTCAATTCCGTCGGTCTGTCCCACTGTCTGTCAATTTGCGGCATAGTCAAGATACTAATTACCCAATTTATTTCACATTTTGTTAAAAATTAAGAGTCATATGGGGATGATCTGGTAATATTTTGGTAAAAATTCAATATGGTGAAACAAGATGGCGGTATGGTGAAATATTTAAAAAATGATTACTAAAAAACTAATTTGCCAATTTAACGCAATTTTTGCCCAAAAATCAAGTCCCAGATTGCGGCATAATAAAACACGTAAAAATTAGTTTGAGAAAACTACTTATTACATTAGTTTCAAATTTTGTGCAAGCATTAAATATGATCACCGAACATTAACAAGACAAGAAGGAGCACAGTCCGGCAGAACTTTTATGTACTGCTTACAATAACGCGCCGGAGCTTCCCAGAAATTCATGCAGCTGCGGAGGTGCCCGTGCTTTTACGAGGTCGATGCAAACCGCTAGCGATTAAAACGAATAAATGTTCGCTTACCGTGATGATTTAAAAATGAGTTTAAAATCATCTAGCTATAATTGTTATTGTGATCTATTTTGCTCTGTATGTATTAAAAGAAAAAAGGGGAAAACGTTAAATACTTTAATTACTAGATCTTAATATAATTATAAAAAGTACTGTTTGTAAAAATTAATTAATTAACAATTGTTGAAAATTTTAATCAAGAAGGCGGAACAAAACGGCGGTTTAATAAAGTATTTGAGAATGCAGCCTAAAAAACTGACTGTGGTATAGAGATAAACTAGTAAACTTGTACTAATTCAAGATGGGGGAATAAAATGGCTGCCAAATAAAATATTTGTAAACGTGAAAAAATTCACCCTCTCAAGTTTTACATATTTTCAAAAATATGTTTCATCAATTCCGTCAGTCCGTCTGTCAGTTTGTATACCGGTCTGTCAGTTCGCGACATAGCTTAAAAGCTACTCATTAGATTGGCTTTCATTTTAGGCAAAAATTAAAGGTCATATGGGGATCACCTGGTAATTTTGGTGAAACGTTAAAAAATCTATTACTAAAAAACTAATTATCCATTTTCCTCAAATTTTGCACAAAAATAAAATGTTAGGAATAAACTGGTAACATTTTGGTATGAATATAAGATAGCAAAACAAAATGGTGGCCTAATAAAATATTTAAAAAATCGGCCCTTTTGACTTTTGCAGAAAAATGACGTTTTTGACAATTTTTTTAAACATCGATATAAGTATAGCTGGTTCGATCGACACCAAGAAAAAACAGTGTCTTCTCTTTTAAATTTTCGACAAAACTGCACGGGTTTTAGATGTCTATGTCTCATACATAAACAACAAAAACCAGAGGAATTTTTTAATTTTCGCCTAACTTATCGTATCGTCTATAGTTTTTGTGCGAACCAGCCAAAATTGAATGTTTTAATGTTTTAAACGTAGGTTCTTTTATTCTTTTTAAAAGGTTTTTACGAATCTTCACGTTTAAGGGTGCAAAGTATTACATAGAAATCAACTGGTAAAATTTTGTTACGAATCCAAAATGGCGGAATAATAAAATATTTAAAACATCAGCCTATAACAACTACTTATTAGATTGATTTCAAATTTTGTGCAAGAACTAAGTGTGGTATTGACATAAACTGGTAAAATTGTGGTACAAATTCAAGATGATGGAACAAAATGACGACCAAATAAAATGTTTTTTATGGTGAAAAAAAAATCACAAGTTTTACATATCTTCACGTTTTAGCGTCCTCAGATGTTAAAAAGTATGTTTTCTCAATTCCGTCGGTCTGTCCCACTGTCTGTCAATTTGCGGCATAGTCAAGATACTAATTACCCAATTTATTTCACATTTTGTTAAAAATTAAGAGTCATATGGGGATGATCTGGTAACATTTTGGTAAAAATTCAATATGGTGAAACAAGATGGCGGTCTGGTGAAATATTTAAAAAATGATTACTAAAAAACTAATTTGCCAATTTAACGCAATTTTTGCCCAAAAATCAAGTCCCAGATTGCGGCATAATAAAACACGTAAAAATTAGTTTGAGAAAACTACTTATTACATTAGTTTCAAATTTTGTGCAAGCATTAAATATGATCACCGAACATTAACAAGACAAGAAGGAGCACAGTCCGGCAGAACTTTTATGTTCTGCTTACAATAACGCGCCGAAGCTTCCCAGAAATTCATGCAGCTGCGGAGGTTGCTTTTACGAGGTCGATGCAAACCGCTAGCGATTAAAACGAATAAATGTTCGCTTACCGTGATGATTTAAAAATGAGTTTAAAATCATCTAGCTATAATTGTTATTGTGATCTATTTTGCTCTGTATGTATTAAAAGAAAAAAGGGGAAAATGTTAAATACTTTAATTACTAGATCTTAATATAATTATAAAAAGTACTGTTTGTAAAAATTAATTAATTAACAATTGTTGAAAATTTTAATCAGGAAGGCGGAACAAAACGGCGGTTTAATAAAGTATTTGAGAATGCAGCCTAAAAAACTGACTGGGGTATAGAGATAAACTAGTAAACTTGTCGTACTAATTCAAGATGGGGGAATAAAATAGCTGCCAAATAAAATATTTGTAAACGTGAAAAAATTCACCCTCTCAAGTTTTACATATTTTCAAAAATATGTTTCATCAATTCCGTCAGTCCGTCTGTTAGTTTGTATACCGGTCTGTCAGTTCGCGACATAGCTTAAAAGCTACTCATTAGATTGGCTTTCATTTTAGGCAAAAATTAAAGGTCATATGGGGATCACCTGGTAATTTTGGTGAAACGTTAAAAAAACTATTACTAAATAACTAATTATCCATTTTCCTCAAATTTTGCACAAAAATAAAATGTTAGGAATAAACTGGTAACATTTTGGTATGAATATAAGATAGCAAAACAAAATGGTGGCCTAATAAAATATTTAAAAAATCGGCCTGAAAAAAACTACTTATTAATTTCAAATAGTTTAAAAAGTTTAAAAGAGTAATGACTGTTGTACTGAACTAAATTGGGCCACTCTTAACTATTCCTAATAAAAGAAAATATTCATAACGAGGGAAGTTCAGGGTAAAGAAAATTTACCGTTTTGTAATCGATAGCCAGTAATGTAATGTAATGTCGTCCATATTTGAAAATTTATATAGTCGCATACAAACACTTTCAAAGAACTATTTTTTCTCAATATTGGTTAATCGATATTTTTGTATTCTTCGATCATATCAGGAGTTACATTAGGCAAAATTTTATTAATATTTTGGATACAATATGCACCTTCAATTTCATTAAAATATTTTTAACTAAATAATTTCTTGAATGCCTTACAAAATTGTATTGGGGGTGAATTTCTCGAGTTTCCGCAACAATTTCTTATCAAGCCAAAAATTCGAGGCAATCCTGATTAAGGTTTCTTGTTAAAATAAATTAATAATCTACGCATTTTAAAGTTTCCCATAAAGATAGAACAGAGTTAATCATAATTTTCCAGACATTTACCAAAGACAAAACACTAAGTAAATTGGTAAATGCTTATTTTAATTTTATAAAAATAAAAACTTGGTCTCACGCCGCGCGCCGGCGAATATAAAAACAATTGGTATAAATTAATGTTGGGTGGTATATTTCAATATATAAGACGGACAACCGGTTTATGCATCTCGCCCGGCAGCGACTTCGAGGGATCGAAAAAGCATAGCATCCGATATTCGAGTAAGATAGGCACAACAAGAGGAGGAGCTTCCAGTGCTCCTTCTTGTCTTGTTAATGTTCAGTGATATGATATAGAGATCAACTAGTAAAATTGTAGTATGAATGCAAAATGGCGGCCAAATAAAATGTTTAAAAATGAACGTAAAAAAACTTTATTCAATAGACTTTAAATTTTGCACAAAACTTAAATGCGATATAGAGATATACTGATACGAATTTAAAATGGAGGTCTTAAAAAAATCAGTGTAAAATTATTTATTCAATTTATTTCAAATTATGCCCATAAATCAATTGGAATAGGCAGAAACTGGTAAAATATCCGAAAAATGTACAAATACAATATGGTGGAATAAAATAGCGCCTAATAAATATTTTTAAAAAGACAATATACGAATATGTGTTAAAAAATGACTACATGCGGAACTCAATTAGGTCACACTTCACTATTTCTAATAAAAAAAAAGGGATGTTTCGGGGAAAGGAAATTTATTTAAAAAAGAAAACGAGTATAATCAAAACAAATTATATTAAATATTAAATAAGATTAATACAAACTTCTTTTTACATGAAATAATGCTTATTTCCTATTTAAATAATTAAGAATAATCCTCTTATAGAAAAAATATTAGTTGAAAATAAAATAAATTTATTTTATTTAAAAATAAAACATTCTTTTTTTTGTTTAAAAAAATTTAAAACATATATATATACATATATTTTTACTCCCATTTTAAAGACAATAAATACACCTACAGTTTAAAAAATAAAACTTTTAATTTGTCTGGCTGGTACAAAAATACTTACGAGTCAATTCTCAAGTTGAAACGCCGTTTTTTAACCTTTCTATTAGATACAAAGACCGAATAATTGGTAGGCTAATTAGTGACCACTAAAAGTATTTTTATCAAAATTTACTAAAAACGCTTAAAATTAATAAGAAAATTCAAAAATTCTCGAAAATTAAGTCCGATATAGAGATGAACTGGTAAAATTGTACGAATTCAAGATGAACAAATTGACGGCCAAACAAAATGTTTTTAATCATGAAAAAATCACCCTATCGGGTTTTTAAAGATTTTCACTTTTTAGGGACACTAAATGCCAAAAAGCATGTTTTCTTAATTTCGTAGGTCTATCTGTCATTTTGTCTCTTTGCATAGAGATTGACTTCAAATTATGGTAAAAAGTTACGGCTCATATGGAGATGACCTGGTAACATTGTGATAAAAATCCAATTTAGCGGAACAAAATGGCGCCTAGTGAACTGTTAAACAATTATTACCGTCAAATAGGGTAACTTCGGACATAGGACTCAACAACTCACAACGGCAACAAACGTGTGCCTTTTTTTTTTGTTTGCATTTTGTTTGAGCAATTAAAAATAATTTAGGAACATGTAGCGCATTAATATCTGTAAGTTTCGTATAAAATATTTTTGTAACTTTTATAGTTTCCATCAATTTCCCGCATCACACTATTATTTAAGAAAACACCGGCACTGCGTTGAAAATTATTCTGCTGCGGGATTATTTATACTGAAATGTTTATTGACTAATTATGTTATACAAACTTAAAGTAATAAAATTTACAATTGTTATCGGCAAAATAAGTTTAATGTTAAAATATAGTTTTTTTAAGCTTTTGGAATTACGTTATAATTAATAGATATTTAAGAAAGCTGCACCTGCATCTAATCAGAAAAACCGTCACAGAATTGACCAAAGAGAATTAATAATAGATATGTAAGTTATTTTACGATATATGTAGAACACTTTAATAACGTTTTAAATAAAAGCGGCAAATATAAAATTCCAGAATAAGCATGGAGCCCCACATTACTTAAAAACAGTTTTTTTAGTGAATTGAACCAATATATTTTTGGAAAAATAAGTTATATATTGCATCCACATCACAATTCGTACTCTTATCGACAGGAGGATATTGTGTAATTATGTGACGTCAGGCGCAAAAATTTATAAACGGGTAGGTACACCTTTCGGTATCTTTGCAAATAAGAGATAATACTATCCCCCTAATCACTGTCGAACTCGCATTCAGCCAAGTAATAAACATATAATTAGAACGGGTTTTTTTACTATCATTAATACTTCCTTTAGCTTTCCTGTTTTCTGAGGTGGTAAGAAATAATAATTACATGTTTGAAAAAGCAAGACAAAAAACAATTTATATTTTTAATGAAACACGTTGCATATAGCAATTCAATGCACCTTCAGGTTGACCAATGTAGAACAGCTAACTCGTCAAAGGTTCGAAGACCGGCAAGTTGATGACTGGAAAAAAATATGTGCTTATGTTTAAAAGTACGAAGATGCTCAGGTTGAACGAAAACATTTATTGGACAACACACAACGAAAGCAGTGATAGTAGTTTAGGTATGGAAGCTATTGTCCCATCCGATTCAAGTGACTAAAATATAGCGTATTTTGTCATAAACATCATCTACAATCCTACCTTGTTAAATATTGTCTGTTTTCTTTAAACCCACAATATTCACATCTTAAATAATTCGAGTTCGATGTACCGCTACTGACTGCTAAGCCACGCCGCTTGGCCGGCCGACGAATCTAGCTGATCACGTGACCGTGCCCCTTTCCTATGTTGATATCGGAAAAAATATCGATATTGTATATATATATATATATATATATATATATATATATATATATATATATATATATATCATATGGATGTCATTAATATTTTAATTAATATTTACATGTGCATATTTTTTAAATAACTGGTCAAATTTGTAGTAATGCCAGTACTACCACTTGTTTTATGGGTATTTCCACACAAATTCTGACAAATTTTAGAATCACTTTTGGTAAAAAATCTGCAGACAATAGGTATAGGTGGAGGAACTATGAAAGTTTTTTAGGAAAGATCTGCAAACTTATGAATAGTCTGTACGGAGTATTATCAGTCTTTGTATAAGTAAGGTTAACAAAAGCTACTAACATTTACTGTACCCGAATAGTCTAAACTATTATGAACTACGAACCATACTAACCAAAACAGGCTATAAGACTTACATCACTCATACAAAGATAAAATTATAGTGTTAAAAAAGAAAATTGCCGTTTCAATTTCCTTTCAAGTTGAACAGGAAACTTTTAATTACTGTCGTTCTATTCTATTAACGAAAATGCGCCAAAAAGGAAAAAGCGAAGTTTTCAAATATTTTTAATGAAGAATAATTGTAGACTTTTGTTCAAAAAGGACAGAGTGTAAGAATGCATTAGTGAATTGAATATTTTACGATAAGACTTGCCATCTAAAGCAAAAATTGAGATTTAAATCTCCATCCATTTCACCTAAAAGATTTTTAAAAGGAGCAGAGACGAAGTTTAATGGCAAAATTCCAAAGAGCAGTTAGTAGGTTACATACTTTATTTATGGACCAAGCGTCCTGTCTGTGCAAAATGACTTTTGCACGAGACATGGGTTCTAACGTTTTATTTTTTTAAATCATTAACGTAACCGTTACCAGTGATAAATATGAGATAAAAAAGTTTTTTTTTAAATCTGCTTGTAAACTAGTTACACTGGAATTTTTTAAATATATTTCTGAAGGATTCAATTAATCAAAACTTCAAAAAAGTTATACGCCTAAAAAACAGCCCATACTGAACATTCAACGAAACTTGTTTATACTCTGCCCCAATAAACTATGAAAAAATAGGAGGCACACGGAACAATCTGTATTATGACTGGCGGCAGCCTTATCACGTTATAGATATTCTAGTTTCGTTAGCATATATGTGTAGCCGTATGTAATTCGAGATCTTGTATAATGATGTGGCCGTGGACTGATGTAACCTAGATTTTGATGAGTATGCTCAGAAATAATATATCTAATTAGAATTATAAACTTGTTCTAGCGAAAAAGCTGTGCTGTTTGCAGTAAAAATCGGACATTGCAAAACTAGGCAAAAAAGACATTTTTCAATATAATTTTGTAGATATACATTTAAAAAAACAACAATACTTGTGCAATTTTGACGCATATATATATATATATATATATATATATATATATATATATATATATATATATATATATATATATATATATATATATATATATATATATATATATATATATATATATATATATATATATATATATATATATATATATATATATATATATATATATATATATATATATATATATATATATATATATATATATATATATATATATATATATATAAGTACTTGTACAAACTTTAAGAGGTGATTCTTTGACTAATTTTAGGATGAAAAATTCATATGAACATGGGTCTGAAACGGCTTTGTTTCTGAGATATAGAGCGTCCAAAAAAACAATTTTATTTGGTTTTTTGCTTATATTTTTGTTAAGGAACACGACAATTAGCCAAAATTTGGGATTCTGGGTATATTAATGATGACAAATTCAAATATTAACTTAGTTTTTTATTTAATGTTAGAAGGCGCCACATACAGTGTTGTTCCTAAATTTAATTTACCATAACTTTTTTGTGAAGCCTTTTATGTCATTTTTGACTAGGCAGACCTATTCTCCACTTAATTCTACATAAAAAAGGTGCTCTTAGTATTTGTCGCAAAAAGCAGCTATTTTGGATAAAAAAGGGTTTAAAGTTAAATCTGCGTTGAAATTTTTTAAATTGGATCAATGACATTTTGGCTACACAAAAAAGTTATGGTTAATTAAATCAGGAACAACACTGTATGTGGCGTTTAACATTAAATAAATCTAAGCTAATATTTGAATTTCTCGTCATCAATTTACCCAGAATAGCACACCAAAACAATGCAATATATATATATATATATATATATATATATATATATATATATATATATATATATATATATATATCAAAAATATCGAGTCGGGTTTTTTAAATGGAATAGTCGGCATATTATACCATCGTTAAGTAGTTCTTGTTTTCTAGTTATAGATATACCCGGGGAATAGCACACAACAAGGAACAATGCGTTACAGAGAGAATATTCCTACAAATATGTGTAACTGATTAACATATTAGCATTGAATTGGATAGTACAATTCTTTTTCTAAAACGTTGTTTCCCATAGCATTGTTTTTGTTAAATTTTTCGCTTATATTTTAGAATAGATAACAGAACCTGGATATAATTAAAATACGTAGGCTATCCCATTAAAAAATTCAAAACTTTTTTACAGCTATTCATATATAATTGTTTAGAAAAACGATGTTACATTAAAACGTATTCACCTAATTTCACAGAATTTACAATGTCTTGGGGGGGGGGGAGGGGGTGGTGGGGAAATATACTGACTATCATTTTTTTATACCTATGAGCACACAACGAAGACCAAAGGCCTAAGTACTAGGTGCCGTGGTTGCTTTAGATAAAGACATGGAAAGTTTAGCGATGCGGCTTTTAAAGACTTGCAGGTTATGAGAAGAAAGAAAGACATTTGCTGGTAACACATTCCATAATCGGCACACTTTGGGAATAAAGGAGCGAACAAAGCGAGAGGTCATTGGTCTTTGCAGTTGGACGTATGTGGGTCGATGCTCGTATCTCCCTGGCAGGAATGGCTATGGAGAGCATAATGGATGATATTTCATCAGAACAGAATCCGTTGTAAAACCAGACAGATCGCCCACAATTCGACGATGCTCTAGTGATGCAAGCTTCCTTGTGAGATTTAGGTCATCAATAAGACGAATAGCTCTTCTTAGAGTCAAGGATATTAAGGATTGAGGGAGAGGCTGCTCCCCACATATGCGAGCAATACAATAAAGAAGTGCGTCATTCGAGACTTGATCAAATGCTTTGGACATATCGAGGGCAATAATTTGGGCTTCTCCGTGGAATTGCGGATCTTTGGTGGCGGAAGCCGTATTGCCACTTGCCATATTCATATACTTCTCCATTTCCTTACTCATAATTGGGAGGAGGGATATGGGTCTGTAGTTAGAGGGGAGAGTTTTGGATCCCTTTTAGAGAACAGACAAACAAAAATGCCCTTGTCATAGGACATTTGGAATAACCTGGTGAGGATAGGGGCCAATTTAGAAGTGTACTTTTTAATGACCATGGACTGGATACCATCAAGGCCAGAAGACTTTTGGGTATTCAGTGTTTTGAGAATACGTCGTATCTTTTTAACTTTGAAGGTAATTTCGTGCATATCGTATGGCAAAGCTGATACTGATCGAAAGGGGAAGTGAAGAGGAGGGATTAAAATAGAATTTGCGGTGAATTGTTTTGCAATTTCCTCACCAGAAATTAGGGTTGCGAAGGAGTTTTCCGACAGAAGTTTTGATTAACATTTTTTGCAAGCGACCAAAAGAATCAGCTCCCATTTTGGCAAGAAAAAACTTTGCATCATATGTGTGTATTGAGGGCATTTTTGGCTTCGGGAATTAGGCGATTGTAATGACTTCGTGCCTCGTTTTTAATCTGTAGATGTAAAAATAGCTTCGAGGGGGGATCATTTGATACATTTTGCATTATTAGATTGTCATGGTTTCTTTATATAGGTTAGGGAAGGGCGTTTTATCAATATATAAATACGTCACCGACATATTGAATAACAATAAAGGTCATCGATAAGTGGCAATAGGTGTGCAATAATACCGATATATATATCCGATGATACTGATAGGTAGCCGAGAACATCGATAGTTACGAATAAACGAATGACATATTTACAAACATCGCCTTGCCGCAATTATATCGATAGGTAGAAACAAACACCGATAGGTAAAAATCATCAATAGCTAGGAGTACCTACCGATACATCGATAACTATCGACATATCGATAAATAAGATATATCGATAGGTGATGTCCTATTGCCTAGTTTCTAGGTATAGAATTTATGATGGAATTTGTTTTTAAGTAAAACTAAACCTTATATTTGAGGACATTACGTTTTTACTCTTGCTTCCTAAAAATATAAAAGTTGGTTATACCTTGTAAATAATTTATTATCAATAAAGAATAATTATATGAATTTTAAAGCGTCTATTTACGTGGAATGCAGAGGCATGTCGGAAGAAATATGAGCTACTCGGAAAACAAAAATAAAAAGAAGCCATAAAGGCACGTTAAAAGGCATTTTAAATGCTTCTTGATCTAATAGTATTATTTCCTGCGATCCGACCTACAGATTCCGATGTGATTTATTACCTATTAGTAGCTAAAGTTGCATATACGACATCCAATAATTAATCCGAATGCATATATTCCTACAAACTGATAACAGATGGCTAATTCGGTATACGGGACATGCTAAGCCAATTACCTACCTCGCATAGGTCGGCGCGGCGTCGGCGAATATAGGCGTACAGATAAACTAGAACAGCAGTCTATATTATTTATGCGACTTTAAGAAAAAAGATGCGCTTTAATTCCAAATGTTTTCATACCTGTTTATTTTTAGCTGCACTTGCTATTAGTTTTTATTATCTTTGTTGCAGTAAGCAGAAGGAGACAATGAACATGCGTTCCATACCGTGGGGTGCGCAAAACGTTCAATATGGCGTACACTTGATCAATCAAAACGCAATTTTCGACCATAATCAAATATATATATATATATATAATCATATATAAATGAGAGGAATTACATGGTCCGAGGGACTTGAAACAAATTGCAATATTTCGTATTGAAAATTAAGTACAAACATGAGCATTCAAATCAATTTCGATGCATACTGTTTGTTTCACAACGCACTGTTTTCTGTTTGGAACAAAATGCATTTATTTTGTGGCTCTTTCTTTCTTCGGTTTTACGGTCTTGAGCTGCTAGGACTATACGGCCGAGACGTTTTATAAGGGATGTCCGATTGGCCAGCTCTTAAACTCCCGACACACCCCGTTTGAGAGTACTTCTGGTACCGTTTCTCTCAGGCTATCCCCTCACGCCTCCTATTCCCGCCTTATAGCCGCCATTACGCATATTCTAGGAACAACTAGGCCTCACACGTTCACAGCGTCTGCTCTCTTTTTAGCGGGGTCGTTAGCTTCCACCCTGAATGGTTGAGTCTCCCGCCTCTTCCAAACCAAAGCCGCTAAACCAAACACGTGGAACCACTTATGTTAAACACACAGAAGTCTGCCTTCCCCGAGGCGATTCGAAAAACTCTTGTGGCAGTTGTATAAAGTGGGGCTACATGTTTTTTTTAAAACATTGTTTTTGACTAAGTTAAGCTTGGAATACAATGCAAATTGCGTCAAACGTGATTTTTCTTTATGTTTATTTCAGTGTACAAGTGTGTACTTCCTTTTTAAGTTTCGCTTTTGTTGGTTAGTTTTTACTTAAAACGTTTACGGTATGTTCATTGTGTTCCAGGCGTTAATTACCTTAATAGGTTATTTGTGCAATGGGTGCTTTTACGTTATCTAAAAATAAGTTAGTAATGGAATATATTATTCATGGAAAGTGAAATCATGGTGGCTAATGCAAGTAGGGGAAGTAAAAAGAAGAGAGGCATGGGAAGCAAACGAGACAGAGAAAAGCTTTGACGTAAACTAATTAAGTTTAAGGTTATGTTATGCTACTATTTTCAAATTGTGTAAATTTTGTAAATACACAAAACACATTCCTAAGCTTATTATTTTGTAAGACCTCATAGACATGAGAATTGCATGTAGGTTACTGCTGATGATATTTTATGTATAAAGAAATCTACGAATAAAGAAGAACAGAATACAAGAATGTCACATCATTATAAGTTTCCAATCTGAAAAAAACGCAACGAATCAACAATCGATACGTAAAATACATCATTTGGAAAAAAGATCGTAGAACCCCTTACATGGTGCGTCAAAAATATTTCCTTGCAGTAGTGAACGTCTCCCAAAGAAGAGTTATAATGAGTGCTAAACAAGTAAAAAGTGGCTAAGGCATTGTAGAGAAACGAGGAGGTGATCGACGGTGAAAATAATTTGATGTAAAAAAACGGCAGTTATACATTTTATTGGACCGCGAATAGAGTTTGTTTGGCATTCCCCATGATACAGAAGCTAGAGGGAGGGGGAAATGCAATAGGAAAAGAACAAACTGAAACATGCTGAACTGTACAGAAGAAGACGACAGAACGAAAATTTAGAATTAATGAATAATTTATATATAAGATTAAAAGTTTTGTTTTATTTCATTTAAATTATGATTAAAATATGTCTACTTGTGTCTTAGTTTTATGAATTTTTCCCTAAATATACTGCCTTTTTAAACATTTTTATTGAGCGCTATTTTGTTTCACCATATTGAATTTACCAATTTCTACCTAAACTACAATTGATTTTTGCGTATAGCTTAAAATAAATTGTTTATGTTGATCTTTTAAAAATTCGAAACCGCCGTCTTGAATTCGCACAACAATTTTACCAGTTTATTTCTATATCACTTAATACTTGCCCAAATTTTGAAATTAATTTGATAAGTAGATTTTTAGGCTGATTTTTTAAAAATTTTATTAGGCCGCCATTTTGTTCCACCATATTGGATTTTTACCAAAATATTACCAGGTTATGTCCATACTACTCTTAATTGACCAAAATTTGAAGTCAATCGGGTAAGTAATTTTCTAGCTACGCTGCGAACTCACAGACACACAGATCAAACGAAAGACCAACGGAATTGAAAAAAACATATTTTTGGCATCTATACATATGTATCTATGTATAGGGACACTTAAACGTGAAAATATGTAAAACCTAGAACGGTGATTTTTCACGATTACAAACATTTTATTTGGCTGGCATTTTATTCCGCCATCTTGAATTCGTGCCAAAATTTTAATTAATTTAATTCTTTCACAAAATGAAATTAATCTATTGAATAGTTTTTTTTCAAGGAAATTTTTAAATATTTTATCAAGCTGTCATTTTATTTCGCCATCTTGAAATCGTACCAAAATTTTAGGAATCAACTATTCCTACGTACTAATCGATTTTTCTAAAAAATTTGAGGTAAATGGGATAAATAGTTCTCTATTATTAATTTTTTAAAACATTTCACTAGGGCGCCGTTTTGTTTCGCCTTATTGCATTTTTACCAGAATGTTACTAGGTCATCCGCATGTGACCCTTAATTTTTGACCAAATTTGAAGCCAACCGAGTAAGAAGTTGTTTAGCTGTAGCAGACAGACAGACAGACTTAAAGATCTGAAAAAATCTTTTCCATTTCATTTCAAAATTACAATTAAATCATACTCAGTAGGAGAGACGAAAAGAAAATAAAGTTGCTCCAATAATATCAGAAAACGCAATATGTTTCTCTGGAATGAAAGCACATATTCTGAATTCTTAAATTTTCTAAACGTAAAATAAGGTAGCATTAAAATGGGCAACTTTGCCTCAATTTAAGCAACTTCGTATGTCTTACAGTTTACGTGATCCCTGTATCTCGTCTCGAGGTTGTTACACCAGGGAACCTACCTTTTTTTTTTTCTCCTTACATATCGTTTTTTAAAAGCTTGAAATTTTAAGCGGCTTGGTTAATTTATATAATTAATTTAATATAGTTAAAGGCGAAATCGAAAATAAGTAGCAGTTAAGAATGACCATTTTAAAATTGCTGATTAGATTTTGTTCAAAAAATTAACCAATTTTAATTATTCTATTTCATAATTTTCAATGGCCATTAAAAGCTAATTTTCAGTTTTCGAAGACAGTTAAACCGCTGCCGGAAATTTTAATACACCGTTACAGATAATTGAAAATGACAAAGGCAGGAATCAGGATTTCGTATTTTAAATTAAAATTAAGCAAACTAAATCTGGAGTAGAAGCAGTGTTAAGGTTTATTAAATCCCGACCGAGACTACCCACGACTGAAAAGTAATTAAAAATGAATGAATCTATGAATATTCCATTCCCACGTAAGTGCAAATATTGTAAGAGAACATATAATGTGGGTTAATTTAACGCACAAGGGACTCCATAAACATTTAGTCTAAAGAAAATCGAATTATTCATGAATTAAAAATCGGTAGATTTCCTTTACTCAGAACTTCCCTCGTCATGAATATTTCCTTTTATTAGGAATAGTGAAATATAACCCTATTTAATTCCGCACATAGTCATTTAGTAAAATATATAAATTGTGTTTTCTTTGACTTTTGTGGACAAAACTTCAAGAGGGAAATTCTGATTAAGTTCTTTTTCCCGTAACATATCTTTTAAAAACATGTTTTACCACTCCCAGCCTACCTCGAAACATTTTAACGGTTGACTCGTCGCACGTTGGAGCCGTTTATTATAATATTTTTAATTATTATAACAGTAACGTTATTTCTATATATTCATTAATACAAATTATGTTTCCTTAAGGGGTTGTGGAGCATGTTTAAGAACCGGACAAACAAATGATAACACTCACGTGGGTGCACAGCATTATATAATATCGTAAATTCTGCTTTGTCTGTTAATAACAATGTAATTAAAAAAAACATTTGTATTAATGCTTGTAGAAATAATGTTACTGTTATAATACTTCGTCGCGCCGAACGTTAAAATGTTCCAAAGTAGGCTGAGTCATGTAAACCAAACGGCAAATTACAAATGGATCGGCTGGCGCGTTATTAATCAGTTATGTTTTTAAAAGATATGTAATAATTTTAATTGATTGATTTTTTCTTGTATTGTGGAGAAATATTATACACAATTCGCGGGAAAGAACTCTAACATATTCGCGTGATTTACGCAGTCGGCTCACGCCTCGTGAAACATCGCGCTCGTATGCTATATACCACTTTCTATGCTCGTGATGTAATATACTATTTTCTACGACTATCAAATAATTTCTTTATTACAAAAGCGATTTTCTCTAGATAATGTTATTGATTACCAATTCCGTGGATAAGAGACATCATATCTGTGAGCAATGATTTCAATACTCACGAGCTGTAACCAATCAAAAATGTCACATTTATATTGAAAATAAATTGTTTTGCCTAAATTTATTTCTTAAAAGTTAGTTATTTTCCCTTAAATTAAGTTTAAGCGATCAAAGTGAGTTTGATAGTACACCGCCAAATATTATTGAAGCAGCCAAAACCAATTCGGACGATCGTTACCAGAAAGTTCAAGAAAAGAGTATAAAATTATGTATACACTGTTCATGGAGTGGCGAAATCAAAAGAATGTTAATTCATTTTCGGAAAATGTCCCTCTTCCCAAGTATAAATCTTCCTTATTATGGGCACATTACTCGTTGTTAAAGAGTACGTTTAGTCGCTTGCTATTAAAGGAAATATTAGTATTGAAACCTATTATAAATTACGTGCATTTTTAAAACGAAAATCGGAAGGTTTCAGAGCAAAAAAGTCTAAAGGTTCTTACTTTTAGCTGCATGGCAACAAACGTAAGAGATTTAGAAATTTTATAAATGTACCTTCTTATTTGAAAATTTAATAAGTAAAAAGTAAAAAAAAAATTGTATGGTATGAGCATTTTATATATATAAATTGCATACATTAAAAAAACAATAATTTGTCATTTGTATTGGCGCAAGCTCTACGCAGTGGTCGCCAACCCGTCGGTCGCGATCTACCGATAGCTCGCGAACACACTTCTGGTAGCTCACAACATATCTTGTAAAATAGAAGCGTTCATAAATTTTGAAAAAAAAATTATAATATGAAAGCTAGCAGAGGCAACACTGCGGTGAGCACTCTGGGCAACAGTTGATAGAATTCACCACAGCGCCAGCATCGCGTGAATGTTTAAGAACACGAGAACGATCTGGATTGCTTTGAACGCGATAAATGTGCATGTCGGAGATACAAGGCGTTCAGTTTAAAACTAAAAGACATTAGATATGATAGTAAACAGAGTGTACGATGGGAAATGATGAAACAGGCGTTTTTAGAAGATGCAAATTCCTTATTTTCCAACTTTAAAAATAAAGACGGGATAGTTTCAGCAATAAAATCTATGTAACTTTCTGCTAATACAGTGATGAGACAGACGAGTGGAAGTAATGAGCAAGGATATTTTTTGACAGTTAAAAACTGACTGAAATAACTGTGTTTATTTATCTCTTGAAATGGATGAATCAACAAATGTGGTTGACACTTCCCAGATAGCCGTGTATGTCAGAATGGTTTTTAGTGACTTTATGATTAAAGATCTTTTGAAGTTTATCCCACTGAAAAGATATACCACTGGACAGGAATTGTTTTTTCATTTAAACAATTTTATATCTTCTGAGAAAATTCCAATTTCAAAATCGGTAGACTCGACAACTGACGGGGCTCCAGTTATGATGGGTTGTGATAAGAGTCTGGTAGCATTTTGTCCTAAAGATGAACGCTTTCCACAATTTCTGTGTTACCATTGCATTATTCATCAACAAGCATTATGTGAAAACTTTTTAAAACTAAACGTCATGAAATTGGTAGTACAAACTGTAAACAAGATTAGAGCTCACGCATTACAAAGATTATTCCAAATCTTAGCCGATGAAATTGATTGACAGTATGGAGATCTACTTCTTCACTCTGAAGTGCGATGGTTAAGTAGAGGACGACGGTTAACACGTTCTAATGAAGCCCTATCTGTCATAGTTCAATTTTTCAAACAACGCGGCGAACCGATTCAGGAACTGGAAAATTCAATTTGCCTTAGAGATTTTGGGTTTCTTATGGACATTACAGACAATATTAATGAACTCAATTTGCAACCTCAGGGAAGAGATAAAGAACTGGCGGTAATGATTTCCGATATAAATGCTTTCATGAAAAAACTTGAGTTTTGGAAACAACAGTTAAAAACTGACTTAAATAACTGTGTTTATTTATCTCTTGAAATGGATGAATCAACAAATGTGGTTGACACTTCCCAGATAGCCGTGTACGTCAGAATGGTTTTTAGTGACTTTATGATTAAAGATCTTTTGAAGTTTATCCCACTGAAAAGATATACCACTGGACAGGAATTGTTTTTTCATTTAAACAATTTTATATCTTCTGAGAAAATTCCAATTTCAAAATCGGTAGACTCGACAACTGACGGGGCTCCAGTTATGATGGGTTGTGATAAGAGTCTGGTAGCATTTTGTCCTAAAGATGAACGCTTTCCACAATTTCTTTGTTACCATTGCATTATTCATCAACAAGCATTATGTGAAAACTTTTTAAAACTAAACGTCATGAAATTGGTAGTACAAACTGTAAACAAGATTAGAGCTCACGCATTACAAAGATTATTCCAAATCTTAGCCGATGAAATTGATTGACAGTATGGAGATCTACTTCTTCACTCTGAAGTGCGATGGTTAAGTAGAGGACTAGGGTTAACACGTTCTAATGAAGCCCTATCTGTCATAGTTCAATTTTTCAAACAACGCGGCGAACCGATTCAGGAACTGGAAAATTCAATTTGCCTTAGAGATTTTGGGTTTCTTATGGACATTACAGACAATATTAATGAACTCAATTTGCAACTTCAAGGAAGAGATAAAGAACTGGCGGTAATGATTTCCGATATAAATGCTTTCATGAAAAAACTTGAGTTTTGGAAACAAACCCTAATCAACCGTGATGTCAAGCATTTTCCTGTTCTTTCGGAGAAGATATCTCAAAATCCAATAGAACCTTATGACAGTAAATCTGATGTAGAAATAGTTTCTATCTTGACGGATAACTTCAAAAATCGGTTTATTTCACACTTCATGGAAATTGATATCCAACAGTTTGCAACTTGTGTTTTGCAGAACTTTGGCGAAGACATCGCTGCAACTGAAATGGAAGTGATTGCATTTCAAAGTGATTTAGCGTTGAAATCGTTAGTTTCAAGTACAAAATGTATCTGGCCTATAGAAAGTAAAGACAAATATTCAATTCTATGTCGTGTTGCCTTAAAAGTGAAAGAGTTATTTACTTTCAACCTTCTTTCTCCAATATGAAGTTGATTAAAAACAAATACCGCAATCGCCTTAGAGATGAACATCTGGATAATTATGTTCGAATGGCTGTATCAAATTACACTGCGAATATTAAAAAAATTATCGATGAGTCCGAGTGTCAACCTTCTCATTGAATGCACGCATTTTTTCTCCCCTTTTTTTTTAAATTTTAATTATAATGTTTACTTTTATTAAGACGTATGCCATGCCATTATGGGTATATGAAAATTTTGTTTATTTTTTAGGTATGTATAAGTATTAATTAAGTATTTATTAATTACATAGAAACATGTATGTCAAGTACAACTGTGCATTATTTCGTTTAGGCTGGCTTAAATGCTGATTACAAGTAGGTAACTCACGGTTTATTTCTAATTTATCGCAGTAGCTCAACACCTTGAAAAGGTTGGCGACCACTGCTCTACAGCAATGCCGTGCCGCCCCAGGGATAGTGAAAAAGTGCACTTACAAAATAACGAGTTTAAGTTCGGCTAGATTTTCTCGAAATTGTCTTTCCCATTAAAATTTCTAATAAAAACAGTTTGTGTTCTTTATTTTTAGGTTTAGGTTTTAATTATGGGCAAAATAGGAGCGTGTCGATCAAATCGGCTTTATTGGTAACTCCTAACACGAAAACAAAACTAGTAAGAGAATTTACGGTGAACGGCAATTTTAATGATATTTGCTAAAAATATATTGACCTTCGACCAACTAATGCGGGAAATTCATTTTTTTTAAATTACCAAAAAGGTAAATGTACCTCACAAAAATTGGAATAAATAAATTCGCTACCATGGGTAAAGAAACTGCAAAATATTTTTACCAAATCTGGAAATGTGTACTAGGCATAGCTTTCGACGCATCTGTACTTGTAGATGCAGGCGGAGATATCACCGCTTTAAAGCGGAGGGCTATATACACGATTCAATAAATAACAAGTTAAATTCTGCCAACAAGTTTTTCTTCAGTAAATACAAGTACAAGCCCTGCCCCACATCTTCTAAATATTTACAAGAAACCACTAAGAATGAAACTATTAATTTTGATAATAATACCACACCTACATTAAACTGATACTATAAATTTTAATATCTATAAAATTAAAAATAAACTGTCTCTTTATTATGTTAGCAAAAGTAACACATATATTATGTCAATATAAGTAAATATCCTTAATAAATTTCCTCGCCGCGTCTTGAAATAATTAGCACTATACTTGTACTTTCTTTTGCGTGATTCGGTCAAATCATTTTAAACTTTGTATATTCAGTAACAAAAGTTTATTTAAAAAAATGTGAATTTCTGAAGGTAGTTTTGGACAATAAAAAGAAACGTCAAGTAAACAAAAACATATTGAATATAAATTGACCGAAGCAGACAAGAGAAATTAGTACAAAAAATATTCATAATAAACGTGTTTTATTTACATTGTGTTATAGTTGTAGAAAAAGTATATTATTTTACTAGCAAGTAATGGTAATTTAATTAAATAATATACTATTTTACATTGGTTCTTTCCAAATTTTATAAGGCCGCTATTTTTTCCATTATGCTGAATCAACATTTTACCAGATCATTTCGATACCACTCATTTTTGTGAAAAGTTAACTAAATAAGGTTTTATTTACGCTGATTTTCTTAAATATTTTATTTGGCCGCCATCTTGAACGCATACCAAAATTTTACCAGTTCATCTCTAACACACCTAATTCTTTTAAAATGATTTTTTTTAAACATTTCATTATGCTGCAATTTTGTTTCGCCAACTTGGATTCGTACCAAAATTTTACCAGTTCCTTCCTGTATTACCTACGCTTGATTTTTGTGCAAAATTTGAGGTAGTTTTAAATCTTTATTTAAAGTTATTCAAGTAAGCAGTTTTATAGCTATGCCGCGAAAAGGTAAAAAGACGGACCAACGGAAATGAGAAAATATGTTTTTTGGCATTTATCTAGAGAACCTGAACCATGAAGATCTGAAAAAATCTCGGAGGGTGATTTTTGCCACGATTACAATACTTCCCTCTTATGACAGAAGTAAAAAATGTAAAATACTGATTCTACATCAAAACTAACGAAATTATCTTTAAATATACAGTCTAAAACTAAAAAACAATTATTTCAAAAATTATTAAGTACATGTTTCGATCATAACAGCGCATTATCAAGCGACCCAAAACAGTTATTAAGAAGTTAAAAGTTTGCAAAACCGATACTGTTTTATCAAACAACTACTGTTGTCTGGTGGAAAAAAGCAAACGAACTACAGCAAAGCTTTAACAAATGCGAATACAAAAAAATGCCTGCCTGTCACGAGCTCCGGATCCGTGGGTGCTCCGATGCAATGAGCACCCACGTATACCCAGCGATAATAAAATAAATTATAAAAATATAATAAAATTTCACGCACTTTAAATGATCATATTAAATTTCCTTAAGATATTTTTTCTTGGCTAGTTTTGATTTCTATGATCGTAGATCATAACATCATTATAGTTTTCAGCTATCTGAAACTATCGAGCTTCGAATTTCTTTCGGGTTAAAGTTTAGTTTATAAAATAAAATATTTTCGTATTAAGCTTGACAGAAGAGAGGTACCTCATTTCAAAATGTAAATCTTTATGTCCAGTCCAATGTGCATTTCAAATTGGCGATTTAATATTTGCAAGTGATTTCTAGATACATTAAATCTGCAACTTTTAACTGGTTATGTGTAACCACACTGTGAAAGACTAGCTACCATAGGACCTTAAATCCTATGCGGACCATGCCAATCAAACCAGAGTGAGCGCGTATTTCAAGTCTGACTTTCGATGATTCGGGGTTAGCTTAGCATGTGATTTAATGGTTTTAATGATGATTTATGACTTTAATAATGGTTTTATCGACGAACCTGAGCTAAGCTAAGGGTACAGATCCACCTAACAGGTTTTGTTTAAAAACTCTTGGTTTTAATATAGACCCGGAATTTTGTTCAATTTATATTAATTATGAGTTATGTTAAAAAAAAATTAAAAAGTCATCACCTGAACGGAGATTCGAACACACGTTGCATCCAAAGTCGAGAACCCTACAACTGAGCCAGGAACCTCACACTAAAACTTCAACCAAACTTGTTTATACTCCGCCTAAATAAATAATGAATCAATAATGAAGCACATTGAACAATCTGTGTTGTGATGTGCGGGATCAGCATATGATTTTAGGTCTTGTGCGTATACCGAAGAGGGCGACTTTACTTGATTTGTACGGTTAACTGCGAATTAAATAAGCGATATTCTTAGGACACATGTGGAGCCTGGATTATACAAACTTGAGCTGTACGGACTCTCGATTATATGGATTGCCAATTGCGCTTATTCTACCTGTAGCGAATTTTTACTAAAGCCCGTTTTTCGTTGATTCGTCGATTTGATGCATCGATTTTCAAATCTCTGCATAGTCAAAGTAGGCTTTGAGTTCCGCGAACCATGCGACTGCATCAAATACTTTGTTTTTTGTGTATGGTCAAACATTGAATCGCATGACATCCATACGAACGAATTAAATAAAAATGGATGCATAGTATGGATGAAATATTCGTCATTTCGTTGATGCGCCAATGCGTCAATGCATGTGATTTGATGAATCGCACCGAATGGTGAGTAGCGGACTTTAGATGTCTGTCTGTATGTGTACGCGGTATCTCCGCTGATAAAGCTTTTAACTCATTGAACTCTAATGCCATGTTGAGAATATTTAAAACAAAAAGCTCTTCAGAAAATCTATGAATAATCGATGTGGGAAAACGCAACAGAGAATAATTGCAGAAACATATGAATTTGAAGGTGATGTGATCCGACTAAATAATGATATCCATAGTACAACAGATATGTTAGGTTGCTCTTAAGATGTTAGATTTAATTATTTAATAATCACTTCGCAAGTCAGACCCAGCCTTGAGCATTATTCGAATATATCGTGACCAACCTTTCCTTCAAACCTATGTCCAAAGAAGAGATATTCGACTAATTGATGATCCAAAATTCCACTATATTGTAGAAAATAAAGTTACAGACGTTTAATTCAGTGTATTATTTTTTATTTTTTAGTGCTTTTTTTAAAATCTGTTTTTTTTTTTATACTTATAATTTTGTTTTATTTATACTAAGTTAGGTTATAAACAACTAGGTCAATACTTTAGACGTCTCATAATAAAATGAATAAGTAGCTACTGAGTCTATTGAGAATTAAGTACTAATACTAGAGTTTAAGAAAGGAACAATTCTCTCACTCCTTTGTTGTGCTCCCAAAAGCCGGCTTTTTTGCGAGCGGTAGTAAATCAAAGCGAACACCTGCAACTAACAGCTAGATGCAAGGTATACAAGGCCGTGCGTTATTTTATCGCAATGACTAGATCTACGGGGAACGATCAATAACTGTATTAGTTACTTTAGGTATTCATATTACTATTTAGAGTAGTAGATGTTCAACTTAAGAAAATGTTAACTTATAGACTAAATTTTATAGCTATTAACAATAATTGTAAAATAAAAATGTATTAATTATATTTGCGAAATGATTGCAAAGAACTTCCAACAATTAGTTTATTCTAATTTAAATTACAAAAATTATCGGAACGACAATCATTACGTTCTCGACATCAAAATCTATTGTACTTCAAAAACGTTCTACCAAGTTCTTAGAAATAGAGAATGGGAATACATGTTCCCTAAAAGAAGCAATATCTTAATAGCATAACACTTAAATGGCTACTTAAAACTAATAGTCGTAAATCTAATAAGTGGTGTAACGGGAACTTGGTCTCGTTTGGCGCCGATATCAAATAGATCATTTCCAACAAAAATTAATGTTTTTAAAAAAACTGAAATTATCCACAAGATTAAACTGAAAAATAAACATTCTGAGTCGGTAACTTTATAGGCGTCTTAATATGAATCAAAAAGACTACAAGAGCCATTGATCCAATGCAAGAGTTTTAAAGCTGATGCACATAAAACCAAACCACAAAACTGTTAAGCATTTATATTAAATAAGTTTTATATGAAAGCCCTATTGTTGCCATTAAATCTCTTTATTAAACAGTTTACTCGTAACAGCTATCTTAAAACATTTTGGTATTAATATTAACATCAAAAAGTGAAAAGTGCTTTAAAATATAAATTAAAATGTTTTATAAAGCCTTCTTAAAACTTTTTTTGTGAATAAATACTGATTGATGCAAGAAAGTAAGGAAACCTATTACTATTCCGTAGTACACAAACGGATTTTCGTGAAAATAAGTCGTGAAATACGATTTAAATGGTTGCTCTAAATATCAGAAACAAGGTAAATATCTTAAAATAAGGAATAGACAAACTCCACACAAGTCACTGTCCCTACAATGTAGCAAATCGTTTTCCTCTTTAAGTTGCATCAGACACTTAAGAGAAGAAACCTTTCCCCGTTAAGACTGAAGCCTAAGAAAATTGATTTTTTTTATTTTTCAAGTAAACTACCCCTAATTTTGGCGATAGGTAAATAACAAAAAAATATTAATATTTAAAAGAACTCAAATTGAACACAATCGGTTCATGCTAGCCTAGGCAGAAGTCATTTATAGTTTTGAAGGCTGTAATGGTATATTATTAATATACAAAATTTGAGAAAAATCGTTATGGCCAAATTTCAATAATAAAAATTAATAATAAACAACTTTTTAAAAGTACTTTAAACATACCTTGCTAGATCTTGAGAAATTCAAAAAGTAAGGTTTAAAGTTTAAGGTAAGGTAAAAACATCCATCAACACTGCAGTAAGAAGAATGACTAGCCATTTCCAAAAAATCTTAAAAGTAACATTTAAACGCACTCTTGTTCCAAATTCCTATATTTTTGCTCACTTCAAACAACGCTCCATAAACACGCAGGTTTAAAATCGTAAGATACCGCGCATCTAACCACTGCGAAGTGACCTGCTGACTGACCGCTAGAGGCGGTAGTTTATAGGTGCGGGAGGGGTGTCGGCAAGAGGGAAATTTATTGCGGAATAGTCAAGTGCTTGGACTATTTAGAATATATATATAGACTCTACTAATACTATATAAATACACGCCATATACACTTGGGCCTCTAGATTTTTACCCATACGTCATCAATCGATGAAAATATCAAAGACGTTTTTTTAAACACCGCATTTCTCTTATCGATTAGTAGAAGAAAATGATGAAACACGAAATATTGTCTCCGAATATGAATGCATTCATGAAATATGTTAGATTATTAAATTACCAAAATGAACTTGTTAGACAAAGACATCAATATAGGGCTTTTCAAGTCAAAGCCTCAAACGACCCGAGGATTTGTTCGGAGATTATTATTATTCTCATTTTATATTGTTTGTATTTGTGTTTGTATAAAGTCTTGTGCCGTTTAATCTTCAAATCAGTCCTTTCAGGAAGCTATTTTTTGTTGTTGATAAGTACTGTTATTAGTTAATGATCACCTTAATTATAACTATTATTTATATCTAGGCTCATAATGAATGTGGAGTTTTTTTAACAACGTAATACACGAAATTCTGATTTGATTCAAATGACCATGAGTGATGACTCATGGGTAAATATTCAACGGATCAACTGACATTTTTACAGAAAATCAGTTATACACATTGTCAAAAATTAAAATGATATCAAACACGATATTTTTATTATATTCCATTTTTTCAGATTTTTAAAGATTCAAAATGGTGTCATTCCACCCTGAGTACTTCATCCGAATTGATCTAAGTGAAAAAAAAAATTCAGAGGGTCAAAGTGTCAAGGTGTCCATACATAACAAAATCATAGGATCGAATTGATGATAACCTGCTTGGCTAAAAATTAAACTAGGAATTCTCCTATTTTTATAAAGTGGAATATTGAGGACATAGATTCACTAAAAACGCTTGTCCATTATAAAAAGCAATCTTGGCCTGGTCATTTTATTGTAATAAACTAATTCCTAACAAAGTAAATATTTTCCCTTTGGCTTTAAATGTAAGATTTTCCAACGATATTCGGTTGCAATCGCTTCAATTTGCCAACTTAAAAAAAAACATACATTTATTAGTCGACGGCACTTAGTTGGACGCAAATAATTACTATTAAAAGAAAAGTTCTTTAGTATTATTTAAGTTGTGTATTTACAAAAACACACATACGTTTCCGAAGCTTAAAAATGACTAACTTATAAATATACTAATAAGACCATAGAGTCACTTTCCTTTATGCTGACTATGCGAAAAATACATATAAGATCAGACTTCCCAGACTAAATTAGATGATAGAGCTTCAGTGTGACTCCGGTCTAAATGAACAGAATACCTGAATACTACAAATTGTAGGTCTGTAACGATGGAAAATAATGAAGGACAAAAAGGAAAACAAACTAATTACGTACCTATTTTTCCCAATATCTAAGTCCGCCCCTGAAGGAAACATTCACAGACGATCTCGAGAGTAATTTTTCTTTTTTCCATTAGACGGGAATGTCGCTGGGAAAAAACGCACTAAATAAGGTCTTTAGACGAGAAAATTACGGCCTTTATCTCACCTACGATTAATAATAATTGGCTCGCTGTATGTACGCCTGTCTGACCTAATTTATATGGCTGTGTGCCGCTTTCGCTACTTGCTGGTACCTCCACCAGATTGATAATCGATTCGATTTGATTAAAGGATAAATGCACTTGCAGCGAACTTTGGATTGCCGCCCAAGTTAGGTTGACCGTCCCTACGTACGGAAGCACTAAGCAGTAAGGTGTTTAGAAGAGATGTGATCTAATAATTTATTACTAGTTTTCTGTAGTGGGTGCATGGCGGCTCATAGTGCCACATGCCCTAAGTCCCATTGTTGGAATATTTATGAAAATCAGTTCAAATATTATTCAGACAAATGTAATCTATAGATCCGTCGCAAGAATAAATATGTTAATCTAGTTAAAGTTTTTACGATGTTTAATAATGATAATAATAATCAATAAACAATCGCTAAATAAAAAACAAATTTATGAACTCAGAAAATTCTTCCACAACAAACAAAATAACCTCCGCAAGGCAATAGTGAAGGCAGACAAGAATTATACCCGCTCGACCTGTCTCAAACGAGCCACGCAGCAGACGCACACAGTCACATCCAATCACGACTAGAAAAGATGAACACCTGGTCTGAAAAAACACTTCACGGAAGACACAGATACCACATAAAGCAAGACCATATACATAAAAAGCTTTCATATACGTTGTTACAAGAAGGGCAGCTGTTCCCTGAAACAGAAGGCTTCCTGCTTGCCATCCAGAACAAAGTTATAGCAACCAGAAACTACCGAAAGCACATCATCAAGGACACAACCATTGAAGACGAGAGGTGTAGGAGATGTCACCAGCAGAGAGAAACGATCGATCACATAACGAGTGGATGTAGAATAATGGCATGAACTGCGAGACACAACTCAGCAGCGAAGGTCGTTCATCAAACATTAGCCACAACATACAAACTAACGGAGAACACAGACCCTTACTACCATTATACACCAACATCTATATCTGAAAACGAAGACTACAAGCTCTATTGGGACATCGACATCCACACAGATAAAACAATCCCCGCAAATAGACCCGATATCACCTTTCAATCCAAAAAAGAGAAAATTTAATTGACATGGCTGTCCCCAACGACAAGAACATCCAAGCGAAATACAGTGAGAAGATCGCCAAATACACCGACTTGGCAATGGAAGTAAAAAGGCTGTGGAAAAAGGAAAGAGTCATCATTGTTCCTCTCGTCATATCAGTAACAGGTCTCACCCCAACAACGTTTACACCGCATTTGGCTCAATAAGAACTTAATACAGACATTCACAGGAACATCCAGAAATCGGTCATTTTGAAAACATGTAGCATAGTTAGATCATTTCTTAATACACAATAGTTGTTTTTTTTTTCCATTTCCTTTTTTTTATTTTTATTTTTTGTACTGACTTGGTATAATCACGTCAGTATAAAATACAACCACAGGAAAACTGTGAGACAACAAGTCATGGTCATAATAATAATAATAATAATAATAATAATAATAATTTCGAGACGAGATCAAGAAGTTGTGGAAACTGGAGAATATTGCAATAGTGCCCATAGTCCTGTCTGCCACTGGAGTCATACAAAAGAGTCTCCATCAGAGCCTGCAGAATCTGGGTATCCAGAAGAACGTATTCATGTTACTCCAGAAAGCTGTCATCCTGAACACAACGTGCATAGTCCGCAAGTTTTTGAGTCAAAATATGTAGATGAGAAAGCTGTGGCTTAGCCTGTATCTCATCATAATAGAAAAAAAATAGTTAAATAATAATAATAATAATAAATAGCCTTTATTTAATAAATTCATATAATGACCTGAATCGCACATTATTAGCAACTGGAGCTAAGTTGGAAGAAATTGACAAAGTGTCGCATTTGCTACTGTCATAACTGCTGTCGAAACATTATCTGAAGATAATTTGAGTTTGGCTTTTGAATTTGCTTTCAGTGGCAAAAATGCAGAAAATGCAGACTGCTGGAATGACAATCATATGACAAGATATTTCTTTGATAAATCATATTACACCTTGTAGTGACTTATGTGAAGCTTGTATAAGTGGAAAACAAGCACCGCTACCTTTTAATAAACATAAAGATAAGAACTATGTCAAAAGGCCGTTATTTATTGTACACTCTGATGTTTGTGGTCCCATAACGCCATCAACAGTTAATCACAAAAATTATTTTGTTTTATTTGTTGATGAATTTACTCACTATTGTGCAACATATCTCGTTAGAAATAAATCAGATACGTTTTCAGTATTTAAGGATTATGTTGCAACAAGTGAGGCACATTTTAATTTGAAAATGATGCATTTATATTGCGATAATTGCGGGAAATACTTGTCTTCTGAAATGAAACACTACCGTATGGAAAAGAAAAGGGCATTAGTTATCACTTAAGTGTTTCACGTACCCCATAGTTAAACGGTGTGTCAGAGCGTATAGTACGTACTATAACTGAAAAAGCTTGTACAATGGTAAAGGGTGCACAGTTAGATAAGGTTTTCTGGAGGGAGGCAGTGTTCTTAAGCAAAATAAAACGCCATATGAATTGTGGTATTGTAAAAAGCCACAGGTCAAGTACTTAAAGGTTTTTGGTTTACATTCATAGTAGTAGAGTATGAACCAAATGGGTATAAAGTGTGGGTTGTGGAGTCAGAGAAGTTTCTCGTAGTTAGAGATGTTATTATAGATGAGACTGGCTATTTAAAATCGAGGCCTGTAGGGCAGGTTGAAGAGGTTTAAGTTCAAAAACCTCAAAGCAACACTGATATGTCAAAATCAGTGATTCAGTCACCCCTGTCTCGTACAACGAGGCTGCTATACCTGAATATCTTTTATGTGCTCAATCGATTCTAACAACGATTCCAAGTTCTTTTCAAGAAATTGAAAATAGGCATGATAGGTTAAAATGGGAACTTGTCATAAAAGATGAAATTATTTGTCTTATAATTAACGATACCTGGACTTTAGTAGAGAGACCAGAAAATAAAAATATCATTGGTTCTAGATGGGTATTTTCATTTAAAAATGATGAACATGGCAACCCTATTAAATACAAGGCAAGATTTGTAGCAACGGGGTTTAGTCAGCAATATTGACAATCATGGACTATTTTGTCTTTCCTTGTCCAAAATTTTTCATGTAAACAATTTGCAAGAACTGAAACAAAGATTTTAGTAGAATGTGCAACTATAACACCAGAAATTGTCCAGAATGGTTTTAACAACATGAAGAGACACGTAAACTTGTGCATTCAAGAAGAAGGAGAATATTTTCAAAAAATACTTTAATTTAGCTTCTTCTTTTGTTAATGTGTTAATAGCATAATTAAACTTTTAAATTTCTTCCATTATCATTAACCCGTTTGCATATTGATTCAGAACGTCAGTATGACAACTAACCTAAACTTTGACAGACTTATTTTCGATATACATTTTTGGTTTCATAGCCACGTTTGATCAAGATAATTTTTGATGTTTCGGTATATAAGCTCTAAAATAAAAGTAATACCTTTTTATCTGATGTTTGTATATCTCTTCCAATTTCCTTCCAAGTAGCTTACCGAATATTTTGATCTCTATATTATGGGAGGCGATAATTATAATATGATAATATAATATTTTGATTGAACAGGTCGGATTACATGAAGTTTTATACAATTATATAAAACAGACAGCTTGACTTGCTCAATCAAAATCTTTGAAACTAAATACTCTATAACCACAGCAACACTGAAATGTGATTTCAGGTGAGAGAGAAAGTATACAAAAAAAGTGCTGTCACGCGTGAGGTAGGCGATGTGAGGTGATAATCATGAGGTAACTACAGTGTGGTTCTGATATATTGAAATACCAAGTAAAATAACAGTATGCATATTTTACGCGTGATGTGATGTTGTGATAGCACGTGAGCTCAAGTGACATGATAACAGTCTGTTCCGCCTTAATACTTTGACGGTGCAACATTTAAAATTTAATTCTGGTTTACTCAGTTACGCAAAACATGGAAGTAAGGAATGTGGGCAGACCAAAACCCAAACCTAATTTAAATCAGACTACAAAACGTAAATCTAGAGTTTAATAGGAATTTTTCGAGAGTTTCAGGGTAAATCAACCGTATTAAAGAAATCTCAAAGATCATACAAAATAAATTGTTAGACTGCATGTTGCAAATGTACCAAGAAAATATCAATAAAGAAATTTTGAAAGTCGAATTTGTCTTCGTTATGGTATATGAAACTGCGGATGTAGCCAGTTTATTTCAGATGATTATGTTGTTTAGGTATATTTATATATAGTTATCTGTTAAACCTTTCTGGAGATTTACTAACCCCCTGATCACAAGGCAATAAGCTCATCGGGATGTATTAAAACTGTTTTGGAGCAAGTGAATGATAAGCCAGAGAGATTTATTTCGTATCTTACAAGCGTCATGAGTGAATGTAACTTAGAAGTTGAAAGGAAGTTTAAAAGTGACTCTAAATATGCCTTTTATTTATTGTTAACTTGATTTTATATAAAGCCGCAAACTAAAATGAGTTTGTGTTTTTTTTTAAATTTAAGTGAATTTTTTTTATAATCTCCGCAAGGAGTAGCAATTTTGTTGACCACAGGATCTCTCGAGCCTCCACTACAAAATAGAATGGAAAGTAGAACAGTCAGTATAGTATATCACAATCGTCAACTATTGATATAATGTATGGAAAAAATTGAAATGAGGTCAAAACAAACAGCAGTCAATGTAACAAATTCTGTTGGTTATATGTTACAGGATTTGAAGTTCTGGTTAAAACTATTTCATCGGTCTTTACCACATGCTGATATTTTGTGTAACCAATTACAAAACACACTTACAGATCTCGCGCAAATACATACAGCTATAAAATATTTTGAAGATTGCAAGCAAAAAGCAAAAAATAATATAGGGACAGTTGAAAATGAAATTTTTGAATTTGACTCATATTAAGAATCGGAGCGTTAATAAAGATCTATATATTTCAGCAACAGTAGTTGCCAAATAAGTATTTATACGTGTGAAACGAAAATTCTTTTTTTCCAAACATTTGAATGCCTAAATAGTTTATAAATCAAAACAATTTGCTCAATTCAAAATAATTTTTCATTACATCATTTAGAAGCAACAGTACAGGCATAGCCATTTTTACATAAAGTGCGCTTACAAACCGAATTAGAACTAATTTACAAAAGACCTGCATTTCGAGAGCAAGTTTTCCTAAGTGATGGCGCGACATGCCATATTGCTGCACTGGTTCGTCAGTTCCTTCCGGAATATTTTAGGAACAATATCATTTCACGTTTCGCTGACTTCCCCTTATCCTTCCCATTCTTTGGTTCAAAACCCCTCCAGATTTATATGTCTGGGAATGCCCAAAGTAAATTCTCTAAATTTGCGAGCAAAACTGATGAATTAAAGGATTATATTCGGGCCTCTTTCGCAGGGCTGACAAAATTGTTACAATTTAGTGACATGATGATTCACCAGTGGCGGCTATTCAGGTAAAGTAGGTGAAGTGCTTCTTCACCAGGAAAAATAAACAAACAAACATCTAACTATATTTATTATATATCTCTTAAAATTTAAGTTTTTACGTTCATTTATGCACCTAATTGGCAAAAAATAAACTGTACATCTCGAATAAATATTTTACTTGACCGTTGGCGGCATGTCTTTTTAAAACTTTCAATCGAACTTTATTATAACCACTATAACTGTGGCGCAAACCACTTCGACTTTGCTGGAGGTGCTATGTTTACTTTACGATTTTCCTACTATGTTGCCCTGACAACGCGTTCGCGATGACGTCCAGCGAAAGAAGAGAATAATGTTAACCAGCGCCATTCAACGCTCTCGGTGAATTGCTAACGCAGTACACTACACCCACGTGTCGTTTAGTTTGGGGTGGCTGTTTACTTTTAATTTCGCGGATTTCGCTGCAACCGGTTAGTTCCTTTGCAGTTTCCTTGACTATTTTGTGTTACATTTATTTATGGTGTTGTTACAACTTTATTTTGTGCCGGGTTTATTAATTTACATTATTGGCGAATCCGATCCCGGATGTGGTTTACATTTTGTTGGAAACTCCATTTAATCCATGGAAGGAACAAGATCAGAGTTTTAATCGTCATCCTGGTTTTCGGCGTACAAATGGTTATGTAGTAGTCAAATATTACAAAAATTGTTTTGCTGGCCTTGTTTACTAGTTTTCAATAAATATTCAATGTGGAATAAGGAAGGATTTGCAGGTATGTTAAATATACGAAGGTCTTTACATAAACATGAAGACTCGGCGGAGCATTTAAAATGCGAATTAATGCTAAACTATATAAAATACATTTTAACGAAAACGTCCGATTAAATTTATGTGCTTGGTAATTGACGCAGTTTTGTACCTCACAAAACAAGAGTTAGTCTTTCGCGGCCATAATGAGAGCAGCGAGTCAATAAATAGGGGGAATTTTGAAAAGCTTTTAGGTTTATTAATATCGAGAAGTTCCCAAGAACTAAGATCATCAGGAAAAAACTAAAAAAAATGTTTTTACTGGTGACTCGAAAACTATTCAAAAGGAAATAATTGAATGCATTTCTGATTATTTAAATGACCATGTAAAAAATTAAATAATGAACACACAGTTTTTTTCTGTGCAATAATACGTTAATTCAGAAGGTTCAGTAGTCGAGAGATTCTTAGGATTTTATAATGTCAGCTCCGATAGAACGTCGGAGAATTTATATTCTCTATTGGATCAAATTTTGGACCAATTTGACTATAAACATAAATTAATAAGGCATTATTACGATGGCGCAAGTGTGATGTCTGGCCATCTAAATGGCCTTCTAAAAAAAAAAGAAAAAGCGCCGCAGGCTGTATTTTTTCATTGTCTTGCTGCTATGAAGCACAGGAGAATTGGTTTAGTATACAAAATTCAGGTAAGTCGTAAAAAATATTCTACCCTTTCCATATATAAAAAAAATTCTGGAAAAAAATTATTGCGATATTTTCTTGCTTCATTTGCACTTCACTTACCTTTTCACCCGCGAGCCGCCGCTGCGATTTACTTGGAACTTGGTTATGAAGTTTGTCTTGAACCTGCAGATGCACATTAAGAACATATAATAAAGAATAAATAATAAATCCGAACAAATATTTATATAATTAATAATTTCAGTACTGTTGATTTCCGACCAATCCAATGACCATGGCTGAAGCGGATTTATTCAAGAGTTCCCAAACTTTAATAATTGTTATTGACAAGTATGCTGCAGACAGAAATAGGAGAAGCTTTGCTTCTAAAGATTGTGCCTAATTATTTCCTCCTTTAACTCTTGTGAATGCCCACCTTTCTAGATCACGAGCCGCCACTGCGCTCGTCATAGTTATCATTTTATAGGTATCTATATTCAATACTCGGAGTTTATCTTCAGAATAATCCAACTTTTAAACTAGCTAACTATATATGCCACAAACAACGTACAATATTTACTTTACAAAAAAGTTTAATTAAATACCGTGCGAGACGTCAGCGATCTGCAGATGGGGCGAATCGTGACTCTGACCTCCCAATTTGGTTTAGTGCCGCCAATCGTGATTAAAATCCCTTGTAATAAAAAGAAGATGAGTCAACAATCAACGTACAGAGCGCCGTCCTTAGTCATGTTTTATGCAGGATTTGCAGTATCCAGGCCAGAGGCCACGTTAATAATTTAGTTGACGAAGCAAAGGTTAATTAGGCCTTCGCACAATCTGACAAACACACGGAGAAACGGGCCGTCGTAAAAATTACCCGGGCATATTTTAGTATTGGTCAGGATGCTGGAAAAATTATTTTGTACTGTAGCTTATGATTTTTTTTAATAATGAAGATTCCGACCAACAAAATGGCGATCGGTCAGTGTGTTGAAGGGAAGAGTAGTAACTAACATCTTTTCTAGTCCTTCGACACTGAGGCAAAAAAAGTTTTGCAAGGGGCTAGCCCTAGACGATACTATATTTTACCTATTCATAAACGATACTATTTCACCTATCTATTAATTATCATAATGTTAGTTATCAGTATGTCGATAGTTAGCAATAGGTAACTAAATAAAGGTAAATTAGGAAAGCCAGTGAACATTTTACTTACGCCATTTTTGTGATAATATTAATGTCTTACTTCAAAATAACTTACCTTGTTTAAATCACTGACTCACAAAAATGCGGCTCAGATAGAAAAAGAATTACATATAATAACATATTCTTGCATCTTGCATACGTTTTCACTAATCTACAGTGTGACCAGTACCTAAAGTACGAAATATGTGGTATTATATTTTTTTTAATAATTGACCTTAGTAAAATTTAGCCACGTGATTTATCCTACCTGTCAAATTTGACATCTTTTTCAAAAAAAAAACTTTTTTTCTCAAAATTTTGAAATACTTTATTTTATACGTATTTAACTTTTTTGCTCCCCCCCCCCTCTATATCATCCTAGATCTGCTCCTGGATAAGGACGTCAAACAGGTAAATGAAATTTAACAAATTCTTTGCAAATTTCTGTTACCAATTTATATAAAAAATAAAAAAGTCAGACAAAAATACGACAAATCTCTAATATTCTCTCTTTACAATGGGAATTATGTATAAATTTTATATCGTACAACTAAAAAAGTGGCGAGGGAAGAAATAGGGGGAAATTCAAAACGAGTCTACTAAAAAAACACACACTATATAATCAAAAGTAAAAATACTTTTGTCAGCACTCACCCCCCAGAACGGACTACGTTTTTTGTTTAAAACAGAGTAAATCAGTCGATGCAACACACGTAAATGCCAGGCATTATAAGTAGATGAACCTACAATTCGGTCTCTGAATCTTTACCATGCATGATCAATCAATGAAAATATCAAAAACGTGCTTTTGAAACACCGTATTTCTCTTATCGATTAGTAAAATAAAAAAGAAAATGATGAAACATGAAATATTGTCTCCCGAATATGAATGCATTCAAGAAATATGTTAAAAGGTTAAATTACCAAAACGAACTTGCTTAACAAGGATATCAACAAAGGCGGGCTTTGACGTCAAAGCCAACGTCAAGGATTTTTGGAGGATATTATTATTGTCATTTTATATTGTTCATATTTGTGTTTTTATAAAGTCTTAAGTCGTTTAGTCTTCAAGTCAGTCCTTTTTATAGGAATCTACTTTTGTTGCTGGTTAGTACTGTTAATAGTTAATAGTAATTTAATTTATAATTATTGTTTATATTTACATCTAAGCCCATAATAAATGTAGACATTTTTTTTGACTATTTAATCCACAAAATATTGATTTGATTCGTAGCAATATGAACATGGGTAACCATCCAACAGGACATTTGCAAACAATTTGTATTTAAACTTTTTACTATATATTAAATTGTCAACAACAATTGCGTGTTAAGCACCGTTATTTTGGGGAATAAAATTTCAGTCAGATGGCTCAGCGAACATGTCAAAAGTTCTCTTGCAGGTGTAATTTTTTCTTTTTGAATGACATCAAATGTCCTTTTATATTTGCTAATAATAATCAACTAAATTAATAAAAATAGTACGAATAAAAACAAAAAATAATTTAGTTTTTGATGGTTATCACTCTTGATCTTAAGTTGATGATGTCCTTAAAAAATGGTGTTGAACAGATAAAAATAAAAACTGTAAAAACTACTTTTTTGTGCCTTTTTTTGCTACTAACGGTAGTATCATCGCTCGAGCTGTATTAAATCTCTTAAACCAAGAAGGTTTTCGCTATTTTAAACCCCTCTCACTCTAAATTCAACACTGGTAACACTTGATTTTTGAGCATAATTTAAAATAAAATGAATAAACAGATTCTTACACTGATTTTTTAAACATTTCATTAGATCATCACTTTATTCCGTCATGTTGAATTAGTAACAAAATTTTACCAGTTTATCCCAATATCACGTCTAATATTTGTAATTTGAACTCAATTAAATAAGAAGGATTTTATTCACGTTGATTGTGTTAAACATTTTATTTGACCGCCGTAGTTTTTATAGTTTTTATTTCTGCTTCCTTAACTAATCTCTTTTAGAAACTCTCAAACATATAGTAGCTTGCCTTAATCGTTTTTAATCGAACTATTCCCACCAAATAAATGGTGCCTCTTTTTTAGTTAAATGATGTCTGTTCAACACCATTGTTTTTAAGGACACTCATCAAACAAGCTTTAAGAGTGATAAACACCAACAATTAATTTATTTTTTGTTTTTCTTCATACTTTTTTAAAAATGTCCCCAATATATGTTTTTTTCTGACTCTGATCTGGTTTTGTGACATAAGAGTTACATTTTTATTTTTCTCCCTCTTGGTTTGCTTTTCTGCATACTGATTAGGCATTTATTGTTTCTGTCATCTACTGCTTTGACATTTCCCTTTAAAAAGAAAAGAGTATGAAATGCTATACTAATATTAGAAACAAGTAAGTTCTGACTGTTTCACTGACTCATGAACGCAGAGCTCAAACTATTGAAGCCAGAACCACAAAATTTGGATAGTAGATTCCTAACTAAAAAACAAGAAAGGATTTTAGAAAATTCCAGGAATAAGAGTGTAAAATAGGGAAGAAATTTTGTGCGGGGAAAATTACTGTTTTTCTATTGACTTGAAATTTAGCATAAATACTTTTCAATAAAAATACTGAAACACGTGTTTCAGCATTTTTCAAAATTCATCCCCTATAGGTGTAAAGAAACGCGGATGAAAGTTCAAATTATTCTCTCAGACGAAGCCGTAACGGAGGATGCTACATGTTAATAAATCGATAAGAAAAACAGCCATTCTAATGCTGTGAAGCAACTCAAGATTAACTTGTAATGTTGACAATGGTTTATTTTGAAATGAAGCATTTTCTAACCTTATATTGCCATATGTTGGATTGAGTGACTTCCATTTTTAAGTTAGCAAGAGAACATTTTGTAAAAACTTAAAAAATAATTAATGCAAGTTAAGGTAAGTCAAGTTTAGACAAAAATATAAGTGTTTGAATTTAAATGTAATTTACAGAATAAAAGTCGAAATTATACTTTTAAAAAATACCCCAAAGTTTTAGGACCACTTTATTTAAATGATTAATACTATTTTATCAAAACGCTCCCGAGCGGTAAATTCTGAATTGATCCCTGGTCACTTCGATATTATATTAAATGAAATTGCAGTTAAAAACATATTTTGAGGCGACTTCCGTTAAGATGGTAATAAAATTACATAGCGTCCAAGTAAAAAAAAACTCAAATTGCGATAATTCTGCAAAACATCCGAAATTCGGTCTTGCATCTTAGATACCTCATTTTCATTTATTGCAGATTTTAGTTATTTCACGACGGTTTTTAGCATTATTTGCAGATTTATTACCAAATCTGCAACGACTGGTTATAATCACTTAATTGTGACATTGAATAAAGAAAGGATGAAGAAAAAGCATCAACTTAAACGGCAGTAGTATGGAACGGAATACACAAATTCAAACGTCCATCATTATTTATATGCTAAATATGGAAAGCAGCAATGAAAAGACTATTAAAAACAGGTGTCTCAACCCAAATATTTTCGGAGAAAGAACAAACGAAATTGCTCAGGTGTGTCCTTAATGAATTATTAATATTAATTTTCTCGCTATGAAAATGTGTTCTGTATATTGCAATAACGTTTAGGGCAATTTTGTTTATTGTATTTTAATTATAATTTAAATCGCCATTTTAAGTCATTCCTAAAATAACATTAACCTCGATATTCCAAAAACACTAACTGATTTATTTTATAGTTTTTAAATGCATTAAATTAAATAGCAATGAAATCATTATATTGTCGTAAACTTTATAATTAATTGAGTGTAATGGGAAATCTCAATTTATTGCTTGCGACATTAATACATCAAAAGAAATATTTATTACATATAAGAAACGGTAGATAGCACAAATCAAGATAATGAAGATTTTTTTCTAACAGCTATCTGATGATTAATAGAATATTTCTCTATTTCAAAAAGAGAATATTTTAATTTTTAAATTTAAAACATTAATATTTAATTTTATGTATCGACATTCTTCCAAGAGAGGATTTATACGAGGGTAATTATATTAAGGTAATGCTAAGGTCATCGCGGGGAGTAAAACCATCTCCAAAATGTGTTCGAATATTTCCTTTCGAGGAAATTATTCATGATTTATTTTTCATTATTAGCCTTTTCTTTTTATTATTACCTAATAATTCCTTTTAATAAACCGATATTTTCTATATTTCTCCATATAATAATATTTCCCCAATAATTCCCCATATTGTCCACACAATTCACTGCTCACTTCTCAATAATTTCCTAAATATTGCCCCTTATATGAAAATACAAAACTAAGCTCATGAAAAACTGGAAGATATGAAAAATACGCAGGGTGATAGCAAACTTTATCTATTTCAGTTGTAAAGTGAGTATTACTTAGTTTTATTGCGTTTATATCAATGGTGACCATATAAAAATATTAAAGTTTTTCGCAAATTTTGGCAATTCGGACGCTTATCTGTTTTTTTCTTCCTAACGCGACTTTTAAAATTAAGTAAAGAGCTACTGTATTTACTACTCATAAAAATTTTCTTTATTGAGTGACATTTTAAAGGCCCCTATGATATATTAAACCAAATATTTTCGTATATATGAAAAAAAGAATTTTCATAAATATAATAAAATAATTTGTTTGTCTAAAAACATAACTAAACATTTAAAAAAAAATTCTAAACATGTATTGACATATTTTAGAAAACTTATATATATATATATATATATATATATATATATATATATATATATATATATATATATTTATATATAAATATTATTCAATTTGTTTCTTAAACCCGGTATATATTAATTGGACTTCTTTCTTGGGCATAGGCATTTAATTTATTTGCAAAATCAAACAATGGGATTAACTTGACGTTTCGCCTATTATAGTAGGCTTTCTCAAAAATTATACTATGATAGGCGAAACGTCAAGTTAATCCCAATGTTTGATTTTGCAAGTAAACCCATACCCAAGAAAGAAGTCCAATTATTATATATATATATATATATATATATATATATATATATATATATATATATATATATATATATATATATATATATATATATATATATATATATATATATATATATATATATATATATATATATATATATATATATACATACACGTATATATTTTTTTTATTATGTTTTGTTAAATCTGAATTTATTTTCGCTTGATTTAAAGACTGCTCTTTCGAGTGTATTTTTCTTAAAAAATAAGCAAAAAAATTTTTTGATGAAATAAGAAACGACTGATAAAAAATATTTATAAAAGGATAAAAATAAATGTATACCTTTGTAGTATCAAGTTTACTATTCATAAGCCTCGACGCAACAATTTGCTAAAAACAAAAATTTTGTAAAATTCGAGGTAAAACTCAAGCGGGGTAGGTAACCCGTTTTTCTTATTCACCCACGAAACGTATTATGCTCAGAATATTTTTTCACTTAATATTAAAAAGGTTCTTACAGGATTTCTTATTCACCCACGAAATGTATTATGCTCAGAATAATTTTTTCACTTGATATTAAAAAGATTCTTATAAAAAATACATGACAAGAAAATGGATATTTTTAAGGTACTAGGGGGATGTGCTTAAAGTTCCAATTATTTGTTTGACTTAATTGCAATACTATTGAACCAAAATTGATAAACACATCCTAAAATATAAAAAACTGCCCTACAAAAACATAGAACATTCATACAAATGTCAAAATTTGTCACCGCCATTTTGAATTTACCGTAAATACCCCCAGATACCGATTTATAATTGAATATGCACAAATCACAAAATTCGTTAGACATAATGAGGGCACGATTTTGAATTGTTGATTAAAAATTCATGATTTGCACTCTTAAACACCCAACTGCGTCGCCATTTTGAATGTTTAAATGCTGACTAAATAAATATAATTTATATACTTCAAGATACCGATTTTCAGTCGAATTTACACAAATGACAAAACTTGTCCGCCATGTTGTCACGGATATTTTAAGTTTTTTAATGCTGACTAAAAATTACTTCACTTCACCATTAAATATCTCTAAAGACCTATTTTAAACGAATCTGAATTGGACCAGTCACCTTGGATTTTTTCAAATTTGACTGTCACGCATATATTAAGAAAGAATATAATTGTTTTTGGAGTAAGTAAAAAAACATTTAAGAATATTCTCGGTTTTGGAAAAAAATAGTAAAAAATAAATATTTTGAACTATGTTACTAAATTTATTCCGAATGATAGCATTTAGGTATTGAATTTGTTTGATAATTTACTAGGTACACTTGCAAATACGGCCCTATCGTTAACAAGAACTTCTTCAAATTTAGTACAATCCGATTAGGTTACTTTAAGGAAGACAGACAGCAAAAGCCTACTTTTGGAATATCTGTTATGAAATTTACCTACAGTAAAACATATTTGTATCACTGGAGTAAAATATTATCATAAAAATCTAAAATAAATCACTCCAAATCTAAACCAAAAATCATAAAATGCCTATTAAATTAAAGGGGCGTCGCGATGAAAGGCGAATCACGTGTTTTATGTTGTCCTGAATATTTGTAGACATTGTACGTGTATACATGTTGTAATGAGTAATCGTTAACGGAATATATGGCAGTATATTATTTCCTCCATATTTCCCTATATTTCTGTCAGTATTACCTCATATTACCTCCTATTTTGCCGTGTTTCACCATATTGCCCTAAAATTTCCCCTATTTGTTCGTAATTTAAAATTCCCTGCACTTTGATAATAATTCCTAGGTGGTTTCCCTCTCGGGTCGTCACCAATAGAAGATTAATTCCTAAACGATAGCTAAATAATGTTCCAACCTGGGTTTTTATGGAGATCCTATCATAGCCACAAAAATTAAATAAAAAATATAATTTTTCTTACTATTAAGAATAAGTAAATAAATAGGGCAAAGAAAACAAAGCCAAACAATTACTTCAGAATAATTGTCTGATTTGACAAAGATTTAGTAAGTAATTTCACAGACAAAATAATCGATCCACGCAAATTTTCGATGATATTCAAACTTTTTATTTGTTGTCTGATTTAAATGAATTTTGAAAAATATTGTAGATAAGATAACGAAGAATCTCTTACATGTTAAAATTTACTAAAAAATAGACGTACGTTTATAATATACAGGTTTAAACAAAATATTTTTTTACCATGAGTAAAAGACTCTGTGGAGTGGAGTAACAGCATATTGTTCTAAATTAAGTTTCAGTTTTCAGGTCACATCTATTCTTAATATTTTTGTTTTTGGTTCACCTCGATATCATTAGTTTTCTGGAATATATGGATTTTTTAAAAAACATTACAATTTATATTACTTTTTCTGTACAAAGAACTAAGGTTGCTATGAAGGTGACATTGACAGTTTCGCAGAATCACCCCATACTTGGACATGTCATTTACGACTTTCAAAAGCTATCAAATTGTTTTTTGTAACTGAATGTGTGTTACTTCTTGAGGTTATTTTCTACTTTTTAAAATGGATATGTCTTCGACTGATCCTACCAGAGCAATTGCTTTAATCCAGAATGGACGGTCACAGTACTACGAGGCAAGAGTTTTAAATGTCACAAGAAGTAAATTACAAAGGGCTGTAAATCAGTTTAATCGGAATGGCGAGTACAGTAGAAGGACTCAATGTGGTAGGAAGAGATGTAAGAATGAATGAGATGATCGTTTTATTCCACTTAATGTTATACGCGGACGAAGAGTAACTTCTGTGAAGGTAAAAAACAGATTGGAGTACGTTCTGCAGGTCCAAGTAAGCGAGAGACCGATAAGAAGGACAATGGATAACACGCAAGAAAACTTTCAACCGCTCCAGAGTTGCTAAGAAATCATAGGGTTAAACGACCTAGATTTGCTAGGGGACATCAAAATTGGGGCACTGATGGATGGAAAAAAATCCTATTCACCGACGAATCTAGGTTTTGTTTAAAATCACCGAATGGTCCTAAAAAAATCTACAGGAGAACGTTTTGAGCAAAACCATTTTTCACCTAAGGTAAGCTACGGTGGAGGTTCCGTTATAGTGGGGGGTGGCGTGCAGCTCGACACAAGAACGGCTTGATAATCGTCGATGGGGGGGCCCCATTTGTGGGAGACGATTTCATGCTAATGCATGATAACGCTGGAGAGTCGTTAACGAATATTTAGATGTGTTGGAAATCCGAAAAATGAATTGAACCCGATCGAACATGCCTGGGACCGAATGGGTAGAAAAGTACGGGCTCGAGTACCTGCTCCAGTCAATTTACAGGAACCTTTTGAAGTTCTCATTGAAGAATGGCAGCAAATTGATCAAGTTCATATACGGAACCTTATTGAAGGGATGCCAAGGTGTATAGAGGCTGTCATTCAGGCACCTATTACTGAATTATTTGTTACTGTTACTGATATCGTTTATTGTTATTGTTTGCTTTTATTTAATTCGCGTGTGTCATTTTTGTGCTTGAGTTTTATAATATTTTTATAGAAGTTTAATTAAATTTTGTTAAACATGCCTGTAATCTTTCTTTTTAAAAACCGCATTTGTGGCTGAAACTGTCATTGTCGCCTTTATAGCAACCTTAGTTCCTCGTACATAAAAATTGCAATGTTTTTTTTTGAAAAATCCATATATTCCAGAAAAATAAACATATCGAGGTGAACCAAAAACAAAAATGCTAGGAATAGATGAGACTTGAAAATTAAAACTTAATTTAGAACAATTTGCTGTTACGCTACTCCATAGTCTCTTAAAATTATACTAAAAAACAGTTTCTTGTTTAAACCTGTATATTATAAACAGTGGCGCATCTAGAGATTTAGTCTGGGAGCGGTAGTGGCAATATTTAAGGTAAATTAATAGGTTTAAATAAAATTAAATTTGGGCTGAAAGGTCTTGAGACTGTGGAAAAAAATAAACATGGATTAATAGGGATGTTAACTTATTGAAATAATTTCAGAAGTGTAGCTAATATATTTTAATATTTTTGTTTTTTATAAAAACAAATATAAAACTCCCGAAAATGAAAAAAGAAATACACTTTTAACAGATATTTCTTACATTTTAAAAACATAAATACACGAAAATGACAAATAACATATTTATAATAAAAACTTTAAATCGCAATTATTAAATTTTGAAAAACTTATAACAAACAATTAAGTTAAAAACAAAAAATAAAAAATAAATAAATATTTTCTTAAGCATACACATATCCAGGAATCCTGAGGATGTGTATCTGCGCAAAGGCGCTGTCGCTGGTTGAGCTCTTGTCAGCATTGTCAAAGCAAAGATAAAGAATTTGGCGGGCGAGACATAGGTAAAAATAAAAAAATAGGCGTTGAATTGATCTACATATATTCGATTATTAGTTATATTATGTATTCAAATAAGTATAGCTTTTTAAATAAATCTTTATTTTCAATGGAAGAGTGTTTTTTTTGCTCTTAAGTAGCTAAAAATATGATGTCTATATCGATTTCAAAACCCGGTAAAACTATTATTGAAAAAAATATAGAAATTCATTGGGAAGGGGCGTTAAGTTATGTGTCTCCTTCACATCAAAACCAAGGATTAAACCTAAACACGATGATTTTATAATAATTATTAATAATAAAATTCTTAGTTGGAAAGAGGATGAATCCGGCGTAAATTACTAAATTAGACTGTAAGTTTATAAAAACACCTGTAAAGTAACACCCTTGCCTTGTATGATGTATGAACACAGTATCACTATACTATATCACTTTAACCTTAATAGGTAAATGTAAGGTAGGACGGTGCCGTAGAAAAATCACAAGAAAAACAATTGTAAGTAAAAAAGACTAATCTGTAAGCAGGTGAATGGTTAAGTGAAGCCGACATACATGTGAATCAGTGTTGCCAGAATATTAGTCTGGATTTTGATTGGTATTATTAATTTTTTTTGTGACAATTTTATTTTATACCACATTTTATCTTTTTTATAAATTTCTTTCCTGGGGGGGGTGTAATTACCCCCATTAGCCCCCCCCCCCGTGTGTGCGCCCTTGATTATAAACCTATGTCTATTTTGTAGTAAATTTTTAACATATAAGCGATTTTCCATTAGTTTATCTACAATATTCTCCAAAATGCATTTAAATCCGATATCAAATAAAAAGAGTTATTTGCGATTGAAATTCATTAAAAATTTGCGTGGATCGACTATTATGCCTGTGAGTGTATATGTGTATATTAGACTTGAACATGGTTTTGCCAATAGTATTTATAAAGTTATAAACAAAACACATTAAATAATTAACTGAATTTTAAAAAGCTTTTGGGTTATGAAGAAAGCTTACTAGAAAAGGTTAAAATCTGGAACTGAACTGTGGCAAAGTCATTGTAAAATTTCTCCTGTAAATGAATCACTTCACGCTAAGAAAGTTGACTGAGATAAATCAACTGCAGACACGGCTAAGAGCCAGTATGGGCCAAGAAAGGGTATGTGGTTTGGCACATATTTTGTATGTCCACAAAGAATCATACATTAATATGACTCACCCTTAGAACTTTTTTGTTTTTTGAGATAACTTTTTGAAATTTGGTATGCGCATATAAGATAAAATTTTATATTTTTAGACGTATTCGTTTGTTTTGAGCCACTTTTGGTTTGACCGAAAATGACAGCAACTTTCGATTTTTAAATGGGACACCCTACATATCTTTACTTATTTCGATAGACAATGGCATCCTGAGTACAATTACTCTCCATTTGTCAGTTTTTGACAGATCGAGTATGAATCGCTTAAATTGATTCATTTATGATCAAGTAGTATGGGAAAATACCTCAGCTATCCTTAAAAACGTTTTGTGCACATTTAAAAAAAGCAAAATCAGTATTTCTGTAATTACTCGATTTTTTCAAATGGAAAGGGAGTGGCTTCTGAGGTTTTTATAAAAGACCACTTTCTTCTGAACATTTTGATGTTACACACACTAATATTCTTTTATCTTACTCTCCTAAAATCTCAAAAATATTTTATACAGTATCATTGCGCTAGATCCGCATCGTCTAGTCATTCATGATTTAAAAAATTGATGGTGTTGCAATGGCTACAGCTGGAAACGCAAATGAATTATAAATAAACTGACACTATGGAAAAGAGCATTTTTTAATTATTTATACCAACCAGTTTTCAAAAATACAAAAAATTATTAATTCTTGCACGGTAGAAACATGCATCCTTTGCAATAAACGGACATTTAATTAAGCATAGTAGGCTATTACCGAGACCCTATGAAACAAAACATATTAAGGCGACTTTGAAAACAAAATATTATGAACAATTTGGCATTCGTCTTTATTATTATGCGCGTTTTTATCCAAGTAGGTGATTGTTTCAGTTGTTTGATAAAAATTGATTTAAAATTTTCATTCAAAACATGGAAAATTACACAAGTGATTTTAATTCTTGGTGAATGTAGACAAAATTCAGTTGATGTGAAAGTAAATATGACCCTCTCACTGAGAGAGACTGCTTTAAAATACCAAATATCAAAAATTTCACATAAACATAATTACCGTTAGTATAAATATCAGCTGCAACAACACATTTATCAAGGATATAGCATTCGAAGACTTTAATATTGCAATTGATATTTAGAGAAGTACTTAGAAGATAACATCTTCCCATTTAAAATTCTTTATATCGGCGAAAGCTGTCTCACAAATTTGGGGGTTTTTAATAGATATAATAAAAAATATTAGGCGAGAGAAAATCTTTATTTGATAGAAGAGAGAAGTTTCCAGGAACGTTTCGGCGTTTAATTGTTGGTTTGGATTCTCGGTGATAGAATTTTGAGTCTAGTTCATTATTATTGTTCAAATATTTCAGATCGCCAGATCTCATCCTTTAGATTTTTTTCTGTGGAGCACTATCAAAATTGAAGTGTATAATATATCTTTAGCAACCCGCGGTGAATTATAAAACAAAGTAAGAGCCGCCATAAATAAGATTACCCCAAGAGAACTAAGAGAAATAGTGAGAGCATCTGTATAAAAGGCAGCCTACGATGCTTAATTAAATGTCCGTTTGTTGTAAAGAATGTATATTTCCAACGTGCAAGAATCAACAATTTTTCGTGTATCTAAAATAAGCAAAAATATATAGGGTATCCCATTTAAGAATCGAAAGCTGTGGTCACTTCCGGTCAAACCTAAAGTGGCTCAAAACAAACAAATATGTCCAAAAATCGAAATATATGTCTTATATTCGCATACCGAATTTCAAAACGTTATTTCAAAAAACAAAAGAGTTACAAGGGTGAGCCTCCCCTGAGGGACACCCGGTAGATAATGTTATCAATTATTTTTCTAACGTCAAATAGGGAGTAACTGATTACCTCGTACCTCGTTTGATTAAAATTCACCCATTACTTTTTTTAATTCTTATCTGTTGATTCAAGTTTAATTTTAAATCGGTTATCTACTTTTAATTATGTTATAGTATAATTACAATTCATGTTTTTGATATCGTCTGTGTAGTTCAGGATCATAGTTTAAGGGTGTCTGTATAAAATGTAACATAGTTTCAAACATGTCTTTTTTTATCTATTTTTAAAGTCTAAACTTAAATTAGAAATATCTCAACATGTCCTTTAACCCATATTTAAAAGTACCCCTCCAAACCTAAATCTGCCCTCGCATTTCTTATGAACATGAATCGAAATTATCAAGTTTCATAATTCAATAAATATTACAAATTAATAAGGAAAATGTTAAAAATAAACGTGAAAACATGATAATGTAATTGATAATGATTCAGCTAAAATTGTTTACAGAGCGGAAAACGGTGTTTTTCCGCTTCATAGGCCTGTAAACATATTTGATTAACGTTGTAATACATTCTAATTTAATGGCAAGTATCTTCTGGATTTGCCGAATAGACTGTTTTTTCGTTTATTAAATTTGGAATTCTCAAAAAAAAAGGCAAACATATATATCGTAAATAAAAAATAGTTTTGCAATTCACAGGGAGGATTTAGCTTCAAAATCTTTAAATCGTTAGTTAAATTGTGTTTTGACTAAATTAAAGAATATGTCAGATAATTTAAGTCACTAAAATACCTTGCACTAGAAAGAAATTCTAAAGAAAACAATTTAAGTTTTTATGCGAAGGAAGTGGTAACGTATGCCAATTTCTATAAAATTAAAGAATACTTTGTACTTTGAAGCTTAATATTAAAGTAACGAGTATCCCCCTGCACGAGTTGTAATCATGCTTGCATTCTCTTGACGTGCTACTAAATAGAGTTTAAATGTTTTTGTAAAGAAGGAATGGGGATGGCATTTTTTCGCCCTTACGTGGTACAATCCGAAACTCTTCTATTACAGTAAGAACGAGATTTGATTGACGTATGCGATAGATTAATCCACCTAGAGGCGTTCTATCAGGTTCATATCTGAGTACAATGGATGCTATGTTCTACATAATACAGGATCATACATTGCAACAGGCCATTTAATTCATCCCCAAATGAGCATATTAAGGGGCAATTGTATGATTTTGTTGAAAATCAGGAATTTCAATATCCATCCAAATATTTTTACACTATCGTTACTGATGTATACCTTTTGAGTTCTCAGCCAGACTCGTGAATTATTTTATAGATATCCTCTTCCCTAGACCTCTTGTAATAATTTTCTGTCCAAATTGTTCCTCAGAAAGAGTGATAATTTTACTTAATCACTAGAAGTTTCTTGGTTTTGTTAAAATTTTCTAATTCACTTGAATTAATTTTTTCAAAATGATATAAATAACATTAATTTCAATTAAATATCAAGAAAACAAAAATAAATAAATAAATTCAACTCTATCAACAAAAATTTGACATTTTGTGCATGAGTACATTTATAACCAAGAATTTTCACTAGTCTTTGTGATGACCTCGTGAAAATGCATGTATAGAAATTAAGACATTGGGGCTTATTTGCAAGAATACTTATATAAAAGATATTTAATTAAGTTAGCTCACTTTATCTTAACTTTAGAAAAGCCAAACCTGAGGGTGTTGGCCACATGCAACTTCTTATTGTTCTAAATATTTCTTTAAGATTTATATCACATTTTTTTCGCTTGCACCTATCTTTACTAGGTCAGTAAAGGATACTGAGGAGAGTAAAAGCATAGTGGGAGCGGTTGGTTTTCTGATAATTGCCTTTCTAGTAGCTATTCCAGATTGAGAGCTCTCACTTGTGTTTTTGCACAATTTGGTTTAAAGGAGATTTTCTGAAAATACTTTGTCATCAATCCATAAAAAAGGTTTTGTATAGTTATGTGTTGGATAGTGCGAAATCGAACCCAAAATTCCCTGAACTAATCCTACCTTTTAGCAAGGGCGCTTCCAAGGGGGGTAGAGGGGTAATTACGCCCCCAGACACCCAATACCTAATATTGAAAAATAATTTTGCCTCTAGTATTTTTAACAATAAATTATTAAACCGAAAATTTGTTATACCGCCATTTTGTAACTAATCGGATATTGTTATTCTAACTCGTTGCCATAGCAACGACCAAAATTTCCGGAAATTTTCGTCGCCCTGACTGAAATTAATAAGTGGACATTTTTGACATATAATGAAATATCAACGAATTGCGACACGACTTTTTTAGTAATAATAATTGTGAGAATATGCCACATACCTTATAATAAATTAATATATATAGACGGTACTTATACTTAAGAAATAATACTTTATACAAGCGACTCGAAATATTTCATGAACTCCTCGACTTCTTCTCCTTTTAATGGTGAATAATTAAGACTTGCAGTGATTGAAGAACTGGCCCTTAATAGGTGTCGGTGTTTTATGAAGTAGATATAATATTTTCCACTTAGTCGGATTTACTTTCCGCTTAGATATCCTGGAGAACTTCGGCGAAATCATCAGCAACACGTTCTGTATTCTTCTAAACAAATTGTCTTCCATGATTTGAATCTGACAATTTTCAATTAGATCAGTAAGATATTTCAGATAACGATGGTACATTTTAATATGGCCCACTTCTTTGCAATATGCACCTAAACCATATTTTTCAAATGTTTCCATTTTAAATAACTTATAAGTATATTTCTGCTATTTCTAACTTGGAGCTTTATTGATTGGTTTGATCTGAAAGATTAGTTTATAGTCATTTGACAGGTACAACAAAAACACAAAATTCCATAGCCTACTACATTATCCTCTTGTTTTAAGTTACATACTTTCATTTACCAAGATATAAAATTAAAATTAAGAATATATCAATTCCACCAATCTTAGTAACTGAATGAATCACAAATAAAAGAAAAGAGCTCCTTCTGTACATTTCTGACTAAATTATTATACTAAAATCGGAATTTTATCTCTCCGGTAGGTATAAGTGTTCTAAAATATCAATTTTACATAATTTTCCACTACTCTTAGTGATTTGAAATCCACATATGTATATAAACAAATATAGCTTCCTTGAAATATGTATCATTATATTATTGAACTAAAGTTGGTAGTTATATATATATATATATATATATATATATATATATATATATATATATATATATATATGAGCCTAGTCGCATATGTATTGGACAAAGGGCGTATTTAAAATAATTTTATTTTTGTCACCTAGTATTTACTGCATGTAACATAACTTCAACAAATGCAACTACCTCGTGATTACTTAGTGTCATCTGATACAAAATTTATTAAGATAAATATCTAATCGAGTTGGCCTTGAAAATAGTTGAAAACAAAGATGGCATTAATATTTGAGTCTTTGAAACTGTTTAGTTGTCAAAATGGGTCACGGAAAAGCACTCTCGTATGATATGCGAAATTCCAATATTAGTGCCCACAAAAATGGTTTCTCTGAACATAGTATTGCAAAAATCTAAACAGTCCTCAAGGGACAATAAGAAATATTATTTCCCAATTCAAAAAAAGCAGAAATGTCCAGTTAAAAGCGAAGTCTGGCCGTCCTTCGAAAATTACAGAAAGAGATAAGCGGGCTCTCCGTCCACTAATTAAACAAGATTGTCGAGCATCATCACGGGAGTTAGCTGTAAAATGGGCAGATGCAATTGGTAAACGCAATTCCAAAGACACCTGCTTGAGAAATATGAAGAAAATGGGATATCGCTTCTACAAAGTAAGTTTATAGCAAAAAACGAATTTAAATTTTCATTTTAGGGCAAGGAAAAACAGCTTTTGTCGCAAAAACAGAAAAGAAATCGACTTTTATGGGCAAAGGAGCATAAAGGCTGGTCACAACGTCATTGGTATTCCGTTATATGGAACCATGAGTCTAAATTTGAAGTATGTGTTGGTGAATATCATAGAGACTGCCTCAAAAGAAAAGTAAAATTTCCAGCCCCTATCATGATATGGGAACGTATGTCTTCACAAGGGGTTGGTCGTCTTCTTTTTATTAATGGTACCGTCAATGCTGCAAAGTATAAGCCAATTTTACAAGAAGAATTAATTCCTTCTATTGATGAGATTCAGTTGCCAGAGGGAGGATTCATATTCCCCCTCCAAAACCATAACATTCTGGCTGCAAGAAATGAATATTCCTGTTTTAAAATGGCTATCTAGTAGCCCCGACTTATCGCCTATCGAAACGGTATGGCATCAAATGAAAAAAAACTCTACAAACCAGTTCCATCCACACCATTCCCGAAGTAAAGGGCAAAATTCAGGAAATCTGGGATAACTTCCAACCAAAAAAATTGTAAAACATTAGTAGACACCATGCAAGCAAGACTTGATGCAGTTATAAAACAAAAAGGTGACTGTACTCAGTGGTAACAGTGGCATATTATTCAAATTTTTATTGTCCAATTAATATGCGACAAGCCTAACAAAAATATTTTTTCTCATCAGTATTATTGTTGGTGATATAGATAAGGAATATTGTCGATTAATTGTTAATACCAGATACTATCAAATAAACGTAGTTGTATTTGTTGAATTTATGTTATGTACAAATATATATATATATATATATATATATATATATATATATATATATATATATATATATATATATATATATATATATATATATATATATATATATATATATATATATATATATATATATATATATATATATATATATATATATGTACTCGAAGTAATAACCGACAATTTTTTCTCGCTCACGAATTTTTGCTGAAAGTTATGACAAAATTTTCGGTAATAAATAGGGATATTGCAAGTGATGCTTTTGTTTAAAATTTGCCCAAACGGGTGTTCGCCCCCCTTCCTGCCAACCACTACGCTCCCCAGACCAGAGTTCTGGAAGCGCCACTTCCTTTTAGTTTCGTCATCCGCTTTTTCCTCTCGAGTGTTACTGTCTTACTGTCTATTTTTCAGATTCGATTATTTTTAACAAATCTACAGTCTTTTAGCGTATTGTATACTTTAGTCATCCGCATCTTATGGCTGATTCTATCATATACGGAGCTTAAATTTATCAAGGCCAAACCTGTTGTTTGTTTGTTTTTAAAGTGCATTCGCTCTGTAAAGGCGAACTGAAATGACTGGCGTATTTGATAAGTACACCAATGATTGCCGATCGCACTACGTATATAATAGACATTTAAATGCAAGATTACTTGCCAAATTGTATTAACGTAAAGTAAAATCTTTGCGTCTGCCACATTTGTAGTAATGAGTGGTTTCGTTGTTATTTAACAAAACTAAATCAAAAAGAGGGCTATATAATTGGCCGTTCAAAAAGAATAGTCCAAAGATAATGCATTCGCACTTTTCTGTAAAGTCGTTTGAGTGAAACTTCAAATAGATATGACAAGTCAAAACTAGCCATTGTTACAACCTCTAGCGTATTTAGAATGCCTTCCGGGGGGCATAAACAGTGACTCCGCTAGAAGTAGTGTACAGTAACGGCATCTCAACTAGAACTTTTATTTATTGTACTATAGTTTTCTCCGATTGTCATTGAAGTTGTCAAAAATGTCACTAAACCCGTCACTTTAGTACCTCATTAAACAACCATAAAGTTTTTTTTTAATTTAGCAAATTTAAATTTAAAATAAAAAAAACCAAGCCAAAACCCTTAGATTCATTAACGCATTTAGCAAGAGCATCAGAATTTCTACATCTCTCCGTTGAAAGTCCTTTGGTTTTTCTACCAGCCATGTGAGCTCTTCTTCCACACATATTGGTCTTTCTTCTCGACACAGCAGTCAGTTGGACAGATATTTTTACACCATGTCGCAAAGCAACTCTTCTTTTAATGCAATGCACTCCATTGTACCTAAAACAAGCATATAAGCCTCTAACTAGACTATTTTTAGGCTTGGCATACTTATTTTTTATTACTCAAGAATTGTTTTACAGCAGGACAAAATGTAGTAGGATCTTGATCAATTTTTTTGTGATATATCAAGATAGTGTTTCTTCCATTCTTATTTTATATAATTTATTTCTTGGGGTTTCTGGCAATCTTCTTCCTTCCATGCTGTCTTATATTATTTCCCGTGTAAAAGGGAAGTATTGTAATCGTGAAAAAATCACCCTCCGAGATTTTTTCAGATCTGTACGTTTCAGGGTCCCCAGTTGCCGAAAAACATGTTTTCTTAATTTCGTCGGTGTGTCTGTCTGTCTGTAAAAACTACTTTCCTGGTTGACTTCAAATTTTGGACAAAAACTAAGGGTTATATGAGGAGGACCTGGTAACATTTTGGCAAACATCCAATATGGCGAAACAATATGGAATGTTAAAAAAAATTATTAAATAACTACTTATCCAATTTATCTCAAATTTTACATAAAAATCATGTATTATGTAGGAATTAACTGATACAATTTTGGTACGAATCAAAGATGACGAAATAAAATGGAGGTGTAATAAAATAAGATTAATATTTTATGATGATGTTTGTCTCTTGCAGTCTAGCGTGGGTGTCGTTTCTAGTACGTTCGCGTAGCACAGGTGTCGTTACTAATATAAAGTTCGGGATGCCGAAGTTGAACGGAGTTTCTAGCACGCGTGCTGTTACTGTATATGTTGTCTAGTGCATGGCAAATATTTGGCTACTAAAAAAAATCGTTTTTTTTATTAACAGACATAAGCGTAAAACATGAAAATCAGCGACGAATGCGACGTGCGAAGAAATGGCAAGTGGGGCAAACACACGGCCCAGCGGTTTTATCGGTTCTGCTTTTAATAGATTAGGCAGGGTCTTTTTCTTTTACTTCTTTAAGTCAGCCGTTCATGATAGTTGCTTATTGTCTTTGAATCGAAGTTACTAGTGAGGTGGCTCCGCAACACTTCGCGCCGACTCTGGATACAACTACCAATGACCCTTTGACTTGTGCCATATTTACCGACAATCGATGGGAAATAGATAAGTGCCGATTATTTGTCAAGTGCTTCGATTTGGCTGGTACATTATTTACCAGGTCTAAATCATGTTGGCTGCTGGATAAGCTTTGCATTTATAATGTTGGAAATACGATATTAAATAAGTATTTCCTATAATTTAAAAATGTAGCAGAGAAATTATTACTTTTGTACAAATTCTTTTATCGATATGATAAGCAGGTTTTTCTTTAAACAAAGTGTACCTGGTCAATTGTTTACTAAATATTGTTTAAAGAACGCGTTTAAATATAAAGTTTTTGATATTTCATCGTGTCTTAAAATGTTTAAAATGTGGGCATTTTGGAGACAATTTGGGCAATATAGCAAAAAAAGAAAGAAAATATGAAAAAGAAGGGATTCTAAAAAACATTTAAGACTAACCGATTTCCCAAAAAGTTATTCTAAAAACAAAGTAATATGTTCCCGCTAAAATCTACCGAAGCCCTTCTTTCGTCAAGTATCGGTGTCATAAAATATCTTTTTTTCGCAATTCCCCATCGAGGCCGCAAAAAATGCGCTGTACGAAATGTGCATAACGTTCTTGGAATAATGGCTGTAAATACCCATGTGAAGAATGTGTGAGAAATGTGATACTTACCACGAGAAAGAACGCGGTCTGATAAAAATGCTTTTGAAATGACGTGTAACGATACCGGCGCGCGGCGGCGTGCTTATACCTAAACAAGTTGGGCCGAATTTATAGTTTTGTGTTATCATATTTTGTCAAAAATAACTTTTTTCTTAAATATTGCTTGAATTTAGATCAACGGCGCTCGACTACACTGTGATAGCTGAGAATAGAAAAAAACTTTATATAAAATATTTTTAATATTCACTGAACTTTATTTTATGACGAGCGAGTGGTTTAAAAACGTTGGGCGTACCTCTGCATTTTTAAATGTAACCCTGTATTTTCATTTCAGTTTTGAATTCAACTCGCAATTCTGGATGTTTTTTGTATAACATGCTGTGATCGTAAATTTAATAGTTTTCGCCGAAATGATATTTGAAAAAAAAATTGTAGTTTCCCTCTACGATTGTGAAGCAATTACCAGCTGCAGCCAATACCAAATTGCACCAGTTAATATCTATTTGCAAACAACAATATTTCGATTTTAACTTTTTATTTAATAACTAAACAAATAATAGGTAAAAGGTAGAAAACGTAAAAACTATTAAAACAATTAAACGTTTGGGATATATTACAAAATGTTAAAATCTCAAATGCTCGAACGTGTTTCCATTTTGTTCAATACAGGAGTAATTATGGAAAATACATTTCTAATCCTGGTTTTCATATCTTCGATGGTACTTGGTGGAATTACACAAACATGTTCTTTGATATATCCTCAAAGGAAAAAAATCACATGGAGTAAGATCAGGTGACCTTGCCGGCCAGTTTATACTCCCTCTTCTTTCTATCCATTTGTTTGGATAAGTTTGATCCAAATAACTGCGAACAATGTGGGAATAATGAGGTGGCGCTCCATCGTGATGGTACAACATAGCTTGTCGAACCTGTAGAGGGATATCTTACAAGTATGTAGGCAAATCGTTTCTTAAAAAATGTATGTAAATTTCGCCCGATAAAATGCCATCAAAAAATGTGGTGCAATAACCTGCGATTCTAAAATTCCGCCGCATACATTTAAAGTCCAAACTCTTTGATTGTTTACAGCTCTCATCTAATAAGGATTTGAAGTACTGTAATAGTGCATGTTGGTTCTATTAACAGCTCCATTACTTTTAAAGGAAGATCATAGGTGTATAAAATATTTCTCTAAAATGGTTTATTTTCAATAACTCGCGTTTGAAGATCTCAGATTTACCCTGTTTTGGAAATCATTCCCATAGAGTTCTTGGTTCAGACAGAGGTGATAAGGATAATTCGGGGTACTGCTACTGAATAAGTACTTGGATATGGATTGTCCACTATACTCCAAATTAAATTTGTTTTGATGTTCCTCCCTCATTATGAACTGGTTTTTATTTCTTGTTATTACCGGTTGTTCTGAAATGGAGCAATAATTTGCGAAATACCTGACGGCTTGTTTGTCTTCTATCAGGAAAATTAATTTGTTACCGACGTTTTGCTGATTTAATTTAGCTACGACATTCTCCAATAATTAAAATCATATCAGTTTGAACGTTTAAGGAAAACTGTTAATTATTATTCATGTTTAATTATGAATGTAGAAAATAAACAACTCTTGAAACTAGATAACTTCGATACTTGACAGCGATAGGTAAACAAGAACAAAAGAACAACCACCATAGTTACTCACATGTTTGGCCTACTATTATTAATTATCACAGGCTCAAATTAAGACGTCTTTTCGTGATAGACAGTGACGACACGTAAGGCAATAATTCATTTGATTTCGAAACGATGTCCGGGGACGTTTGAAAAGCGTTTTGTAAAGATGGGGTATTTCGATTATTTTTATTAATGTTGAGTAGCCTAATATTGGTCTAAATTTAGCTGTTAATTCTTTTGTATTATTTAAAATTTTGACATCTCACTCAAATTATGGATAACAATACAAGGATAGTCAAATAAATTTAAAAGAAGAGGGAGGGTTGCCCCCCAAAACCCCACTTGAGTGCGCCAATGATAACAGTAAATTTTGATGCAGCAAAGCAAGAAAGCTAATTTACGATAATAGCATGTTATACAAAAAATATCCAGAATTTAAAGCTGAATCCAAAAATAAAATAAAAAATACAGGGTTACACTTGAACCACGCCCAACTTTTTTGAACCACTCTGTATAGGAAACGCTCCTCACAAAATAAAGTTCGCTAAATATTAAAAATATTTTATATAAAGTTTTTTTTCTATTCTCAGCTATCATAGAAATAAAGGGGGGTCTCGCTTGCCAGACTTACCCTTATTATATTATATAAGTATATTATCTTATAAAGGGGAAGTGCTAACTTTTGAACTCCTTAAAATGTTTATATACGGGTTTCATCATTCTATGTAACTTTAAAATTCGTAATTTATTCGAAGAATATAATAATATATATATATATATATATATATATATATATATATATATATATATATATATATATATATATATATATATATATATATATATATATATATATATATATATATATATATATATATATATATATATATATATAGGTACACATATTTTCCCACCTTATTCTAACAATTAAAAATAACACCTTTAAATTGACATTTTTTCAGGGATTAGCGATTCTGGTTATATTTCTGATACTACATACGTAACATAAGAAAGAAATATTCTGCTTTTAGTTTTTTATTTGTAGCTTTGCTAAAGACGGGGGTAGACTTTCCCCCGAAACGTCCAGAAAACAAACATTTTTCAGTGTCGTTCCTCGGGTACCTTCATAGAGGACCCAGAACTTAATACTGCTTATTGATTTTATCAGGTAATTAATTTATTTTGATTTCAAATTTTGTTTAAGGCGATAGACGAAATAGTTTTAAAACATGAATCCGCCACTACAAATTCGTAATTAAATGCATTATTTATTACACTAGCGTAGTTAGAAAAAAAAATTCATAAGTGACTCAGTTTTATTTTCTTCCGTCGTATTTGTACCATAAAGTTTTTATTTCCTAAAAAAAAATAAATGCGTTTGGGGGGGGACTATGTCATTATGCTAGTGGCTTATACTTTCAGAGTAACCATTCTTCAAAAGATTTTTTTATGGTTTTAATTTCTACCTCAAGATCCGTCGGATTATTACACAGGAGGACTTTTCTTTCTTAACTTAATCCTTGTTCCAATTTTCCTGGTTTAGAAATTCTTACAAATAAATATATTTAGGTTATTGTTTAAATAATTAAAATTATTACCTTTTGAATGTCAATTAATATCTAACAAATTTTCGAAAAAACAATTATTGGTGAGACGCTAATTGACTTTAGAGGCATGTTCGGCTTCTAGATGTTGGTAAGCCAGAGTTGAAGTGGCTTACTGCAATGTGGCGTTAATTTATTGCAAATATTTTGTCGGGGATATAAGCACTATATCTCTTCAAAGCCCTGTATACGTTTCCCTCGATTTTCAGATTTTTCAGTAGTCTTCTGTAATTTCTTTTCGTCAAGACATCTACAGGTGCCTCGGATTTTGTTGATGTTTGATGTGTATCTATTTTCGTAATTTTACGCAAGTCTTTTCGATTTTGTAATTGTCTAAGTTAACACACTATTTAGATTTCATCCAATGGTGGTAATTTCTCAGCGACACTTTTTTCCACAACCTCATACAATTTATACTCATTTAAAAAAATATTTAGTGCATCTAATATTTTACGTATACTATGTTTTTTTCGATTTACCGAATGTTTTTTAATGGTGTCAATAAGCTAAGATATATATTTTTCCAGATCACTTTGATATAGCATAGTTATATGTAATGTAGCTATTATTTTATGTCGAATATTAAGTATACATTTGTAAATTATAGTGTTTTCACTTTTAAGTAAGGTGGCCGAAAGGCTAGAAACGGTCTTGTGTACGACATAAATATGCATATGTATATGCACTATGCCTTATGTTGAACTTTCTTTGTTGCCACTTTTCCCGTTTTGTGAAATGAATAAATCAGCTAAACTCTCATTACACACTAAATGTGTGTCCACCTTAAATGCCTTTCACTTCAGCCTCTTAAAAAGGTAAATCACGTCAATAACATTAAGCATATTGGATCTGCTGTCAAGTAAATCTTAATAAAAAAGCTGAACGTTTTTGAGCCGACACCGCCAGTTATTCAAGGTAAAGTAAGAAAATAAGAGCATAGCTTATTAATAAAGACTTAATACGAAACCAAGATGTTTACTTAATTTAATTTTAATGATTTTAATCGGGCCTTTTCCCATTTAAACACCGCCAATAATCGTTTTATTCGAGCAACCTGCCTGTCCAGATCGGTTCACGGCATCATTAAAATCGCATACAACTATGTTGCAGCCGCGAATTAAAATGCACTCGCAAATTATTTTTATAGATTGTTTATGTCGAAAATGATCGTAGTTGTGGCGCTTATAAAGTACTTGCCAATTTGTATCTTTAGCGCCCTATGCATCAATATAATTGGATGACGCTTTTACGTTTAGACGTGAAAATTATTTTATTAAATAATACTTATACCCAAGACGAATTATACTTTGTATAGACAGTTCAAATTCAAATTCAAATATATTTATCGTGAAAAATAAACAAAAGAACAGGATATATTTCAAATTATATTAAAATCCAGTCCCACACTGTGTAACAAAATAATACAAAAAAACAACACAATACTTGTTGAAGTATTAAAATAATGACATTAAAAGTACAAAACAGAAAATAAAAGGAAATATGTGAGATACACAAGAACCAAATTAAATTAGGTGCGCAACATTCCATCTAACAGAAAACATAACTATTTTACTATTATAATTAAAATGTATTATTATTACTAAAATGTATTCAAGTTGACCTGCAAATTAAGGATATTGGTCAGTAATTGGTGTTTTAGTTTAGCCTTTATCGATGGAACTGAAAGTTACTTGAGGTTCTGCAAACTACTGGAGCTCGAAAGAAAAAAGAAGCCTCGAATGCTGAGGAAGATTAGTATTTAAAATCTTAACCACAAAGCAACCAAAATTAATGAAACGCAATTCATTAAGCTTAAGCAAACCGAGTTAACGGATAGAAGGAGTAATGTGAGAAAATCGGGGTACAGGAGTTATAAAACGAACAGCATGATTCATCATTTTTTGCAGTGGAAGCCGAGCCAGTGATACATGAAACAAGTTCCAGATTTTTTGCAGACTGTGCAGTAGGAATTGGACTATCACAAACATGAATAGGAAAACCACTGCAGAGACGTAGCATTTTTGGATAGCCAACAAGAAGATTTCGACGGGTTTAAAAATAAGCAATTTCTATCTTTCTATCCGCTCATTTTATAAGAAGACTTAAATCATTAATAATACACCAGCAAGCATCATTGCTATCCTTAGGGGCAAATTGAAAGGTTAATTGAACGTCGTCAGCGAAATGTACCTCATAAGACTGTTCGATATTACTTAAATCCGTCGTAGAAATTGAAAATAAAAGCGGACCAAGTACAAATCCCTGAGTAACTCCAGAGTGATGCTCTTTAAGAGTCAAGGGCCGTATGCCAATGTGATTTTTTATCCATTCAGTCTGCGGAAATCGACGCCTCAGATAATTAATCAGCCAGTAGGTCACTTCATCATGAGTCCCATAATAATAAAGTTTAGCCAGTAAGCAATCAAAATCGATGGTGTCGAAAGCCTTAGTCATACCTAGAAGAGTTAAAGAAGCGAACTTTTGGTGATCTAAGCATTGCAGGCAGTGGTCAATAATGGCGCAGAGACTGGCACTAGCTCCAAAGCCCCTTTTAAATACAGATTGCCTGGGGGGTAAAATAAAATTAACTTCCAAAAATAGGTCGAAGATCCGCATAGCTTTTTATTATAGTATTTTGTTTTTTTCTAATAGGTTTAACCAAAGCAACCTCACACGCATCAGGGATCACCCCCCTCTCAAATAAAATATTTATTATATGGTTTAGGGGTTTAAAATGTATTTTATGGCCTGTTAGAGCATTGAACCTGATATATTATTACATCCCATAGTATGCGGCTTTTGTTTTAAGATCGCCAGCCTTATAACATCAACGTCGACATAGGAGAACTCAAATATGCTACTGTTATAAGGTGAGAAAAATTGGTCGTAGTCATTGGGATCAGGATTGTTTTTCGGAATGCTATCAATTTTGCAATTGTCACTGTCGGATTCACTAGGGTAGTTCAAGCCGCGCTAGGCAGAACTGATAGTTCAGTACGAGTTCATTGTTTTTGAACATTTTGGTATTGTATTTATCGTTTTGGAAAATAGAAGGCACTTATTATTATTATTATTTTTATTATTATTATTGAAAATCTTGAAATGTAGTAATTTTTTTTTGGTGCAAATTATTAACAGAAAAACAGAATAGGTACTAACGCTGAACTACATATGTGGGAAACATGTTAAAAATAAACTGCAATAATATTAAATATACATACAATTATCTGAATGCAAGAGGGCTAACAATAAAACTGTTCTTGATTGCAAAGATAGCTGAAATATAATGTGACAATTGAGGATAATAAATTATTTCTTTGACAGAGAATTTTGACAGCCTTAATTATAAATAGTAAACTTTCGCATTTGCTTCTTTTTTACTTATCAAGTAAGCTAAAGAAGCATGCTCTTATTCAGAACTACATTTATATAGTATACTATTGGATTAGTTATAATATTTTCGGGCAACGAATTTAATTCATTACAGATATACTTGGTTTAATATAATTAGCTGCATCTTCATCATAACCTCTCTCAGTCATGGGTACCAAACGTGGTCTGCAGACAAACTAATGCAATGCCCATTACTCTTCCTTCAGTAATCACTCGTACATTATAATTCCTTATAGGGATCTTATAAAATAGCCCTGACATACTGCTTTATATTGTGTAAATCTCCTTTTTCATATACGCTACACGTTTTTCCAAGTACGCACGTTTTAAAATTTCGCTCTTTGCAGAATAGTAAGCAAGCCAAACCCTGGTTTCTAGAAAATAATTTGCAATCATATTTTTAAATGTGACATTTCGATCAAACATTATGTAATGTATATGCAAGCTCGTTACTGAATATTAATAATAATGGCGAAAGCATTACAAAAAATATAAAACTGAAAATTGCATTAATGCATAATTTTGCATTAAATAACGCTGGAAAATACCGTGTGTGGTCCTTTGATGGGCTATTAGTAATAGATAGTAGGATATCGTGTAATGCGAAAACCAAACTGCGTACCTCACCCGGTGGTTGAGTTCAGACCATAATACAATTGAGTATATGCTATTGGGCAGGGACTTTCTACCAAGTAAAGCATATTTGAGATGAGAAAATGCCTATTTTCGTAAGAATAAAAGTATACTTTGGGAAATGAGCACCTACTACAGCTGCAATAATAGATGCTCCATTATTTGACGCGATTGTTTAGCATATAAATAGCTGGAAGTTTGTGAGCGTGTATATATTTGATCTGTTTTATAAATAAAATATATCAAGGGAAGAGGTGGATTCCCCAGAAAATCTTTGCATGTTGCTTGAACGTTGATGGTTTTAAAAATAACTACTTGTAGAAAATAGCATGTGGTGGACACACAAGGAAATTTTGATCAAATTTTGCTAAAAAAGTCGCTAAAATTCCAAAAGTAAATCGATCTCAAGACTATGTACGTCTCAAAAGCTTTGGTACAAATTATTTTATGGAATTATTATAAACAAACATAATTATATTTGAACTTTTATTAAATGTCATAACTAACAGTTTTATAGATAACAAAACTAACAACTTATATTAAATGAAGGGTTTCGAGCTTGTCAACAAGGTGCAATTTTATGCGAGCATCGTCCATTAGGTTTCAGCGTCCACTAATCGAATTTTTTGATAAATTCCTCGTTTTAACTGCTTTTCATTTTCACCTTACCATCCTCCATCGTATACTCTTCTACTCAAAATGATCAAAAATCTGCGATTGGACGAGCCTGTGGTAGATTAGGCATAACCCAGTGGTTTCTGGGTACAAATGGTAAGTTTTGATAAGTAAGCCAATTTTGAATCTTTTTTCCCTAATGGCATGATGCCAAATTTGGGAAAAATATATAATTAAAAAGTATCATGTCGTCGTCAACAAGATACTCCGTTTGACTACATAATTATGAACATAGCGCTGTCTATTTAGTGCTTCGCACTAAGTTTTGTATCAAAACAATTGAGGCGTTATTATTAACTGAAAACGAAGAAATTGAACTGGTGAATTTAAAGTAAAAGTGAAAAAAATAGATTCCCTAAAAATTCGTTGCATGTTGCTTGAAAGTTGATGCTAGATGATCCCTTTCTATTGACATATTTAGCGAGTTTTATAATCTAGATATCGGTGCAATCAACAGCACCCAGTCGTATTTTTCTTTCTTCTTCTTTTCTCATTTAATCCAGATATTGCTTTTACTTATAATGGAAATGGGGATTGATACTGTCAACTGGTGAACTCCAATAGATTCCCCCACTCCTTTGAAAACCTAGACATCAGAAATATTGAAGCAAAATTTTCACCCATTTCTAATTTGCCACACCACCCCCCGAGTCTCATATTCAATTTGACATTTTCTTTATCAAATATGTATTCAATGCTATAGTCAACTTCGTGCGAGTCTCAGGGACTATATAAAACTTTTTAATATGATGGAGAGACATAAATTCGACAAAGCTTAACGAAAACACGCATTTTTATAGATGTGAGCAACCTGTTTAGGTAACTTACAAAACTGTAGAACATGCTTAACCCACTTAGTACGTGTTCACTTTTATTGATATAAAAAGTGCTCATATCTTAGAAGATACTCTTAGAAAGACGAGTTGCTTCCTACATGAGCACTCACTCTGGACTTTTTATTCATATCCAACAGAGCACAAGCTTTAAAAATGTAAGTAAGAAGCACATACTGATTCAATAATACCATCCTATGGGTATGATATGAAATATATATGAAGTGACCATATACTAAATAGACTGAGCATTTTCTACAATGTTTGTAAGGTACGGTTGCTCATATCAGTAACGAAACGCGTTTTCATTAAAAGTCGATGAATTTATGCCTGTCCTTTATGTGCAAAAGTTTTGTAAGGTCCGCTCTCACACACGCGAAGTTGACTTTTACATTTTTTACAAATTTAATAACGAAAACATGGAATGGATTGCCGGGCATTTCCCGATCGATCATTATTAAACAACTCTAGGGGTGCTCTAAACAATTCTGAAAATATGGGATTTATTTATTTGGGATCCGGGTTTTTAAACTGGAGTGGGGCAAACAATTGCTGTTCGCCTGACGACAGTATCAATGGCTGTTTCAAATTTCGAGTTGTATTGATTGCAACCATATTACTATTATAAAACTCGCTAAATATGAAGACATGTGTGTCAATAGTAATGAATTTCCCAGGTCAACGTTCATGCAACATGCAACGAATTTCTGAGAAATCCATCTTTTTAACTTTCCATTTTATTTGTAAAACGAAACAAATTATTAAATGTGCCAAATATAGTATTTGAGCATCTGCTATTGCAGCTGTAGAAAGTGCTCAATTTACCCGGAGCAATTTTCTTCTTCATGATAGCATTTTGAGAGATGCGTTATAACCTAGGTCAATTATTATTTTGATTTCTGACGGCTCTTCTAACTGTGTTACGCCATCTATTATTGGACAAGTGGACTGCCTCACCTAGGGTAATCTCCAATAAGTCTTTTATAATGTCTACCCAGCGATTAGGTGACCGGCCCCTTCTTCTCTTTCAATCAGGTTTGCCCTGAATGACAAGCCTTTCGATGTTGTCTCTACTTTAAATATGACCAATGAAACTCAATATTCGTTGGTATACTCGACAAGCGCTGTGGAGGTTGAATTTCTTGAATTATAGAAACGCTGGTGCGGTAAGCCGTCCAGGGAACTCTCAACATACGTCGCCACACCCACATCTCACAGGCATCAATGCGCTGTCAGTCTGCCGCTCTGACAACCCAAGACTCAGAGATATATAGAAAGATTGAGAAAATCAAGGCTCTGACAAGTCATATTTGCTGGTCGCGCTAGCTGAATTCTGCGTCGAATTTCAGGCTCACAGTGACCTGAATTATTTACGATGGTTCCCAAGTAAACAAACTCGTTTATCACCTCGCAGCGACCAATATGGCGGATATCTGGTCTATTATTATTATTTTCATGGTCCACAATTAGAATTTTTGTCTTTGCATAGTTAATTCGAAGACCAAACTGAGCACTGATGTCTTCTAACGTTCTATATAGTTCCCGAATTCCCTCTTCCTTGATTAGAATAAGAGTAGTGTCGTCGGCAAATCTTAGGTTACTTACTCTAACTCCTCCTAACATAACACCGCCATGTCAATCATCAAGGACCGCTCTCATAACATACTCCTTGTAAATGTTAATTAATAGAGAATGCAACTCTGTCTAACTCCCTACCGTACAATACATGATTCCGAATTATACCCATCCACTCTATAATGCGCACTATTTTTCTCGTATAGCCCTCGTACAATGGGACGACCAGATGTTCTGGCACACCCATCGTTAATAGTACTCCCCACAGTTTATCCTATTTTACATTGTCATAGGCCCTTTTGATAGTCTACGAAGCACAAACACACCGGGACATAGAATTCTCATGTGGACTTTTCTATAATCTGTCTCAAGATTTAAAATCTGCTCGCGTATACCGCGACCTTTGATGAAGCCAGCTTGCTTTGGAGATATTTGCCATGATATATAGTGTTGTAATTTACTTCGGATGACGTAAAGCTAAATTTTGCTGGCATGAGATTGAAGTTATCGCAGTTGTTGGTGGGCCCTGATGACCTCCAATCATCGGGCCATACACCAGATTACCACACTCTTTGACATACCTTGAGAATAATGTCCATGTCCTTGATCTCCAAGCGTTCATAACGTGCACTTTTACTCATACGAAAATGAAAGATCTTCTCAATTTGTAAAAACATGTTCTACTTGATAAAATCCAAGAAATAAATCGGCGTATATATAATATAATTTCACCAAGATGTTTCCAAGAATAAATCACTAGATCTATAATAGCATGTCTATATTACAGTTAGTACATTGTTTGTTAGCATAATTAACTTTTTTACAATACCACAACGCTGATACCTGAGAAATATTACTAAAATCAGTAACGTTATTAGCGTTTGCTAACAGTTCGATCTAACTGCTATATTATAAAATTATCTATTAGGTATTACTACCCCAAGATAGAAGAAATAAGACGTAGGAACTTTGTGAAACTGTGTTATCTAAAACTATTAATAATTTTGAAAGTCTTAAATTTTAAAATGCTGTTGAAGCACTAGGGTCCTAGAGTTATATGAAGAGATTCTTGTTTACCAACATAATATTCTACTCTTTTAATTCCCTGTTAATTAAAGCACTGAGACCACTCATGCCTGTTACCAGATAAGATTATAAAGTGTGAGATTCTTTTACTTGTCCTTTATTGGATTTCCTTTCGTTGATTAGTTATAATGTTTCCTTTCGGTTATAATTAGGCAATAATCCCATTCTGAGGAGATTAGCATAAGATGATAGTTATTAATCGAAATAGATTTTGCGTGGTAATCAATAAACATATGAACGCCCACTTCATTATAATACATTGGCAAACTAGTAGAGATACATAGAACGTTTCTAAATTCTCTGCAATATAAAGGCGTGCATGTGTACAAGTATCTGTAGCGTACTTGCAGCAAGATTATTTAAACTCTTAGATGGGTTCTTCATTGCTATTTAAGATCATGGCATCTCGACAAAATATTTAAAATAGAAATAATGCACTTTACAACCCTTACCAACCCAATTGAAGGAAATGGTACTTTAAAATTTACTTAGATAAATAAATACTGACTGATACGCATATAGAACATAACAGATTACATAATACAGATACACATAAAACCACTTATATGGTCGATATACCCCATCTTAATACGCAGAAAATAAAATACACTCAAAAGAGGGGTACATAAATACCTTTTATATCATATCAGAAATAAAGAGCACATATAATATGCAGCCTCCTTACAATAATAAATCTTTATGATAATGCTGTTGCTGTCTTTGCAAATACCCTATAGGTATATGGGTTATAACATTTTAGGGCCTGCGACTATTGAATAAACGAAAATAACACTTTTTCAACTATACGTTTACCATTATTTTGTAAAAATCAATAATTTGAGGACACTGTAGTGTATTATATCTTGATTACACAGGGGAACAGTGATTCTGCGGCGCGGGTTCTGAAAGTCGATTTTGAGTAATTGTGTTGCCCCAAATACGAGGAGTATGGGAAAAAATCTTAATTGACTCTAGTTTCTGAGATAAAAAAAAGTGTCATATAAATTAAAACAAAAAAAAATAAAATTATTTATATTGAATATCTATATTTTGAATGCCACCAGCTATTTTATTATGTTATATTAAATTAAAACTAAGCCAATAAAACTGAAATACTAAAAAAAGTTAGTTGAAACGTTTGGTATATGACCGTCTCTTGTATCTTTGTTCTGGGCAATCCCTTTGTAACGTCCAGCAGTAATCCGCCATCATATGACGATCCCACCGGCCTTGGTATCTTTCTTCCATTATTTTTATATCCTGATGGAACCGCTCTCCTTGTTCTTCGCTGTAATCGCCCAAGTTATCCGGGAATCGATCCAAATGGCTATGCAAGAAATGAATTTTTATACTCATGTTAGCTCCTAGTTTTTCAAAAGTTTTTAACATCTGTGTGACAATTTCGCAATATTCTGCTGCCTTGTGATTACCCAAAAAGTTTTTGACAACAGATACAAAGCTTTTCCATGCTTCTGCTTCGACCTCATTCATGTGATTTAAAAAGTTCTTGTCTTTTATAAGATTGCAGATTTGGGGACCATCAAAGATACCTGCTTTTAATTTCTCCATGCTAAGGCTTGGAAATGTTTGACAAATATATTTAAAACAATCACCATTTTTATCCAGAGCTTTAACGAACTGTTTCATGAGCCCAAGTTTAATATGAAGTGGCGGAAGAATGATTTTTTCCCGGCTAATTAGGGGTTCGTGAATAATATTGGCATTCCCAACAGTCATATTTTCTCTCGACGGCCAGTCCTTTCTAGTCCAGTGCTCTTGCTTTGCCCGCCTATCCCATAAACAGAGAAAACAGGGGTATTTAGTATACCCACCTTGTTGACCTAATAAAAAGTTCACCATTTTTAAATCCACACATACAGACCACTGATGTTGTACAAACAAAATTTTCTCTAAAACCAGTTTAATGTTTTGGTATTCCTCTTTAAGTTTGGTAGAGTGACCTATCGGGATTGAAGCTAATCTATTTCCATTGTGCAGTAAAACACATTTTAGACTTCTTTTAGAACTGTCTATAAAAAGCCGCCAATCTTCTGGTCGGTATTCGGAAAGATCCATTAAATGTAGAAGTCCGGAAACATCGTTACAATATACTAAACTATTTTCCTCGGTAAAATACGGAAGAATGTTTTTCTCTCTCGTTCGATAAGATGTTATGTTTACCTCAGGCTGTAGGCACTGTTTTTCTTTAAGTCTTGATGCAAGAAGCTCTGCTGATTTCTTAGACAAATTTAAATCTCGAATCAAGTCATTTAACTCTCCTTGTGAAAAACCCCTCACCGTTGCAGTTGCATTATAATATTCGAATTCACTTTCACTGTCGCTGTCACTTTGAATGTCCATCATTTCGACATCATCACAAGTAACGTTTGACAAGGTACTAAATATCGGCACTGGCAATGAGTCACCATGCAACACTGGTGATTTAGCCGACTGTATATTTGGAAAAACCCAAGTACGCTTTTTATATTTATTCATACCTTTTATATTCACGGCACAAAAGTAACAATCATCAACATGATTTGATGGCTCACACCACGTCATCGGCACCCCAAATGGAAGTCCTTTGCGTCCCCCTTGGGTCCAGTAGCGAAGTGACTCTACACAAGATTTACAAACTTTATGAGGCACCCACCATTTATCCTGCTGTCCAAGATACTTGCCAAAATATGCTTGGTATGCTTGTTTTACAAAACCGTTAATGTTTCTTTGCTGTTTTTCTTGACAGAATTTTCCACATATGTAGCAAAATTTGTCGGGATGGTTCACACAACTCTTGCGTGAAGAATTCATTGTTATTTTTAAATTTAACACCAACTTAAACGACTTAATGAACAAACTGATATAATAGCAATTAAAAATACGTTAAATTCAGACAGTGACAAAAAAAGCACTTGATATCTAATAAAATAATTTTAAACTGACTGAAATGTCACTGTCAAAAAAGATTTGTGCACTCGATTTTATTTCATGGCCCGCTTAGATGCGATAAGTAAAGTCGCCGCGAAGGCAACAAATAAACACTTTTTGTTGCATAGAATAAAAGGCGTTATCGCTAACTGTAAACGAAAGTAGAGTCAATTTAAACAAACAAAATATGTAGTTAGGACTTATTGTGTTTAATGTCACTAAATTTACTACAAAAACTAATGCCGCAGAAAAAAGTTTTTTTTTTGTTCCCCAGTGTTATTCACGGCCTACTTCATACTTTGTTTAATACATTTATGGTTGGTCGTTGCTCAGTTATCGTTTGTACTTATTTGAAATATTTGTTATGTCATTAACGATACCTTGTAGTGTAAGAAATAGATGGTACAGTACAGGGTCATCATTCATTTTCAGGGTTTATTTTTGTAAATAGAAAAAAGTAATAAATTAAAAAGTCATATGGATTTCAGGAAACTTCCTAGAAAAAAAGTTTTTGAATATACAGGGTGAGTCAGAAACTAGTACTATACCAAATTTTGTTTTTTTTTAAATGAAATGCCCCATATATTTTTGATTTTTTAAATTCTCCTTATTATTCCGTTTCCAAAAATATGTGATATGTCTAAACTTGGATCGGTAGTTTTTGAACTATTGGACTTCAAAATTCCCCCTTAACTGAAATTCAACATATAATATCCTAGTTAATTTAGGTGAAATCGTGTCTAAGGTGTCTTGATGATAATGTAAAAAATGATTAATATGATTTTAAAGTAAAGAAATAAGAAAAAAGACAAATAAAATTAGAAACCATAAATTCAAGTTACTCACATGTCCTCCTGGTTGGCTAAGTACCTCTCAATATTTTATAACAATTTCCGATTAATGCAGTTAAAACTCAAATCAGAGTGATTTACGTTTAATCTTGCAATGTCTTCCCCAATTCTCTGTTCCAATACCGCTATATTTTCAGGTCTATTGTAGTAAATTTTATTGTTTAGATAACCCATAGAAATACGTTAAGCGGCGTCAGGTCTGGACTGTTTGCTGGCAATCGCAGTTCCGATTCAAAAATTGAGTAGCATCTAAAACATTGAGCGCTGGAGCGCCAAATGAATCTCAATCTCTTATTTAAATAAATGTTATCTAACTGCTGTTCTATATCATTTTCCAGATAACGGAATATCTGACACTAGTAAGACTTTCACGGAAAAAGATTGGTCTGATAACCTTATTTTTTAGAATGCCAGTTTGTCGCTCAGAAATGTTGATTGCGGCGATTAATCATACCATTAGTAGTAAATGTATCTCCATCGGTAAAAAGTATATTGTGTCAAAAGAGCGGATTTAACAAACATCTTAAAATTTCTTGACAAAAAATTAATATTTATCGTTTATGCTCTTCAGTTAGACCATGAACGGGTAGGAATTTATATGGGTGATAATCATAACAATGAAGAGTTTGTTGAATTTTGCCAATTGATATTTGAAAATAATTATATGCATCAGTAATTGATAATTGATCGTTCAGAGTTTTCTACAATAAAATGAACCAGATATAGTCCTTAGTACAGAAAACTAGCGACAATAATTTACCTGTAAAGAATAGTACCAAGCCTAAGTCAAAGTTTTCGTTTGTATTTGCAGTTCTTCTATTTAAACATCTGGTATCTTCAAATTTGTTTCCTATATATCTAATTGAGCTTCGTTTCCCGGTTCTACCGGGAAGTATAGACATATCACACATTTTAGAAAAGGGAATAATAAGGATAATATAAAAAATCAAAAATATACAGGGCATTTCATTTAAAAAAAAACAAAATTTGGTACGCTACTAGTTTCTGATTCAGCCTGTATATTCAAAGTTATTTTTTCTAGGAAGTTCCCTGATATCCATGTTCTATTTGTATTTATTATTTTATTCTATCTACAAAAATAAACCCTGAAAATGGGTGGCGAAATATAAATGATGACTCTGTACAGTGAATGTAAGTTGTACAGTGAATATAAGTGTACAGCCAAATGCAGTTGTAGGCAAAATATAGTCTACAACACGTTTGAAAATCACTTTTCAAAACTTGTTATACAATTTGCACTTGTATTCTTATTTTAGAGTGTTACTGTAATTATATCTGTATGTAGGATGTCCACAAAATAAGATAAAACAGATAAAAATGGGCGTTGTATTTCTTTTTATATAAAAACGTTCTATTAACATGGAATAAACGATATAATCCCAAATCTGCGGGCAAATCTTCGATTCACCTATGTTTCCTGTATATATACAAAAATTGGTACACATACACACAACACAATATAATTTGTTACAACTTTTAACACCCCAAAAGGACACAACACTCCTTTTGTTCCGTTTAGAAAATCTGGTAAAATAACTAACTTTATAGGCAATAAAATGCATTAATAATTTAGTGCTCGAAATAGTTCCTTTTTGAAGAGGGGGAGGGGGAAAGCTCGCAGTATTTTTTAACCCAAAATCGCTTCTTTAGAAGCGCGGGATACTCTACTTCAAAATATCGTTCGAGAGAATTAAAAAAATTATATATATCAAATTTTAATTTCAAACGAAGAATTTTAGGTGTATAAACATAATAAAAACTAAACAATATAAAAAAAATTATATAAAATTAGTTTTCTTGAATCTTATCGACTTCATCTGATATATCTGTTTGCTCTAGTATTATGATATGTTGAATATCTGAAGGAGCTATATACTTTTCTGTCTCCCACTCAAAAAATATGATCTTTTCGGTATGATATACGTAATTGTTCTATTGAAGAACGTCATTTGTGGTGTTTTTGCTTTCAAAATGTGTGCGTCATAATACCGTTTAGCTTGTAACCACATCATTTCAATAATTGCATTGGGAATGATAAGGCGGTAATCTTAAAATTGTATGACCATGTTCTGTAGTACTTCTTTTCTGGTGCACTAACCATTTTCCAAAGATAATTTTTTACAGCATTTTCTTGGTAATCGATTTCTTTAAATGTTAACCTTCAACAAGTTTCTTTTTTGTCCAACTTCTGCTGGGTAATTGTTCTTGATACCTGGAATGATAGCTAGATTGTCCATTATAATAAGTAATGGTTGATTTAAATTTGCTATAAGTTGTATTTTAAACCGTTTCTCAAAATTTAAAGTATTCGTACTATCGTGTTAATCACCTGTCTTTGCTTTACTTTTAAAGATAAAACTCCGTTTTCTATGAATCCTTCATTATTTCCAGCATAAACGATTATATATCTTACGCCTGTTTTTACTAGAAGTAGCCATTGTGCCACCTTGCCATGTTTCCCTTACTAAAAATACAAGTTTCATCAAGAAACACTGGTTTAAAATTCTGCACACTTTTCTCTTTTATATAGTTTCTGAGGAAATATGTGTGCTTGTCACGAATAGATGGAAGTTCTACTAGGAATTTTCGGTTATTTGATCTTTTCAATCTAAAACCAATTCTATAAATTCAAACATAAATAGACTTTGAGGTACAAAATATCGTGCTTCAGAAAAACGCTCATGTATCGATTTTATAGTTTTATGTTCATTTTCGAAATACATTTTGTGAATTACTTCACGCAACGCCTTTGATATAGCTGAAGTTAATTTTGTCTTATCTATTTTATTATAATTTTTTATGTCATGTTTCTTGTCATTTATTGCTTCGGCATCTACTTGCACACAATTTTTCCCCTGGCTTCGTAACGATCTATTTGAGCCTTAAAATATGAAAGAACATTCAAAATTATATTTTTAATTTGACCCTTAAATCGTTTTACCATTTTCAATTTACAAATTCAAATGATTATAATTAAATTAACCCTAATATTTTTGAGACATTTATTAATTTGGATAATTAAAACAGACACTTAATATTTTTAATTCATTCAGTTGTCTAGTAATTTTTTTGTTTCCTCTAGTTAAACATAATTAGAGAAAGAGGGAGTTTGCCTTGGTGTATTTCCAAAATTATACTTTAAATACATACCTTTTATAGTGCTAGAGAAGGATCGCATATACTGGGTTACGTCAATCCATTCAGACAGACCGGTAAATAATATTGACCAGACATTACCATTATAGATAAATTAAATAAAATATCCTCACTTATTGACATTGAGCATCCGAATGTCAATAAACATAAAAAAAAGAAAATAAAAAAACTTGAATTAACTAAGGAAGTTATAAAAACATATAAATTAAAAGGTACTAATAAATAAAAAAAAATTATTAAAATTAATACTTACGGTCTTCTAATTGCAACACCTCTATGACACAATGGGGATAAATATCAAAAATAATTCAATTAGCATATAAAAACAACCGAAGTATGAAAGTAATGATTACATAATTTTAAAATTCTTATTATAGATGAAAATACTTATAAGACAGTCTACATATAATATTCCTTTCTTTATTGTAAGGAAGCAATCAATTCTTAAAACAACTCATATTACTTAAGAATCCGTAGATAACTATATAGGCAAATATACATCGGGCCAATTAAAAACCTATAGGCTATCGGTATTACTTAATTGCATCTATCGGTTTATCGCTTTAGCATTTGCTCATTGCAAATTCCTTTCACAAAATCTCAACAAACTGTATTTACTTCCTACAGGAAGTTATTTTTAATAGAATGTTAGCAGCAGAGATTTTCTGATTAATCAGATTAGATATTGTAATATTTTATCAATCTAACGAAATACTCATGAGCAGTAACTTATGTAACATAAATTAAATTACATTTTCCCACAACTCCCTAAGAAAACACATTTAACAACCGGACAAAGTAGGCGCTAAAACAAATGATAACACAGACGTGTGTTGTTTTCCTAACACACGGGTATGTTAGGAAAATAACACACAACATTATATAATATCGTAACTTTGTTTGTTAATAACAACCTTTTGAAAACAACTTATTCTTCTACTCTGTAATAAAAAAAAACATTATTTGTATTAATGCTCGCAGAAATAACGTTACTGTTAATTTTAATAATAATTAAGAATATATTATTTTTAATATAATATTCATTTAATCGGCTCCAACGAGGGTGTCGAACGTTAAAATGTTCCGAAGTAGGCAAGGTAACAAAACGCCAAATTACCGGTGATCGGTTGGCGCGATAATTAATCATTTATGTTTTTAATAGATATGTAATAAATAGGTGTTTTGTAAACAACTCGTTGGAAAGAGCACTAACATACTCGTGTGATTGAAACATCACATTAACAAACCAAAAAGCTTGGAGAAAACAAGTCGTAATGAAGATTACTGGTTTTTAAAAGACGATTTACAATACACAAGGTAAATGTAATCGAAAGCAGTCAAGTGCATACTTTTCGTTTAAACTATAGTTCGGGAACGACCTCTGTAAGCACGAGTGCGATACACAGGATGAAAATAACAGTGTTATTTACAAAACAGGCCAGCATTTGTTAGGTACCTCTGTAAGATATAAGTATTTTATGGGTTTTATAAAGCACTCAACAGTTGTTCGGCGCGGAAAGAAAAAAAACAAAATCGGCAAATTGGCCTTTACCGGGAACTTTTCTCGTAACGAATTCCTCCACACACAGATTTTTGTATATTCATATACAGTGTACCCCTGGATAGGTGAACAAAGAGATGTAAATGATCAAACATTTTGTAGCCGAAGTTTGACGGTTTGCAGCCTAGGCCTGTTTGATTAGAAAGTAATTTGAACACTTTCATTTTTGAAAAGTCAAGTAGGCCTTGACAGGGACGATTTTTTAATTTCTATGTAGGTAAACATTTTCCATAAAAAAAATCGAAAAACTTTATAAGAAATAGTTGTCTAGAATTGCACATTATGCGTACATGTCGAATTTTAAAGAGATCGGGCGACCTTAAAAACTTAAAAAAATCGCCAATTTGTCTAATCCAAATTCTTTGGGATTTGTATTTACTCAAACAGAAATTATCTTTACCGGCAAAATAAACAAATCGTTATTGTTAAAGCCTACTTGACTTTCCAAATAAGTATTGTAAAAGGTACTTTTTGCTCGAGTAAACAAAAAGTCACATGTATATTAAAGAGGCAAAATTGCGAAATTATTAAAGTCGCCCGATCTCCCCAAATTCGACATTTACGTATAATACTCAATTCTAAACAATTTGTTCTTATAAAATTTTTCATTATTTTTTACAGAAAACATACTTTACCTACACAGAAAATAAAAATATCGTCCCTGTCAACTGTCAATTTCAAAAATGAATGGAATCACTTTCTCATCAAGCAGGCCGAGACTGCGTAACGTCAACAAAATTCTTAGTCATTTACAATTCTTTGTTCACCCATCCTGGGACATACTGTATAGCTATTTAGTAATGAGTTTATGCATAATATACAGGGTGATCAGGAAATATATAAAATTTAAAAATATTTGAACAGGAAAAAAATAGGTATTTTAGAGTAAAAAAGTCTTATATAATAGGGAGTTCAACACTCAAGGGCTGCGTTACAGACATTTTAAAATTTACAGTTTTTTTGAAAAAGCTGAATCATTGCAATTTTACTCTCCGAATACGGAACAAATAGTCATTTTGATCGCTAGTTAAATTAGGTCATTGTATTAGATCAATTTTTTTATATTATAAAAGTATAATAATAGTAGAATAATAAATTAAAACAAATTAATTAAAAACGAGTTACGAATCAAGATTTCTACAAACAACACCGTGCACTAATGTCTTTCATACGTATCCTGTTTCTCGTACGCATTGATATTGATACAAATCATATTTTATCGTTCTTTTATCTAATCATCTTTTGCTATAAATTGTTGCGCTACCTACACAGGAGTATCGCTGTATACATCTTAGCGACCTAATAAATAGGTACAAATAAAATAGTTTTTGCTTAACAATTCAATTTTTTTTCTCTACAGTAGCAAAACAAAACGTACGGCAAGTAAGGTTTATTCCTTGTCGGATTGTACGTTTTGAAATAAAAAGCAAAGATTTGCAAAAATCTCGGAGGGTGATTTCTTCACGATTACAATAATTATACTTTTATATTTCTTTATTACGAGGGAAGTAATAAAAGTCCAATCAAGTTTCTACTGCTGACCGCGTTTAAAAGTGTAATTCCTATTTTCTATTGTTCCCCTAATTTGCCTACCTGTAGCAAAAGAACGGAGTGCAAGTTGTAAAATTGTTGTTGCGATTATTGTGCGATCTGCGTCAATTATTAACATATTGATTAGTGTTTTTTAATTAAGCATTAATTAAAAGTATACTCATGCTTTTTCCGATTTTTTAAGCGTTTTTTCCAATTAGTTGGATTTTTGACAAAGACTTTGCTTTTTGTTCTTCCCTCCAAAAATAAAGATATTTCAAGACCCTTACTACTATTAAACAATCAATGACTCATTGAAGATCAACTACATAGTTTTTATTATCGTATAGTCTTAAATACGGATTAAAGAAAAAAGTAAAAGTAATTAAGTGACACAATACAAAATACACATGACAAATCGGCTTTAAAAAATTCTCAGAATGGAGTTATTCGAATTTATGTGGCAAAGTGTATCTTTCAAATTATCCTTAACAGATGATCCATCAAAATGGCTTCCATCTAGAGATCCATATCGCTCCTGCAAGTTACGAATAAGACAATGGAGAAGTAAATCAATATAAACTTAAAAACTATTCATTTATCTATGACCGGTAATACGATTTCCTAACTACAGCAGATCTTTTCAAGTAAATGATTCATAACTTAAACATATTTATCGAATTATAGTGCAACGATCTTTGTTCATGCTGGATGCTTACACAAAATATTTCCATAGTCCGTAGTAATAATATACGATCATTCTTTTGATAAGCACTGCTTAAGAATACATAAGAGATGCTAAATCATCAGAGCAGAGTCCATGGTAGTACCGATAAAATATAGACAGATCGCCCGGAATCCGAAGATGCTTGAGTTACAGCTTCCTTGCGAAGTTTAGATCATCAATAAGGCAGACTCATAAGGCTCCCTCTGGATATAATCAATAATGTTAACGGTTTAAGAATCTGTTGTAAACAATATTCAAAATATGATTTTTAATACGTTTTAAAAACTACTTTCAGGTATGAAAAAAGGCAACTGCTGTGATAAACAATTGATTTGAGTATTATTCGAACCGTGTCTGCATAGGTGGAGAATCTGAAGGATAGTATATATGTCAGATCAGGCTCTTTTTTGCTCGTCATTCTACAATTTTTTGGTCTAGCTAGCTGATATACAAGCTAGAAAATTGTACATTGGGCGGAACATTTGCAGATAGAATTACTGGTGAAAAAAGGAGATGTTGAGCAAAAGACCAGTACAGAGCATTTTTGCTACTAATATGTAAATTCCCTTAAAAATAATCAATGCATTCCAAAAAAATACGACTTATATAGTATTGTAGTATTTTATTTTTTTGATTTCTGGTTTTACCAAAAGAGTAGTTTACTCCAATATCTTTGATAGCACATTATTTAGACTTTTATTTTCAAAATGACTATAAAATAACCATTTAAATAAATAAAATTAAATAAAACTATCCTAATTTGTTAAAAATGGAAAGAATAACACCATCTAAAGTAATCGGTTAGTATGGGGCACATCTTTAAAAAGGTAACTTAAAGGCAAAAATAACTGTAAAAAAATATACAAGATGCCGTTAAAAATATCCTAGTGAAATTCTTTCGATTAAACGAAAAGTGAAAATGTTTTACAAAATCTCTTAATGTTCTAAAATTTGAAAAAAAAAACTTTTATTTTGTAGTGTTTAAAACAAGTATTTTATAAATTGTGACTGTATTTTTTTGTATAAAACGGCAACGTTGAATTTCCAAAAAAATAGCTGTTCAGCCGCCACTTTGAAAACAAAAACTTGTGATATATTGTTGAAAAGCTAATTTTAGGCCGAATACGACAATCCATAAGAATACACAAAGTCTTTCATATCAAAAAACCGGAAGTAACTTAATTGTTTTTTCATAGAAAATTTAATTTGCCTTTTACGGAGTTATAGAAATGTCTCAAATTTCAAATTGATATTTTAAAACTAAAAAAAAAAATGGTCGCCTGTAACCTGTCTTCTATGTCACCTGGTATTGGCAAATTTGGGTTTACACACTTGTATTTTTAAAAACAACATAAGTCAGAGAGAAAATAACAAACCTGTTTGGAGACAATATTCAGTACTCTTTAAAACTTAAATAAAAATATTTAAATTCGTTTTTATGCTACAGGGTATTGAAGTATACGTACATGATCTTTAAGATGGCTAGGTTTTTACCTAATCTTAATATATTTTTTGCACACCACCTGTATATTTTCTGCGTGGTGCAGACCCTACAGATTATAAAAAATATGACTTAAGGGCCCTCTAGCAAAAAACCTTTATACCAAACATCTAATAAAAAAACTCTAAATTTCTCAAAAAATATTAAAAAAAAAATCAAATTATTTTTTACAATTTCACCATGGGATTAAATCTCAATTAGAACTCAAAAATCGTTTTTCTAAATTTTCGGAACAAATAAAATATTGGAAAATTTGTAGTCTTGTTTAACACCATGTATAAATAACTTTTTAGCTTACGTAGTTTCACGCTTAAAAGCGATAATATGCAATATAATTTGCAAGATATAGCAGAAAATCGCATCTCAATATCTCTTCTTGTTGTAAAAATATTCAAATTTAATTTCCACCTAAAAATTCGCTTGTCCTATCCAGCATTTGTTCGCATAGACGATCCATTAGAAACACATTCACCACTTTTAATCTTTCGTTTAAAACCAGAATAGACTTTTAGTTACCGAGAGAGGGAGTTAGTTTTATTTGTTTAGAAATAATTCGTAACTCAATTCGGAGGCACGCGACTCGTGAAATCGGCCTGAGCTAAGAGGAAATCTCTGGATGAATCCCTACTAATACAATTCAGAATTGAGATCCTTTTAGGCGATGTTTTATTTAACATCGTCTATAGGGAGTGTTTTCTGTCTTTGCTATAATTGAATAAAATAGAAAGTTTGTGACACGAGATTAAAAAGTCCTGAACAACTTATAATAAGTATCCGGGTACACTCATCAATATATGAAACTATTGAATCTGTTATTGTTATTATGAACAGGCAGATATGATATTATGAACAGGCAGATATGGTATCCGAATTTCGATGGTTTTGCGGGGTATCTCCCTTATTACTGAAGATAGAGAGATGCGATTTTCGCAACACTGTGCTACTTTTTTGTGAAACCAAAGAAGCCGCAAACGAGTTTTCCCTAGCCCTCTTCGTTTTTGAGATACAGGGTGAAATTGAAAATTTTGCGTTTTTAAGTACCCCTCGTGCGTACGTGTTAATTAGGTAAATCTGAATTGTCTATACCAAAGTTTGTTATAATATCAGTTAACCAAGATTCACACTATTTAATTTTTACGCTAGAGAAACACACAAACATCTAAGAAATCAACTAAACTAAAATACATATTATAAACTAAAAATATATACATATGACGATAATTTAATTATTTTTCTAATGTTGACAATAAAATTGTATTCTGTCAAATACTTACTATTGACTAAATTAAAAATAAGGCTATGCAGGCTGTAGAAATTACAGATACTGTTAGATCTGTTCCCCATTATACCTTATACACATAGCACACATCTTTCTTATTCTACTTAGTGCGTTAAGCATAATCATTTAGCGAGCTTGTAAAAATCTAAAGGCTCTTCTTGTGTCGTTTTGTAGATCTTCGATCGTGTGGTGTTGCCTTTAGCAGATGATGCCTTCAAGATATCCCCATAGAAAAAAGTCTAGGGCCGACAAATCTAGAGACCCAGGCGGCCATCTTACAGCCCCATTTGTACCAATCCAGCGACCTGGAAATTCATTTTTTAATAAGGTACTAACAGTCCGTGCATTATGAGCCGGGGACCATCTTGCTGAAGAAAAATATTTTGTAATTGTGCCAATGGAATATTATCTAATAAATCAGGAAGCGTATTTTCCAGTATCTCTAGGTACCGGTTTCCACTAAGACTACCGTTATAAATGACATACCTTATTTTTGTGCCAAGGATAAAGCAGGACACGCTAAATCCAAACCTGCCTTGTTGTTCGCGTGGAAATATAACGTGTTCATTTTCTTTGGATCACTCGTATTATTGTTTTTAAATGTGTTCAGATTATTTGTTGCGTTTAGATTGACAAACAAAAATCTTTTTTGGCTTTTTCGCAACTGAGTAAAAATATTTAACTTTAAATTAATTGAAGCAAATATTTAATAAAATTACATATCTCAACATGTAGACTAGTCTGTCTACGGAATGTTTCGATACATATATAAACAATATTATTTAAGCAAGCATAATAAATTATTAACATTTACCTTAAGTTTTTATAGACACATAGTAGTTGTACAGGGTGGCCCACATAAGGTGACCCACTACCTTATCTCAGAATCTGTACGAGATAGGGAAAAAAGTTTTATACAAAAGTTTCTTAGGTTTATCTAGATTTTTTAAATATTATATTTTTATATATATAGGGTGTGTCATTTTGCGTTGACAGATGTCAACTTTGTTATTTTAAATGGAACACCCTGTATATTATTATGGATTTAAATAGCTCTCTTAGAGACGATTTCAACGATGTATTATAAGATGGGTCTACGAGGCACCGTTTCGGAGATATTTACGATCATCTTCAATTTTTGACATACTTTCAACTTGTTGTATCTCTGGTATTTATCAACTTTTTTGTTTCATTTTTGTGCAGGAAAAAACATAATTTTATGCTTTATTGGACGTGTAGGTAAAAATATTGAAATTGAAAAAAAATGTTACTGTGTTGTCACGTTTTGCGTACCATCAGTTTTCTCAAGATTTTTAAATGCAACCCCCTATATTTTATAACGGATTTAAATAGAGCATCGAAAGACGATTTCAACGATATATTATAACATAGGTTTACAAGTCACGGTTCCCGAGTTTTGGGGATTTTCTTCAGGAATCAATTTTAATATTAAAATAAAATAATATAAACTATTAAACGTGACATGACATGAACGAAGACAACAAAATTAATATTATATGCTAAAGAATATCTAAATTAGATTTTCTAATTGCTTTGAATAATTATTACCACGCCGTTTTCCAGATCAAACGTAAAACTCTCTAAAAATCAGTTAAATACATAATGTGTATTTTTGTTAAAATTGTGTGAATCTATTTAAAAATAGTTCTTTATGTTTCCTTCCCATATACTAAATAAGCCTTATCAATGTTATGATTAGCGATTACCGAAACAGACGCCGCGGTGCCGCAAAATGTCTTTGCTTACTAATCATTTTTGTTGTTTCGTTTTTATATAGAGCGTCTGAAAGTCAGTCGAGTAATAAACGTCATCAAGCTAAGTATTGGCTTCGTGTTTTTTCTCTCACAATTATTTACCAACCTTTCCACAACCCTATCAACAATTTTAAGTAGGCTGTGCTTCAAAACCATGGAAACAAACGAAATATTATTTGCATGAAATTTGACAGCTTGGTTGCATTTCTTGATTAAATTAGTAAATTTAAGAAATAATTATGTCGAACTACACTATTCAACAACGTTTAAATTTATATGAGTGCTTCATTAGAAACAAGAGTCCCGCACTAGAGTTAAGGGAGTATAGAAGACTGTATCCAAATAGCAGAATTCCAAGTAAGAAAATCTTCGTAAGAATTACACGAGATCTGGAAAATGGTGTTGTGATAAACAATAAAAGAAACCGGCCTAGGACAGTTCTTACAGAAGAAAATCAACTTGATGTTCTTTTATATTTTGAGGAAAGCAATGAAAATTCCCAAAGGGTTGCCGCACGGGACATACCGCATATTAGCCGAGCAAGTATTCAGAAAACACTTAATATCAACGATTACCATCCTTTCAAATTCACTCCGGTACAAGAGCTATCCATAGCTGATTTTGACAACAGAGCTACTTTTTGCATGGATATGATGGACCGCCACTTTGATCAACCGGTTTTTGACAAAATTCTTTTCACTGACGAAGCAATTTTCAACACCGCGGGAATATTTAACCGAAAGAACTGCCACTACTGGTCAAGGCAAAATCAACATAAAATCAAAGCCATCAGAAAGCAGGGACATCAAAGTGTATATGTTTGGTGCGGAATAATAAAGGACCGAGTGATTGGGCCGGTTTTTTATGATAGGACTCTTAACGGACAGAGATACCACAGTTTGTTGCAAAATGAAATACAACCTCTTATTAATGAATTAACGGATGAAATTAAAGATGGTCTTGTATTTCAACAAGACAGTGCGCCGTACCATACCGTAAGACCTGTAATTGAATGGTTAAATGAAAGATTTCCAATGTGGATTGGCAGATTTGGGTCAATACCCTGGCCAGCTCGGAGTCCCGATTTAACTCCACTAGATTTTTTTTTTATGGGGAAATATTAAAGACAAAGTGTATAAGAATAAAGTTAATAACGTAGACGATTTAAGGGGGAGAATAATGGAAGAGATCCATTTGATCAATGAGAGTGGAGCAGTTCGTAGGGCAATAAAAAAATTAGACATTATTTATACAACATATATAGCACAGGAAGGTGGTTATATAGAAAATTTAATTTAAGTAATGTTTATTTTTTTGTCTTTGTTCTTGTTATGTCATGTTTAATAGTTTATGTTATGTTTAGTAAAAATTGTTTAATATTAAAATTGATTCCTGAAGAAAATCCCCAAAACTCGGGAACCGTGACTTGTAAACCTATGTTATAATATATCGTTGAAATCGTCTTTCGATGCTCTATTTAAATCCGTTATAAAATATAGGAGGTTGCATTTAAAAATCTTGAGAAAACTGATGGTACGCAAAACGTGACAACACAGTAACATTTTTTTTCAATTTCAATATTTTTACCTACACGTCCAATAAAGCATAAAATTATGTTTTTTCCTGCACAAAAATGAAACAAAAAAGTTGATAAATACCAGAGATACAAGTTGAAAGTATGTCAAAAATTGAAGATGATCGTAAATATCTCCGAAATGGTGCCTCGTAGACCCATCTTATAATACATCGTTGAAATCGTCTCTAAGAGAGCTATTCAAATCCATAATAATATACAGGGTGTTCCATTTAAAATAACAAAGTTGACATCTGTCAACGCAAAATGACACACCCTGTATATATAAAAATACAATATTTAAAAAATTTAGATAAACCCAAGAAACTTTTGTATAAAGCTTTTTTCCCTATCTCGTACAGATTATGAGATAAGGTAGTGGGTCATCTTATGTGGGCCACCCTGTACAAATACTTTCATCCTATCGGGACTCATCAGTGCGCCGATCGTAAGAGAGAAACATTAAATAATAGAAAAGAATTGATATCAAAATTTTAAAAAGATTTTTGTTTGTCAATCTATTATTGTGTCGATTTAGAATACCTGCACTTGAGATATATGCCTCGTCAGACCATATAACTCTTCTTTCGAAATTTATTTCGGTATTAGTCATATGAATGTACCAATTGCATAAATCTATACGACGCTGTGCATCTCCCGGGTGCAAATGGTGCACTAACTTATATTTATATGGTTTGAAATGGCATTTTTTTAGAATAGTCTGCACTGACTTAGGTATTCCCACTTCATCCTCGACTTTTTGACAGGAACATCGGCTATCACTAGTTCCGAAAAGCCCTTGTTTAAGAAGCAAAACTATTTTGTTTACTTAGTATTACTCCTGTCACTTACCGGATTAGATACATCTCTGACGCTTCATCCGGATTTTCCTGGCACTGTATAAAACAAACAAACATGTAATATTTCTCCAAGTTTTCGAAATTCGCAGCCATTTGATATTTAATAAATGGACCAAGGCAATATTTGATTAAAATAATTTAACAATGACAAATGTCAATTAGTTTCTACAATGGGTCAACAGAATCTATATATTCTTTTGTTTAATCAAGTCATGGCCGCCTTATTTTATTTAAAACAGATCTTGGGTATTTCTAAGGGATAAATTAAATAGTTGTAAGTAGGTGTTTTCAAACAACACAATTGTCAACATTAGAAAAGTATTAAATCCAACGTCATTTCTCGTAAACAAAACATTTTTAGTGTATAATAGGTATATATTTTTTTTATTAGATTTCCTAAGTATTTGTGTTGGTTGTGTTGTCCAGGGTAAATACTAAATAGTAGGTATGTATCTTTGTTTATTGATTTATTGTTTAATTATGACATTATAACAAACTTTGGTACAGATAATTCAGATTTAGACAATTAACACACAATTTTCACGGCCTACTAGAAAAACAGATTAAAATTTCTTTAAATTGACTTTATTGTCGGTACCGGATTGAAATAAATATCAAGTGTTATATATTTTTCAGAAGCTAAAAATGAGCGGAAACCAAATATTAAAAAATATACAGGGTATCCCATTTAAAAAAACCCAACTTTACTCTATACCTCGAAAACGATAGTATCTAACCAAAAACAGATTAGGCCACTGGATTCTACGCAAAAAACTCTATTGATATTAGTTTTTACCTTTTTGGTAAGTTGCCAGGCCATCGAGATACGAGGAGTACCTGAAAACGCAAAATTTTCAATTTCATCCTGTATCTCAAAAACGAAAAGGGCTATGAAAAATGTGTTTGTGGCTTCTTTGGTTTCACAAAAAAGTAGCACAGTGCTGCGAAAACCGCATCTCTCTATCTTCAGTGATAAGGGAGATACCCCGCAAAACCATCGAAATTCGGATACCCTTTACAATTCAATAAATTCCTCCAAACATTTTTGTTTTTAATATCGATATTAATACCATACCTAGAGAATAGCTAATTTAGCTACCAAATCGTTCAACTTTTACGTTTGGTTGCCAAGCAACGCAACGACTGTTGCTGCGATATTTTGAAGCAAACCGTCGAGGCTTGCAAATCAGGGGATGGGAAAAAATATTTGCTGCGATAATCTGATAAAATGGAAAATCCTTGGTATTTACCGTTAAACACTATTAGCGGTAGTAGTAAGATGAGTTCCACCCTCGTGGTTTGAAAAATCCAATTTCAATACTTGTTATGTAACATACTATTCAACCATATTACACTACATCGTGGTAACTGTTTCGACACCCGAGGTCTTAATTTTGCCGCCCAGTTTTCGTCTACAGTATTTAAGAAAAATAGAAAGTAACTATTTTACCACATCCCATTATTTTCCTCATTTTTGAGTTTTCTAACTTTTAAAACACTGCATCGTATGTGCAAGAGTAACATGGGCTGGCGCACTCAGTTTTCACTAATTAACTTGATTGCGTCACCAAGATTTATCGTCTGACACCATTAAAAATATGGAGCGTAGACTTCAATGTAAGAAAAACCTCATGTTTAAAACAAATCACATCTCGAAAAAATATTAAAAATTTTAAAAAATATTTCAAACTTTTTTTTACAATTTCGCCAAAGATTAAGCTGATTTAATTTAAAAATCGTGTATCTTGTTTATCACCCTGTACCCTTCATAAATTATTTTTTAGCTTAAGTAAGTTTTACCCTTAAAATCGGTAATATAGTCGAATGCGGTCTTATCGTGCGGGTCCAAAGGTCACCAACATTATGAATCAAATCAGAAAACACAGTGAATACCAAAATGTTGTGTGATTCTTTTATCGAGCTATTAAATCTCGATGGGCTATTTACAAATATACAGGGAGAAAGAAAATAGTTTTTTTTAATTATATTACGCAACATTATTAAGATAGCCACTTAATATTATTTTATATATTAAATGCCGAGGGACTAAATAAGAAAATTCGCTAAATATGTATTTGGTTAAAATTATTTGGTTGGCAAAAACAAAAATACACAAAATGGCAAGCGCCTTAATAAAGTCGGAAGGCGGTTCGAACCATTGTAACAATCAGGATATGTTCTGTTTATACAGCCACTTAATGAAAGTGAGATTTTTTTATCAATCACCAAAAATGATGAGCCCCGCTTGACCTAAAAATCTAACCACTTATACAGTGTCATTTATTTAAATGCGGGCCACCCCTGTGCAAAGAAAACTTGTTTTTTTCTGTATTGTGATAACAAAAAAATTTTATTTTGCAATAATATTATACACTTTTGTTAAAAACACAAGATAATTAGTTATTACTTCCCTCGTGAGATTTTTTCAGATCTTTACGTTTAAGGGTCCCTAGATACCGGAAAACACGTTTTCTCAATTCTGTAGGTATGTCTGTCCGTCAGTCTGTCAATTCGAGGCATAGCTAAAAAACTACTTATCCGATTTCTTCAAATTTCAGTCTAAAATTAAGGGCCATGCATGAGAAAAATACAGGCTATATATATATATATATATATATATATATATATATATATATATATATATATATATATATATATATATATATATATATATATATATATATATATATATATATATATATATATATATATATGGCCTGTATTTTTCGTTAGCCCCGAGTTTCTGGTAAAGCGATTTTACCGATTTTTATATATCAAATTTTGTCTTATAATTAATAAAAAAAATTAGTTATATTAAACACGCTTTAAAATTGGAACCAGTATTCTATAATTATTGATTTATTGCCTACAAAATTACTAATGTACTAAAAAAGTAAGCAAAAAAATGGTGTCAAATCTAATAAAAAATGTTTTAAATTAAAATTCACTGTCTAATATCCAGGAGCCAGTGGCAAAAGCTCTGAGAATCGGTATAAGGAATGTACAGAAACTTGTACGTGAAAAAAAAACATAATTTACTTCCGAAGAAGATTAAGAAATGTACACGAAAAAATCCAAAGGCAAAAGACTTAAGTTACAATGCAAAAATGGATATTCACAACGACATATATACTTCATTGGATATTCATAATGCAATTTATGATTTATACACGTCAAAGACGAATATAATCCTTCAGAAACTTTTTAATATTATAGACTAAAAAATATCATCATCATTAAAAAGTCCTCATCTTCTGAGTCGTCCTCAAATGGCGCAATGATCAATGGTGCTATTTCGACATCTAGAACTCGTTCTCGATTCCACCAATCCCATATTAATTTCTTCGTATGTTCCACAGATTTCTTCCAGTACTCCGGCGTAATATTATTTAATGAACATTGCCAAACAATCTGCACTTCATCTGATGTAAGACCATCGTTCACGTGTTTTTCGTAATATGATTTTGCCCCAGCCCATATTAATTCTATTGCGTTAAACTGGCACTGGTATGGCGGCAGACGTAAAACCTCATGTTCATGTTCCCGTAATATTTCATCGACGGCATATATTGTTGGTTTTTTAATAGATTTTGCCATTAAAAGAAGTTCTAGTTTCAGCATATTGGGTAAAGGATTTTGTTTTTGTTTTATTAGCCAGTCATAAATATCACTTTTGTTCCAGGATGAAGCAGGTTGTTTATTTAAGATTCTTGAATGATAAGATGCATGGTCCAGAATGATTAAAGATTAAGCATCTACATTTAGAATCAGTTGTTCTTTTAACCACTTTTCAAACAGTTCACAGTTCATATTAACATGGTAGTCCATACTTTTGGATGTTGAAGAAAACAGTAAACTTGCACCTGGGAGAAATCCTGTTGAAGGACCTGCATGCAAAATGATGAACCGTTTTCCCGTCCCACATCCCTTTTTTCTCTTAACACTCTTACAGAGTCGTTCTGCCAAGATTTCGAACCACTTCCATTAGAAAATAGCCAAGTCTCGTCTTAAAATACCACTTTTCTAAATTTTGAATTAACAGTTTCCGTGTATTTCTTTAAAAACTGGATACGCTGACTTGCTATATGTGGCAGCTCACATAAAAATCTTCGATTACCATCCTTCTTATATCGAAAACCTAACATTTTTATTAATGTTGACAACGATTTTAGTCCAATTTCCTAATGCCTCGATTTTTTAAAGCTTCTTTTAAAACTTGAAGGGTTATATTAGTTTTTAATGTGTATAAACCGTAAATTGCATTACGAACATCCATTTTTACATTGTCACTTAAGTCTTCTGTCTTTTGCTTTTTTCGTGTACATTTCTTAATCTTCTTCGGTAGATTCCCAGAGCTTTTGCTACTGTCTCCGGGATATTGGCAGGTGAATTTTCATTTTCGTAATTTTTTTTGTTAGATTTAATACCATATTTTTCGCTTGTGGATGCAAATCCACATCCGAAAATTGTTTTCTATTACTCATTGAAGTGACATCGCTCAAAAATTTTTGCAACTGCTGGTATTTATATATTTATCCTCTTTTTTCATATGAAAATATCATAGGTCTATCTAATTCATCTTCCGGATTTTATGCGGAGGATATGATTACACGTAATAAAAGAAAAACAAACTTAAAAAGTTTGTCGTTGATAAATCGTATGACCAGCACGATAACACTGCTTTTGACTATATCAATAAAATTTGTAAGACACAGCTGAAAACCGTTTCTCAGTTTCCATCTCCTTTTAAAAATATTAGAATTTAAATTTTACTTAAAAATTCGCTTGTCCCGTTTGTTCTGTCTAGCACTTTAGTTCAAAGAAGAAAATTTGTTAATTCGGATGCAATAGATTTAATTCTAGTAAAAATTCTATCCCACCTATTATAACTAACAAAGCGTCTGTTATAAGGGCTCTTTAGCAAGAAAACTTTATATCTAACGGCTAATAAAAAAATATGTAAAAAACTCTGTTTTTCAAAAAAATCTGATCTCACAAATATTAAAAATTTAAAAAAACACTCAAGTATTACACTGATCCAACAATTAGAACAACTAAAATATTGAAAATTGTATAGTCTTTTTTAACACCATGCCCCCTGTATAAATTAATTTTTAGCTTAGCTAAGTTTTATACTTTAAATTGGTAACATGCAATAAAATTTGTAAAACATAGTTGCAAATCGCATCTCAGTATGTCGCCTCATTTTAAAAATTCGAATTTAAATTTTACCTAAAAATTTGACTTACGGCCCTCTAGCAAGAAAATTTCAAACGGCTAATAATAAGTTACAGCTTAATATGTAAAAACAAATCATATCTCAAAAAATATTACAGATATTAAAAAACATTTCTTTTTTTTTACAATTTCACCAAGGACTAAGCTGATTTAGCAATTGGAACCTAACATCGTTTTTGTAAATTTTCGAAACAAATAAAATATTGAAAATTTGTAGTCTTGTTTAACATCCTGCACACTGTATACATTACGTTTTAGCTAGGTAAGTTTTACACTTAAAATCGGTAATATGCAATACAATTTGCGAAATATAGCTGAGAAACCGCATCTCAGTATCTCGTCTCGTCTCGCTTGAAAAATATTCGATTTTAAATTTTACCTAAAACTTCTTTTGTCCCGTTTGCTCTGTCCAGCAATTTAATTCAAAGAAGAAAATTGGTTAATTCCGAGGCAACAGATTTAATCTAGTAAAAATAAAATATCGGCCTACTCATTCTTCACCTTCCCAGATTAAAATTATCATTATTCCTTATTAATATCCCTATCCCACCTACTATAACTAACAAAGCGTCTGTCATATCAAAACGAAACTTATATTAATTTTAATTAGCTGTTCATGACGGCGCGGCAGCAGTGTCGCAGCTGCACCTCGAGAGAGTAGCAATTTTGTGACCGAGTTTAAAACAAAAGCCAGTCGCTGATACGATGTAATTTAATTTGATGGCACTCTCCCGGAACTGATTTTCAGGAAATTACCCGCTTTTGATGTGTCTCTGGAGGTAAATACTTTACTGGAAGTTTTATATCGATTCTTATAAAAACCTTCTTATAAAGCTATACTTATTTAGTAGTCAATTTAGAATTTTACAGGGTTCTTCGCACGATGTTAAAGGTCATTTTTGGACGAGCGTGTTCATACAATTTATAATAAAACTATGTAAAACCAATCTTTTATAATATAGTGGTTGTTGTAAGGAATAGACATTGAGAAGTTATATTTTTAAAAGTTGTATATTATTTTTTACGATTTTCACTCGGAATTTAGAAGAGCATTGGCCTAATAAGTTAATATACAAAATGAAATATGTATGTAAATTCATGTAAATTGACTACAAAAAAAAACTACTTCAAAAAGCACGTTTAATCTACTTTATTTAAAAGCTCTTATACGAGGAAAATCCATTAAATTACTACTACTTTTTGCTATTCTTTGAGGAAAATGAACATTGCCGGTACAATCGCTTTAGCCTTCTCCCCATTTCCCTCTTAATGCACTTTATGCAGATTAAAAAACGCACACAGAGCAACTGCATTTCGAATAAAAACCCTTTCCAAGCTCTTTTAGCGATAATCTAATTTTACAGTAATATTGTTAATTACTTTGAGATAAAACCCAATATATTTTCTAGATCAGAATTTTAAATTATTATTTTTATTTTACATTTTGTCAGGAACTTAATCGTGATATCGGGTACCTAGAGTGATAACGAAACCCGGCTATATAGACTTTCTTCCTAATTATGTCAACACATTCACCTGTCGGACTTACATATTCTTAAATTTGAATTATTCACGTTTCGAGCGATGTAGCTCTGATATTAAATGTCTGCAAACGTCCGGAATATCGATACTAGGCTTGCAAGAGTTCTTCGTCTTTTTCGCTGAATACTGCTTCTTTAAATCTCATTTTCTTACAATGTTGTTCTGTGTAAAAAAGCTTCTGACCTTTAGATTCTATGATCGTTGTTCCAGAAATGTTCAGCGTTGATGTTTATCCCTTCTCCGTACGCTTCCCATGTTATTTAATTCTTATATCAAGGGGTCTATTCATTTCTCGACTGTAATATTCACCACACTCGCAAGGTACTTATAGATACAATTATGTCTATCGTTTGTATTATGGGACTTGGTTTTAGTTAATAAGCTTCTTAAAGTGTTTCCCAACTTAAAAGATGTTTTGATATTGTAGTTTGTTGCTAGTCGTCTGATCTTTTCGGATGCTCCTTTTAAAAATGAGATAGTTATGCGCGAACCAATTGGCTGTTCTGGCGGTTGATTTGGGTTAATTTTATTTTGATATTTCATAATAAAAAGTTATCATCTTTTCTGTATAGCCTTTCTGCTTAAGGTTATTTTTAATATCACTAAAATCTTTTTATCTAAGAATTTCTTGTCCATACAGAAGGTTGTGGCTCGGTTGTACAAAGATCTAATATTACCTTATTTTGTTGCTGCAGAATAGTTAGACTTCTGTTTGAGGTATTGTCCTATGTGAGTAAATTTCCTGTAACCGAAAGTCTTGATCAAATTATTTTTGCGTTTGACAAGAATATCAAGAAAAGGCCTTCATGGTAAATTTGATTGTTTGATAATGTCCAGGTCGACATACATTTCCAAACTTTAGGTGTAAATATTGCTGTTTCTCTGGCTGTTTTTGAAAACACTCCATGGGAGAGTGATGATCCCATAGAAGGACCATCGTCTTGAGCGCAGAACTTTATTTAACCTGAAAGTAAGAATTCCGTAGACAACATTGCAACAGGTCCATAACCCCATCCAGTGGTAACGATTTTCTTTCAGAAAGAAACTGATCTTCACCAAGTTTTGTCTTGATAATGGAAAACGACTCTTCCAGTGGAATATTTGTATACAGACTTTCCAGATCAAAGCTTTGAAATTGATTTTCTGGGTCTAAGGAGATATCTTTAACAATATTTACAAAGTGGGTAGAATTTTTGACAAAAGAGTTAGTCTTAACTAACATGTAGCAGATGTTTGGATAGTTGAGTCGGTGAATTCCTGGAGCTTTTGATTTCAACGACAGGCTAGTGTAATAAAACTTATATAGGTCATACAAGTGTGGAGGGTTCCTATGATGTGGTGAGAGTGTTGTCCTGATTTTATCGGTTATATGATCTTTGTAGCACTTCCATGTCAGATATTTTTACTTTCTATAGCTGATGTAAAGGCCGATAGTTTCCCAAGGATCCTGTAACCGATAGAACAGGACAACACTCACCACGTTCATAGTAAGTCTCCACACCCGTACGGCCTAGCCTAAAATAAAAGCCAGCACGCCATTACGACCAATCACAAGCTCCAGGAATTCACCGACTAGCAAACTGTCCAAACATCTGTTACAGTCAAGCCATTCCATGACGGTCTTCCTATGGGATCATATCTCTCTCCAGTGGTGGCTAATATTTACATAAAATGGTTCGAAAATCACGCCATAGAAACGGCAAGATATAAACCTCAAGTTTAAGGTATGCCGACGACACTCAGTATATAGAACAAAGATAACAAACATCTGGACGATTTTCTAGAACATTTAAATAATATCCGCTCTTCAATCAAGTTTACCACGGAGAAAAAAGAAAATTCTAGCATATTCTTTTTGATGTTCTCGCCAAACGCGAAAATAATTTGATCGAGTTTTCCGTTTACAGGAAATCTACTCACAATAAAAATATCTTAATCATTCTGCGGCAACAAATAAGGTGTTATTAGATCTGAAAAGAGACGAAGAAAATGACACAAATATGAAATCTCATATCATATCATATATAAAAGGGAACATCAGCATATCGTAACAAGGAACTAAAATATCAAAACAGCTTTTAAGTCGAAAAAAAAGTTTAAGAAGCCTATTAACTAAAACCAAACCCGATAACACAAATGAGAGACACGCTTGTATCTATCAGTACCTTGTGAGTGTGGTCAATCTTATATTAGAGAAACGAAGATATAGGAATTAAAGAACATCGAAAGCATACGGAGAAGGGGGAAATATCGAGATCGAGTATTGCTGAACAATCCTGTAACAACGACCATAAAATTCAATAGTCAGAAGCTAAAATTCTTCATAAAGAAAACCATTGGATGAAAAAGAAATTTAAAGATGTGGTATTAATCGAACAAAACAAAAAAGCCTTTAGCAAGTCTAGTATCGATATTTCAGATATTTGGAGACCATTACTCTCGCGCACGAATATTTCACGCTTAGGCGCCCAACTTTTATACATCACTGCACACGACTGAACAATATAAGCTGGTAGTAGTCCGATAAGACTCACATACATCATAACTTACATTTTCATACGGTCTAAACTTAATCAGACGCAATTACAAAATGACAGTGACATAAACGAAACATAACTGGCGAACTAAGAGTTTTAAGAACCATGGCAACTAGACCTGGTCTAACTCTTAAACCTTTTTAGTGAATACGGGGGAAAACGCTTTAAGGTTCTCTGTATATCGCTCATATGTAAAATGCTGCACACAATCGCGAACTGAGCATCAAAATCGTTAAGTCCCATTTTTCCTTTCTTTCCATTCTTCTATTGCCTAGCTCCAGTCCTTCTGGACTGTTCAACATTTTCTTCATATCGCCTTTGAGTCGTCCTCACGTTATTGTTATTTATTAAATAAAATTTTACTATTTCGTATGTTTCGTTAATGAAATTTTGCATAAAAATAACATTACAAATTCACGGTGACTAAAGTATTATTGTCAATCTTGACATAACCTTTGATTTGAATACCTAAAATTAAAAAAAAAAAAAGTAAAAGGTATCTCGTTTACAAGCTGGATACCCCGATACACAAATCTATACGAAATACATTTTAAAGTCAAATATTACAAAACCGCATAGAGAATATTATACAAAATAACTCTAGAACTTTTCCTAATATTCAAAAATCGGATAAGAACCGATACGAAATAAGAAAGAAAATCAAGGTTTTATATTATAACTTTTTTATTCTATGCTCATTTGTTTCACTGATAATGTTTACGAATCATCCATAAAAATCCACTTATTCTTCCGTCTTTATAAAGAAATAAGTTAAAAAGATCGTTCACTTTTATTTAGATATCCTTTTACACTCCTATATGTGGTTCCACGGATGTACTGAAAAATTCCATTACCTCTGGACTATACTCGTGACAGCTTTAATACAATCTCATTGTAACTAAAGAAAATATAGGTGGAAAATTAGAACCTAAGTTCGCTATAGAAATATGATTAATAGATAATTTCGTTTGGTACCTTCATACCAAAGAAGAGCATTAATTTTGACAACAAACCACAGATCTTTCAATCTACTTGGCCATCTAAGCTCTCTAAAAAAGAGTAACTGAAGCTAAAAAATAAACTAAAATTTTAGGAAACAAGGCTACTACTATTTATAGACTTTCACTTTTAAAAAGGAATGCTATAACTTTTAAATAGTTTACAAAAAGCTTGCCACAGGAGGTAGATAACATAAAGAACTTAGGCGTTATGTTTAACTCCAAACTACTTTTTGACCTTAAAGTTGAATCGGTTGTTAATTCCGCTTTCAAAATATTAGAATTTATTTTAAAAAATGTAGATCTTTTAGTACTATTAAACCCGAAGTTAAATCTGTCATTGTCTTGTCAGTTTGTCCTACTGTTTGGAACCCAAGGCAAATCACTTATGATAATAGACTGGAGAGGCCTCAGAATAAGTCTTTAAAATATCCATGGTTTAAACAACAATATTTGAAGTTATTTCTGGCGAACTGAAGGATCAATGGCCTATATTCGTATTTTTTAACAAAAAACAAAAATATCATTCATTGAACCAAAATACTTTAAGAGATTTATATTTTGGTTCCCAAAGACCTCTCAGGTCAACCGAACTATTTAATCTGCCATTTAGGCACACATATACGAGCCAGAATTTACCCATATTATAATTGTTGATTGATATTGATGTTTTTTCAGTGCCTTCTTTGATGATTAAAAATGTTTTAACGTCATAAATGTCTTGGGAACGCTTAAGTTCTGGACCCATTTAACATTTTTTACTCTATATATATTAATTTAGTTTTTGTTATACGTATAGGTAATTCTTCCTATTAATTTATTGAATTGTTGATAGTAAATACCTATTTAGTTTTGGACATTTTAATAGATATTTTTGCATAACCTATGTCTACGATACATAACTAAATAATGTAATAATGATATTGACGATATGCGACACTTTCGTGTATTTTCCTTGGAACGAAATCTTCAACCACGTTAAACACCTGAAGTGAAAGAAACGATTAATACTAATTATTATTCGATCTTAAACTTAGTTGTTACTAAGTTGCATACAACATGCGTTGGGAAATGGCAGTTGCGTGCAGTCCGACATCAAAATAATTTATTTTTACAGCCTCAATTATAATTTTTTACGACTTTGCACGGTATCGTTAGCACAAAAATCGTTAAAAGTAAAAATAAGGCATCCTGCATCTTCACCTTTACAGGGTGGTTCAGGTTCTCATAACGTGTGATTATGATTTGTTGTTTTTCCCAAATGTATAATAAGGAGATATTCATCCGGCAACAAAGAAGGGAGTTTATATTTTTAAATATTAACTTCCTTTGTCGTGTTGTTGGCAATTGAAATGTTCCTCTACAGAGTATTATTATGTACGAATAAACAGAATTACTGCAAAATTATCTATATATTTAAAATACTGAGTTAGATCTTTCAGCAAGTTCGTGAGAAAGTTTTACTGCACCAATTTACATGATTTGTATTTGAAACGATCGTCTGGTTACCGAGACCTTTCAACACTATTTTTTTGTATTCTTTTATTGCGTATTTTTTCTATAAAACCAATATATTTTTCTTCAATAACATTTCTGGACGATGTGGTGAATGCCCCACATAATCTTATAATTTCACTTGAAACTCATCGCGTTAGCTAACGGAAAAGGCAGAACAGGGTCTGCCGGGCCAGCTAGTTTTAGATAAATTCATAAAACTTAGCAGAAAGAATAAATGTAAAAATGAAACAAGAAAATAATAAATCTTAACTCCGACAAAAAACTTTGAAAAACTATTAGCTCAAATAGAAATCGGGAGAGTTGTATTTTACCCGGTAAACTAACCAAAGAACAAGCAAATCTGAAAATAACAGGAAAATGATTTACTCGTTTAACGAAAATTTTACATATTATCGTCAAATTATTCATCAAAATTTGATTCAATAGATTAAAACTTTTTCTAAATAATATGATTAAGCGGACAGGCGTGACTTAAATCTTCACATAGTAAAATGAGAGAAAGCTACAATTTTAAAACACCGTGATATATGATGTAATAAAGATAAATGCCTACAATGGTGTTGAAAAAGATTATTTTAATATTGTTTCAGATGGTGAGTAGGTGTACTTCTGACTAATATATTGTTCTACTTATTCATAATGATTCTTGACTTATGTTCTTTAGGGATTTTTAATGCACCAGCTCAAAATATTAAATTAGCTGCTATGAACAGAATCCTCAATGAAGCTTGAACCATTTTTTACCGTGATTTAGAGCGTAGCCGAAGCTACAAAGACTACAAAGAATATTATGACACTTTATGTTTTTCATCTGCAATAAATCAAATGACCGTTTTTTGAAGACTGAGTAGAATCATTCCAAATACACCCCAACCCAAGGGCCCCAAAAAACTTCTAGAGTCGGATGCTTATTCAACAATACTAGATGGAGAATCAATAAGTATTGAGTCTAAAAATGCAGAAAGCATTACTGACACATCCACGCTAACCGAATATGGTAAATATGGGAAGGTGCCAAAAATGCAAAGGAAGGGGCAAGTAGATAGGTATTTTTGAAACTCATGTTGCATATCTGTTCGTAATGGTATTATCTAAAAAACTGCAAAGGACCCTGCACTTATAATTCATTTTGAATATTTTATTATTTTCATGTTCTGATCGAAAGTTTTCATTAGCACAATATAATCATATGAATAGTTTAGCTTAAAAATATACTTAAAAGTAGTTTATTGTGTTATTTGATTCTTATGTAAGTAGTAGTAAATATAGAAAAGCTAGTTGTAAGAATCAATAGAACAATACAATTAGGAAATTGATAGTAATTGCTTTGAAAAACAAATCCCCTTCGTAGCACCTCAGCCATGGCCAACTCAGGAGTTACATTAAAATGTTCTTTAATGATATTATCACGATACCATCATTATCCTACTGATAATATTCTTTTGGTTTTGTCTTTTTAAAACATCCATAATTTCTTACATTTATGTCAAACTTCGCGGATAATCTTTGGCTTGCCTGGTGGTTTCTCAGTTCTTGCGGTGGTAAATTTGTATTGCTATTACATTTAATACAACATTCTAATAATTTTTCCCTGATTTACATCAGGGTCATTTTTAAAATTTACAATTAATAAAAAACAATCATTAACAAAATAAAAAGCGAAATAAAAATCAGTGTTTTCTAGTCAGGAAAATGGCTTTGAAGCATTAGGCAATTGTTTGTAAATGGCCTCAGTAGTCACGGCCAACTCAGCGAAAAATCAACTGTGTCGTTTTTTAATATACAAATAAAATATTTTGTGTTATACATACAAAAGTTTTTTTTAATTAAACCAAAAAACAAAATTGCCGCTATAAGAAAAAAGAAGTTGATGATGGTATCTCAAAACCGAAACGTCAGAATTAAAAACTGAATACACGAATGCATTGCGCACAAAAAGTTGTCCAAATAATGTTTTTACAGATAATGTTTTTTTTTTTCAAAATATCTCAAAAAGGAAAAAATATAGAATCATTCTCAAAGGGGCATGGAATTGGCAATTAAATGCCCTACAACTTTCCTATTCAACAATTTTTCGACCTCTTATAGTTTCCAAGATACTCATACATGTATAACCAATTTCGGCCACAGTGTATTTGAATAATTCCAAGAGTCCTTGTGGGAATGTATAGTAATTTCAAAATGACCCACCATTCATAGTAAATACAGACGTATTTTCAATATTCTGCTGTAGCTACATAGTCTAACTCGATGTTTGGAGGGCTAAATGTACCAACTGTAAAATTTTTATATTCATTCATTCAATTTCCTTATTTTTAATGGTTTCGCCGACATTCGTCTTAGGAATAAAGATTGTATTTAAAAAAAATAAACCGTTTTCCTACATGTAGATTAGATCAGCTCGATGGTACCAAATTATGTAAGGTTATATATTTTTGAATCTTGTAGATAGTATCTCTTCCAACTGTAATCCTGCGTATATTCTGAGGAAAACAACTTAAGCTCAATAAGCAACTAACCTCTCTTGGTGCAGTAATATTAATTACAATATTTTTTGATTTCCAGTTTTAATAATGGGGAACAATTTAAATCAATCTGTTCGTTTAAAACTTTACTTAAGTACTTTTGCTTATTAATTTCCATACCTTCAAGTTAATTAAGTTTTATTGATTTGTTTTCTACATGCAAAATTTTAAAATTGTCGTTGAAATTATGACCTGCTTCTAATAAATGAGATGCATAATTTGAGACGGTTTTACCTTTTAGGTAACTCCTTTTATGCTCCTTAATTCTTTTCTCAAAACTTCTATCTTTTTGGCCTACGTATATTCTTGGATACAACCCGCATTCTAGAAGATATACCCCTACTTTTTTATATTTATTTGTTTTACTTTTGTTGTTTTTGATAAATTGTCCTAAGTTATTGTTAGTTTGTTAGTTTTAAATGCAATGTTTAGATCTTTCTTATGTAGCCTTTTAGAAATTGTGTTCGTTAAGTATCCGGTGTAGGTAATTGTTTTATATTGATGTTTAACATTTTTGTAAAAAGGGTATGCTAACTTAATTGCTTTGTTATATATTGTTTTAGAAATAATTTTATCTAGCATAGAGGGGTCATATTATTTGTTTAATGGTTTATTGCTACTTCAATCATTCTATAAAAATATTTTGAAATATAAGAATATGGTAAATACATAAGAAATAGAAAACTACTTACAGAAAAAGTTTTTGATATTTGTTGTTACACATTTTAAATTTGGATTGAATAATACATGTATAATGTTTAATCAAGGGAAAAACCAAATCCAATTATGCATTCCACTTAATTGAGACCGGTCTTACCTTCGATAAAAATTTTAAGTTTTACACAAAGAAAATAAGGGTCATAAATTGAATGTACTGGAGTCTCTAGAAATAAAAAAGCTCAAATTTTCAGATTGTTTGTTAAACGATCAGGTAGAACTCGATAATTCAGCTCTGTTAAATATATTTTAATAATTTTAGGTAGTTTAAGTTTATGGCTAGTACTTAAACATTTCCAGACGTTTATATTTTTAAAATATCCAAATCCTTGTATTACACCTAGCCACAGTATAAATAAACAAGACAGTAGCGTCAGTGAGCTCAATTCTTTAGAAGTATTGAGATCAGAAACGCACCGGCAGGCACCTGCTTGCCGGGTTTTGCCTTCGTTGGACCACGACACTCTAATTTTAATATATTTAGAAATGATATTTAGGTTATAAATGCTACACGACACGTTCTTAAAAATATGAGAAGGTTAAAATGATAGCAAAACCAATAATTAATAATTTAATAACAAGCTTTGTAATGTAGCTTATATTGCAAAAATATTAATTCCTTCGGAATAAAAATTTAAAAAAAGTACAAAACCAAATCACTAGAACTCTAAGGTATCTAGGTACTAAATATAGTTTATTTTGCTTTATAATAAAAAATACAATACGCCAGAGGAAGGAAGTTACACGGATGAGAAAAACTAATCTTAAAAAACTCATCTTTTAAATGTTTGACTATATTAGGAACACCGGCTAAATGTTGAATTGTTGAACAAATATATCCTCCAGCGATATTAGAAAATCCACAAATGAAGTAGAGGGAATGGTTAAGCCACCGTAATGTGTTTCTTCTGTGCTCTTGTAAGTTTTTTTACGACGATAAATGGTTCCTTCGTTTGGAAGAACTTTCCCTGTCGAATATTCTCACATATAGAACATGAATGTTGTTTTAGACATTTTTTTAATACATCCTACATATATTAAAGAGTTTCCCTAACATTTATCAAAATGTTGATAATCTGTCGTATAAACTTTCAAGTAATCAGTTGTAGGCGTACTAATTAAAATTTTGCGTTTTTGTAAAAGATCTGGAGTGACATTCATTAAAACTTCATTCATATCATTCAGACAGTTTGTTCCCTCAAATTTTTCAAAATAATTTAATCCAAACAATTTTTTAAAAGCTCTAGAAAACTGAATTGGTGTTGGGTTTTTCGCATTCCCGCAAGCATTTCTAATTTTCCCAAAAAAGTTTTCCAAGCAGTCTTGGTTTAAATGGCATGTTAGCAAAAATAAATATTTTTTTTTCTTTAAAATATTCCATAATTTTAAAAGAGAAGAAATAGTTAACCTCCAACCATAAATAAACCTCATAGAATTAGTGATATCTTTCCCAGTTGAGTTAAACACCCTCATTTTAATTCTCTCTAAGGTTCTTTTTGATGGAAGTCTAAATATTGTTTTTAATGTTTTATATACCTTTGGGCCCAGAAAATATAAAGAAAGTGCGAATTGTTTTAATTCATTTGTGTAACGAGAACCTTTAGGGGATTTATTTACTAAATCTAACTGAGCTGTAAAGAAAGTAACAAATTCTTCCGGGTAATTATTTTTTAAAAACTTTTGAACGTCTTCAAACGTAATGTGTTCATTTCTATGTGTAATGTTCAATTGTTTTTCTAGTTCGTGTATGCGTCTCTTCAGTTTACGTTTTCTGGTCTATTGAACGAAACGATGCTAGTGGTTTTGCATACTTCTATTTTAGTTTCCTTCTTTCTTTCTTCTGAACCATTACTATTAGTTTGAATAGCAATATCACTATTATTTATTTGAGTTTTTTCTAAATCAGTTAAAGAAACTTGTGAGTGTAAAACTGGCCTATTATTAATTGGTAAATGCAGTGTAGGGATGGCATCAGATTTAATGTGGCTCTTCTGAGGATTTGTATAATACTGTGTCTCAAAATGTATTGCACATATTTTAATTTTCAAGTTACATGCATCATTAGTAAGATGTGAATATCTCTGATTTCCTACAAATCCCAGTTTTTGTTTCCGCTGTTCACATCTGAAAAGAGCGAAAATCTTATCTTTTTATTTGCAGTTGAAAGTAAGACCGCAACACTTTGCTTATTTTCCCACTTTGATTTTATAATAATAGATAAAGCTTCGCAAGCTTAACAGTCTGAATTAAACAATAATTTTAACTCCCCGTAAAATTTTGTACATTATCATACATTAAGATATATTTTTTAATGTGATGCTCCACGATTCACAGTTTTAAATCCCCCGTCACCTTCACATGCCCTACCAACTCTTTCAAAACTTAAAAAATTACTTTTCTTACTTTAGAATCGATGTCGCTTAATTGAATAAAACAAAATAATCAATTTGATTATTGGTTTCACTCCTAAGCTATGAATGGGAATTATCAGTTTAATTTTGCATTTTATAATTAATACAAAACAAATTTTTTTGAAAAGAGGGTCGGTTAGTAAATGTACCGAGCGTCCAATTGTATGGATACTATTTTTACCAAATTTTTATATCGTCCCTTAAAGAATAAAATAAAGAAAAAAATATGTAGGTATTTTAATCCTAGATAATATTTCTTCATACCTGAAAGGATCTTTTGTGAATCTAAAAAACGATTTTTGACCATCGGTTTTACTGAAACAGTTATCCAATGCACAAAATCTAATCTTCGTTATAGAAAACGTAACAGCCACAAAAATATCTTTGCCTTGCCCTCGTATAATACGTACTGTGCTAAAATTCACCAAAGTTGCTCCGAGTCGCTGCGAAAACTGGATTAACCGATTTTAAATTCAGGCCGCGGCTGTCGGCAAATTCGGGATTTCTATGCTTCTGACGCTACCGTTTATTAATTCTACCGTGACCTAGCTATATAAATATTCCTTTACTCTTTAAGTTTATTCATTCGAGATTTAACGTCCAAAGTGTTTGTGAAAAATAGTTTGTTTTTACATTTTAAATACTTTTATTATGGATTTCGTACAACAAATAATATTATAAACACATGGAACTATGAAACCACGGCTCTTTAACGATTATGGGATAATACACATAATTAAACTCCAAGAATTACATACAACACAATATCAAATTTTATTTTACTTTTTTGTCTTTCAGCCATATGAAAATATTGAACTTAGGAATCACTGAAATCACTAGTTTAAAATGGTAAACATTTCTGTAGCACCCTGTATCTGCACGGGCTTCTGGCATTTTATTTTAGCAATTTTGAATTTAGCATAGCAATTAGCAATTATCACGCATAACATAACGTAAATAATTGTATGTGTGTGATCGGCGAAAATGTAAGATAAAAGTAGAAATGGTAGGTAATAATAGTCATAAAAGAATATGATATACTAGGCACATCATTTTCACGCGGCCAATGTTTCCTTTATTGTACAAAACAAAAGAAACCGTTTCATATAAAAGTTTGTATAAATAAATTATAGTTTAAAAAAACTAGAAACACCGCTTTTGTCAGTAACGCACAATGCAATGCATACCTTGACAATTAAGTGACTATGCCAAAAAGCCTGGGACGTATACTATCTGGTACCATCGGTACAATTAGGTGATTAGATCAGCTCGATGGTACCAAATTATGTATTGGACTCGTCAAAAGAAACCAACCAAGCCGAAACTCGGAGGATTTGCTATCTGGTATCAGTGCTACTATTTGGTACCATAGAGCTGCACAAATCAACTCGATGGTACCAAGTTATTGTACTCCATTATTGTATCCAAATTATATTGACTTAAAATTTGGCAATGCAATAATTTGGTACCATCGAGCTGATCTGAACATCTCGATGATACCAAATTATTGTATTATTATTCGAAAACTTGTCAATCACTCTTTCATTACATTAAAATCACGAATAGACCGAATAAGTTTCTGTTCAACTGACAAACGACCTGGATATTAGTTTTTTCCAACAAAGGAAACGTCAGAAATCATGCTTCTTAGGATTAGATCGTGTCAAAATGAAATCACTTTCCGATGTTTCTCCTTCGATTGCACGAGGCACCTTCAGAGATCTTTACTTCATGAGATCGAAACACTGAATGAGCTCGGAGAGATCTAGAATCCCGAGACCGATACAAGAACTTTTGTTTCTTTTACATTTATGACATGTCCAGTGGAATGTTGGTGTTCAGATACAGCAGATACAGTACAATTGCATGTTCCTTAAGCCTAGTCGATATGGCTCGCCCAGTTTCTCCAATATATACATCGCCACAAGCACAAGACATTGCATATATTCCTTCCATTTAGTGATCTCAGGAACAAGAAGAAGCTACTTTGCCAACTAGACTTTCTCTTTAGATGCCGAGATAAAGATGCAGTTCCAAAATCTCTACAAATAAAACACACATCACATCAAAAAGTGCAAGGACCATCTACAAACGAACATATATGATATTAGTAAGAGAAAGGATAAAAGCTACTCGTGACTTGGATATAAACCCTCGTAAGTTATTAAATATTCAAGGATACATCAAGCAGTTATCATTAACTAGCAGGAAAAGTTCTAAGGACTTCTGGACAACCAAAGACCAGTAAAATCCCCAGAGAACACCGAAATAAACCTGTCTTATAAAGCCCTTACGGAAACTTCGCCATAACACCAAGGTACATAACCATAGATCCGTAGAACCCACAATTAGAAGGCTTCCAGCAGAAGAAGCTGCAGCAAAGATCATCAAAAATTCGAAACAAACAAAACTTGACTTTAATGGAGAAATGTAAATATAAGTAAAATAATCGTAGGTACAGCACTTTACACTTCAAATGTCTAGGCGAGATTTTAAAACTATGTACGCAAATCTTAATTTCTAAAGTCACACCCTCTCAAGCACTAGAAAGTGATCGACGACCATTCTTTCTTGGAAAATCGAGATCCCGTTGGAATATATCATGTTGGTACTTAAAGGGCGTTTTCGTGTGAAAAATTTATTACCAAGCTAATATGTTTTAGTTTTAGTACCATAATCTTTATTAACTTATGGTTATACTCGACAGTATAGACATTTTGTTTCTTCCACTAGACAAGTGAAATGCCACTGTCATCATGGATAAAACAGAATACGTAGAGAAAATACAACCACTTTTAGAGGACAGTACCTACATGTTAATGTACCACTTCGACCTATCGTCATTGAAATAGGATCGCCCACCACCAAATCGATAAAAATCTTTCAAATATTCTTAATAATTTTACAAGAACAACACATTTATATATACAAAATTCTACGGATTTTCTAAAGAAATTAAAAGCAATCCAATTAGATCCAAAAGATATCATAGTCAGTTTCGATGAAGAATATACGGATATGCCTATTAATGATTCAATTCCCATAATATCAGACTTATTTCACCATAATAATATTGACAACTAACTTCTAGATCTAAATGAAGCATGTCTCACATCAACTGATTTTGTTTTTCAAGGAACATTTTATGAACAAATCTCAAGAGCAGCCATGGGATCTCCGCTGTCACCCGTGGTAGCCAATATGTTTATGGAAGCTTTTAAGAAGGAAGCCTTAGAGTCGTCTCCATTAAAGCCAAAATCTTAAAATTTATAAGCATCCTAACAATTTTAATAGAGATACGGCCTTCAGTCTACATCATACGTGGAAACCGATACACCGAGTCACGGTTCGGTGAACACAGGTCGACTATAAATAGCAGGCCTAGATCTCTCCGAGCTCATTAAGTGTTTCGATCTCGTGAGGTAAAAATCCCTGAAGATGCCTCGTGAAATCGAAGGCGAAACGTCGGAAAATGATTCTATTTTGACACGGTCTAATCCCAAGAACCATAATTATTATGAAATAATAATAATGAAGCTTGGCTTTCTCACTTAAATGTACTAAATCACTGACACACTTACTTGTCCAATTTTAATCATCCCCAAAATCCCTTATTTCACACTTTTCGCAGCCACAAACCCAATGGTATTTTGAATAAATGATTACATTAAATTTACGTATGTACGTTTTACTCTGACTTTTCGTTTAATTTTAAATTTTTCGTCAATACTAATTCGCGAAAGGTTTTTATATTTTGGCAAAATATCCATCTTTTTAAGTCTCGACTGTGCGGTTTTGCCAAAACACACTAAAAAGTAAATAGAAATATTAGCGCAAAGCCGGCAAACTGTCATAGCAGATTAACACGATATACTGCAGCTAATTTTTTTGCAGCTCGGTATTTGGTACAAAGCTTGTCGTTTAGTGGCTACTTCAAAGTCGCAACGAATACTACATGTGTTTTAATGGAGCAAAGTTTAGAGCATTTCCTTCTAAATCTTCCATAAACATATTTTTAACCACTGGAGCCCCCACTGGCTTACTCATAAGAAGTACCACCGTTTAGTATAGAAATACTAAAACTCTTTGATGACAGCGACGAGCTCCAGATCTTTCCCAAAAAATTGTTGATCTCGACTTTTCTAACCATCAAAAAGAAGACAACACCTAGAAAGAGCGACGACTATTGATTAATCAGCTTAATAAATCATATAACTAAACTATTTCTAAACACCGAATATATAAATCTGAAGATAATATCTCTGAGACACAATTTGGCTTTTGCGAAAGCCTTGGCTTGGGAACCCGAGCAGCCATATTTTCCTTTCAGGTTCTCATTAAAGATGCAGAAATATGAGTCAAGACGTACACATTTGTTTCATTGACTTCTACAAGGCATTCGATAATGTCAAGCACGACAAACTTATCCAGATACCAAAAACAACTAGTATTGTTGAAAAATATATTAGTCATCACCAATCTATACTGGAAACAACGGGCAACAATGAGGATAGAGAACACGATCACCTCGGAGGAAATAAAAATATGCCGTGGAGTACGATAGGGATGTGTTCTCTCTCTAACACTGTTTAACCTGTACTCTGAGAGAATCTTTCATAAGGACTTAGAAGGACAATCAGGTATCAAAGTTAACGAACTATCTATAAACAACATACTCTACGCGGATGATACGGCTTAAAAGACTTACAGCAACTAGTAGCGGAGGTTAAATAATACTCAGAATATTCCGATTTAAGTCTAAAGCCTAGGTTATAGATTGAAAAAGTTTGCGCCTTGCGTCGTTTGTTTCAGTGTTTACGCTGGTTCTTAGCCCGAGTTATAGATTGAAATCGATTGCGCTTTGCGTCGCCTGTGAAACTAACCTTACTTTAATGTTTGTATTTATCGCCTTTTTGTATAATGCAATTTTGTCTTGCTTGTTTTTCAGTTTATGTGCGTTTTTTTTAATTTGCTGAGCATGTATAATCAAAATCATAGTAATGATGCCTAGTAAAGACTAGACATTGTGTATATTATAATGCGTATCGCAGCTGTAAAGTTGTTGAAGCGAAGGCGGCAAAGAAGATGGCGAATTCGGCCTGTTAATTGGGGTGGAAATACTCAAAACACCTAGAAGCATTTTCTTAAATTTAAAGACAATGACCCCAAGCAGTTTATTTAAATAGACTAGTATGTTATGTATATATATATATATATATATATATATATATATATATATATATATATATATATTAATGTCAAATTTATTACGAAGGTTTTAAAAGGCCCTCTAAAATCCAGCAGTTTCATTAGTTGCAGTTAACGCAAACGTCGATTTTCGCCAGCCGCTTCCATCAAAGTTAAAGATTGCCATCTTTTCGACGGCTAGCGGAAACTCAAATAGATGCCGACAAAAATATAACCGTACCCATTGCTTTGCGTTAAATAAACTTCAAGGACAGCGCAAACGGCGACGCAAGACGAAAAGGTTTTCAATCTATAACTCCGGCTTAAATATTTCAAAAAGATACTATATGCTTGTAACCAGAAATAGAAACAGACAGGGATATCTCACTGTCAATGGTGAAACAGTACAACAAATTTAGTTATTTAGGAACAACTGTGTATGATACACTACAAACAAACAAAAACTGTTTTATTATATGAGACAGAATCATGGACTGTTGATGGGTCAATTATTAATAAATTGGACCCTTTTCAGATGTAGATATACAGGGGTATTCTCAAAATCTCATGGACGTAACACATCACCAACGAAATAGTCATAAATAGAATAGGCAAGGAGAAAGAGACTACTCAAACTTTAAAAAGGAGAAAAAACTTCAGTATCTTGTGCTCGTAATGCGACACAACAAATACCGTCTGCTACAACTGATCCTCCAGGGAAAACTTGAAGCAAGAAAAGGACCTGAAAAAAGACGTCACTCGTGGATGAACAGCGGATGGTATGGACTACTACAACCCAACTGTCTCGAGCAGCAGCAAGTTTGTTCAAAGTTAGAACCGAAAAGGAATATCGGCCAATATGCTTACCGGACACCCTGTATACATCTTGACAGACACTCTATAATGAAAAACTTCACTTTGCACCTTTTTAATTTTATAATAATATTGCAAAGCGCTATCTAAGAAGACAATTATACCTATCATCGCAAACTCGATATGGGTCCGTCTATACTATCTGCAGATTATCCACTTTAATTACGAGACATTGTTACTAATGATAAAAAATCGCATCATCAGGCAGCTCCAGTACAACGACTACAACCTATAACTTGTCGGCAAAAATGTCTATCCCCTTGATAATAGCTTGTCATGTAATATCCTTTTCATTACGGCCTGCGCGTTATTTCGCTTCTTTTTTTTTCTTCATATGTGGTTGAGTAGAAAATATCGTATCATCATCATTACATGAACGTCTTTTTTATTTCAGACTGCATATACACAACGAGTAAACAATATGTTAGAACTTAATATGTAGATTAGAAATATTTAATAAAGATTATTTTTCCTAAAAGGAATAAATAAAAAACAGGTTGTTTCATAAAGTACAGAAAATTTCAAGGTGACTTCTAGAACGGATAACATGAAAAGAAGTTCATATAAACTTTGATGTGCCAATCTCAAGAAAATAAATAAAATACTGACCAGTTTTTCGTTGAAAATATTGCTAGTGCTTTCAAAAATTATGCGCAGTACCTAAAAACGTTCTCGATATATTATGAGAATGACTATTAAAAATATATTTTTATCACTCTGTATCTAGAAACAACATCTAAAGAACTATGTTTATATATTAACTTTTTCATATTTTTAGCTCTAGCTTTTGTCATTACATTTTCGGCACATATTTATGAATCACTCTATACACTTAAGTAACACTAAAATTCAATTACTTTAATTAAACAAGTTTACATCACAATTTTTTATCATGTTTAATATGCAAAAAATCAAATATAAAACATACTCAAAGCAAAAGCAAAAACTTAACATAGTGTGCTTGGGTCTAATTTAAGTCAGAAATATTATGTCGTTTGAATTACTTCCGCAAATTTGTCAAATTTGACAAAATTTTTAACTTATTTCACACAAGATTCTCATTTCTTAGTACCTCTATTTATTCTCTAGACGTTTTGCCGATTTTGAAGTTTTGTGATTTCTCTAAAAAGATTTTTACCGCAAGTAGTGAATTTTAACACATCATCTTTGCATTAAAAAACTCAAATCTGATCTAATTTTGTTTTAAACTGCACATTATTGTGTGGTTTCAAATTACTAGTAAACAATTATATATTTGACTATCTCGATGAACCACCCCCTTCGCATTAAAAATATGATAATTTCTTAAAAATGTGTTTAAGTGATGTATTTAAATGGATGTAATAGATGCTTCGTAAATGAAAAAGAGAAAAGCTTATTTTTTCAAGATACTTGGAAGTATATTAATTGTTTTTGGTAAATAAAGCCCTCTAGATTGTAAAATAAAATTAAATAAAAAATACCTTTGCATATTGAAATGACATACGTATGTCACAAGAAAACAAAATATGCAAATTTATATAGGGTTTCCCATTAAAAAAAATCAAAAGTTGGTTGTTAAAATTTAAAAATAAAAGAAGATACGGCAACATTGTTATGGTAAAAAATTCAAAATTACGTCCTATATTAGAACAAAACCAAAGTTCTTAAAGAAAAAAGATATAAGGTTGACCCAGTCATTTGTCGTACCCAGTATATCTCCATGCAATCGCTTCATTATCTAAAAATGGCTTAATTTTCTTTTTTTACAGAATTTTTTATTTTTAATTTTATGCACAGTGTGATTATCTTGGTAACATTTTAACCTGCCATATCTCCTATAGTTTTAAATTTAGCCATAAAAGAACAGATTGTAGGGCTATTTATCAATTTTTTTTTCTAAAAATTCAAGAAAAAGACTATCAATTTTACAAGATATCACCATAATTTTTATTTGTTTAAACGGGACACCTTGTATATTAGACGTCCCTCAAATGGGTCTCTTCCTGCAGATTACAAATATATCTGGTGTGATAACTTTATCTTCACACCCGAGAAATTTGAGAAAAACGCTGTCATAAGAGGCAAAGATAGAGTTATCAAACCAGATACTTATATTTAAAATCTGCAAGAGGAGGCTTATTTGAGGGACATTAAATATACAGGGTGCCCCATTTAAAAAAATACAACTTATGTTGGTATCTTGAAAAATTGATAGTCTTTTGGTTTTTTTTAATTATTGGAAAAAAACTTGTTAAGCAACCCTACAATTTATTTTTTGGTTCATATGGCTAACTTTGAAACTAAAGGAGATATGGCAGGTTAAAATGTTATCAAGATAAATTGATGGCATTGCACCTTTTTATCCAAAATTCAACTAAAATTTAGAAACTAGTATTTTCTAAAAAAAATGTATTTTTTTAAAAAATATTATCGAATGACTATTGTGTCTAATATTCTAGATTCCAACTTCAATTAAATTATCAGAGGCGCAGCCATGAGTCCGACTGGTTTGAGACCGTTTTACATATTCAAAAATGTATACTACGACTGTGCGACACGTCTGATAATGTTTTTTACATCATTATTATACCCTATTTAACCAACATCTCGGATATCAGACGCGCAACGATGAGTGCATGATATTTTACATTATTTTCCCGGATAGAAACAAGATTTATTCGAGCTGTGATTGGACTCCCGTCTGATATTATGGATTTAAAGTTCTAATAACCCATATTTTTTTAAATCTAGAATATTAGACGCGTAGCGATGAGTTCATATACACTCTATTTCTTGCAACTTCCCCCTTCGACACCGACTTAACTCTGGATGTACAAGTCTGGAGTAGTCTAGGAGGGGTATCAGAATGTCATAACAAATCATGTGTCAGTTTATTAGATGAGTAGCGATGAATGCAAAATCCAGGTCGGAGGCTCAAGAACTATAACCTTGATCTTGGAAGTTGACTTCAATCCCTAAATGTATTTCATATTTACCAAACCAGGACGGTAAAAAAAATGATAGTTTTACGAGAGGGTTAGTTGGAAATGGTCAATAAAAAATCTCTAGAAGTTCATATTTTGTTCTAGTCAACGTTTCGACTTATATACATATCATCCTCTGGACTCTTTATTCATTTTACATGAGTTATAAATCAAGCATTACATATTTAATAACAGTTACTTATAGACATATACGCAAATATAACAATTTATAAAACACAATAAAAAATTTAGTATTGACGCTATCACAATTTTATATATATTTATTATACCGTTATTATAGTGTTAATACTAAATTTTTAATTATTTTACAATGCTGTGTGTTATTTTCCTAACACACATGTGTCAGAATCATTTGTTTTCACGCCTACTTTGTCCGGTTTGTAGGAAAAGTATAATTAGCGTATCATTATTTAACGATTTCGCGCTCTTGACAGGTTGACTATTAATTCGTGTGTTATCTATGTAAGAGATTGTAAGGGTTAAATCCAGCATTTTGTTCGGGGTCGCAAAGGCTGTTTTGTGTTTTACAAGTTAAAATTAAAGATATATGAAAAAATTCAAAATATGGATCTCAAAGAGTGAGGAGGAAATTATACCTATAGAAAAGCGACGGTAGAAAACTTAAGAAATGATTTTATAGCATTAGCCCAAGGCGAGTGATATTAAATGTCTTATGAAACGAGTTTGTTATACTAGAGGTTTTTCTTTTTGTGCATTATATTTGAACAGTACCTTTAAAAAATATTTACTGCTGAATAATTTTCAAGTTGGTAACAAAGCATTCCAAAAATTGATAATTACAAGACGTTTTTCAATTTTGAGACGTGACCGGTTTTTGAATTCCTGATGGCTATGACTCAGCATTGCCAGCTTAGTGAAGAGAAAAAGTAGCGACAAAAAGAGGGCCATTACGACTTTTGATAATCGCAAAATAGAAAAATTACTATTTTCTACGATCGCTTAACTTAAAAAATATAAAACAGCTTCTGCAGCCCCGACCAAATGTTGACGTCTCCTATCTAATTCTTACGTAGATAATAAACAAATCCACAGACAGCCTTTCGACATCGCGAAATCGTTAACTAATGATAAAGTGTACGTTATGTAACGATCGTAGAAAAATATTTTTATAGTTTTACTTCGAAATCGTTACGTAGGTGGTATGCCTGATCACTTAAATATAAAGAAAGTAATATTTATATAAAATATATTTCAAAAAAACCCTAAATCAGTTCATTACGAAAGTTAAATTATCCCTTAATACAGCCAATACAAGAAATATGCGCTGCCGCACAGTGTTTTATTTAGCTTCTCTAGGTGGACAAAATCCAGTATGAAATTTAAAAAACAAAATAACTGAAACGGTAAATAGAATATCTGAGTATAGCATATCAGCACATTTTTTGTTTTTTTTTATTGCCGATAAGAAATATAAATTGAGAAAGGTTAGTATATTTATATATGAATTTAGTTGAATTTTTAGTGTTAACCGTTAAACATTGATTTAAACAATTTTTTACCACTAAATCATTTAAGTGATAGAATTTCAGAATAAAGTTAAGTGCCTCTAATTATCAGACAATGACATTTTTTAATTCGTATTGTTCTGTGTTTAGAAAAAAAAATACTTTTAATGTATAAAATCCTCTCTGAAGTTTAACTTAGATGGGTAATGTTATATAAATCCTGTTCTTAGCTTATTTTTAGCAAAATCTTAGCTGCAACTTTAAAGAACATCAGTTGTTTCTTTTTAATTTTAGAGTTCACTGTCACGATTTTATGAAACAGCTTTTTTACCGAGTATATCAAAAAATGGAAAAATGTCTTATTTCAATATATTTCAAGCAAATATGATTTAAAAGATTCTTCTGATGAGTCATTAAGAGAGCTAAAAGTACAAATTTCCAGAATATCTTCCAAAATTACCGAACAATGGAAATCTTGTTGTAAATGCACTAAACGATTTATTTCAAAATATGGTGAATGGCTTAAAGACGATGATTTTGAATTTAAGATAATTAAATTGCTTCCACAGCCTTCATCAAGTTCGAGTATTAGTAGACCAAAAAAAAGTTTTGAAGATGCCTCTTTCAAAACGAAAAAAAGACGAGTCGCAGATCTTTTGGAAATGTTTTGGAATTAACAAATGCTGCGGAAGTTGGAATTCGGAAATTTGGCAAAAGGGTGTAGCGGCCATGGTAAAAGACTCGATCCATTAAGGGCAGGCCACGCAGTATTTCCGTCTTACTCTCAGGAACTTAAATCTAAAATAGATTGCTTACCTCCAAAAGAAAATATTACTGTTACAGAAATCGGAGCAGAAATAAAATTACAGTCTATTTTAGATTTAACAGTTCAAAGACTTATTAAAGTTCAAGAAGATGTAATTGTCAACTTAATGCCTTCTTGGGTGTCTTTCACTTTAATTAGTAAGTGAGGTTGTGATGGGAGTTTGAACCACAACAGTTACAAACAGAAATTTTCAAATCCTGAATTTTTAGACGAATATTTGTTTGTTTTTAATTTTATTCCCATTCGGTTAAATAATAGAAATATTATTGCTTGGCAGAATCCCAGAACATCCTCCACTATATATTGTGGCCCAATAAAGTTTATTATTTCCAAAGAAACCATCGATTCTACGGTTAGCGAAACAGAAACAATCAAACAAGAGATAGATAAGTCATTTAAAACCAACAGTTTGTTTTGTCAGGGGTATTGGAATAACTGTTTATCATAATTTAATTTTAACCATGGTGAATGGAAAAATCTGTAATGCGTTAACTGAAACTAAATCCTCCCAAAAATGTTACAATTGTGGGGCTACCTCTAAGACTATGAATGACGACACAGTTAAATAAAAGAACGAAGAAGAACATTTAAGTTTTGGTTTGTCCACATTGCATGCATACATATATTCGTTCTTTTGAATGTCTCTTACATATTAGTTACAAGCTAAATATTGAAAAATATAAAACAAGGGCAAAAAATATTCAAACGGAATTTAAAATTAGAATGGGGCTAAATGTGGACAAACAAAAACCTGGATATGGTTTATCTAATGATGGGAACACAGCGAGGTTTTTTAAAAATCCGGTTTTAAGTGCAGAAATTACCGGGTAAGATCTAATTTTAATTAAAAATATTGCCACTCTATCCAGAGCTTTATCATCTGGATATGAAATTAATTTATCTAAATTTAAAACTTTGGCTGAAGAAACAAAAAAAATATATATAAGTCTGTATTCATGGTATTATATGCCCTGAACCTTACACGAAATCTTGGCACATAGCACTGAAATTATTCAAAAAGCCATTGTTCCTACAGGGCAGCTATCAGAAGAAGCCCAGGAATAAAGATTGTCGCAGATTTCGACAATACAATACCAAAAAAAATACTGACTTATTAAATATGCTTATAATTACATCTGATCCGGTAATTAATAGCTATAGGGAAATAGCTAAGAAAAGTTATGAATCATTTCCTAAAGAGGTGTTATTAGAGAGAATTACTGATATTGCAACAAAAGAAACTGCAGAGGTTGAGGAAAGAAATACCTATATCAGTAGCTCAAGCTCTTTTAATTCCCAAGCTATTCCAATTCAATTCCATTCAAGTGAGAATGAAATGTAAATACGTATTTTAATTTTTAAGATTTTTTTGAGCTTTACAATTATTTTTTGATTTTTCTTATTCTTTTTTTAACATTAAAATAAAATATTTAGTTATAAAGTATCACCCTGTGAGTACCACTATTAACACCATCTTATAAAAAAAGTATTTGTTTACTAACAAAACTGTACTGTAAAAGTACTAACAAAACTGTACTGTAAAAGTACCTAGGTAACTGTTTTCTGAATTATTATATTAGGTAATTTTTCTTTGCGTATGTTTACATTTATTTTTATATGACTATATTTGATATTGCCCTCAACTAACTTGGAATATTATTCTGGTACCTCATTTAGTTCAGTTAGAGAAAAAGAAATAAAAATATTTTCTCAAATAATTTTGTCCACCTAGAAAGTTCAAATAAAACACTGTGCGCCAGCGTAAAAAATTATAAGCATCTAAATTCTACAAATTATTCTTATCTTCTTTTTACCATGTTATGTTATAAGGAAAAATCTGGGTTAGCTTGTCGACTAACCGGCAAAAAGTGGGTCATAACAGTATTACACTTGTCATGTCGATTAAAGCTTGTTTAGCCGATTTCTTATGGTTCATCGGCTTTGAAGGCCGTACCTGATTCACCTTTTAATTCCCCACATTTAACACATTATAGGCTATTTTCAAACGGGATAAAAAAAAGATTAAAATATGAGCTAAATGGTATCTTTATTGATTGAGACAGCTGAATAGTTAGACATTTTACGCTCGTAAAAAATGATTTATTATTTTCCACTAGTCTTATTTTTATGTATAGGTTTTTTTTATATTTTGTGTCCTACCAAGAATCTTTATATTAGGAGCTACATAAAACATTAAATACAGAAGTTGAAAGGTTTTTTGAGTTTATCTTTTTGAAATGTCGCTTAAAATAAATGGGTATCGCAAAGTGCAGAAAATTATAACACGTATATTTTTTTAATGGAATATGTTATACGTCAAATATTGATATTTGGATGAACCGTTCTCGAAATATTTGAGTTTAAACTATTAATGCATTAATCGTTCATTACATCATGGCGGCCTGGAAAACATACATCTGATTTTAATATTGTCCTTGTGACATTTCAATACAGGTGAACTTATATTGTTATTACTAATTATTAAAAGAGCCATTTAGAGGTTTATTTATAATATGGGATATACCGAAGAACAGAAACATCATATAATTCAACTCTTTTATTCCAATAATTATAATACATCAAGAGTTCAAAATAAATATCATCAGCTATATCCTAGACAACGGATACCATCAGCTAGCACCATCAGATACATTATGAAGCAATTTGATGAAACCAAAACTCTCATGAGAAAAAGAGGATTAAGTCTAGAAATTAACAGGAAAATTTGAATATCAACAGCCCCGGGTATCTTCTTATTTTAGAAAATCCGAAAGCTCTCCCTTATTTCCTTGTCATATTTTAATAGATCCTGCTATACATTTTTTACCATTTTGAAATATTATACATATAACCCATATAAGTTCTTGCCGGTACAGAATTTAAGTGAAGAAAATACGATTTTTTAAATAAGATAAATTTTACCACATAGAGAATGTTTAATAGAAAAAAAGCATTATTGGGCATCAGAAAATCCTTGTAACATATAGGCAGTAAAAATACAGGGTCGTAGGGCAATTTTTGTTTGGTGCGGCATGTTGAGTAATAAAATTATTGGACCAATTATTTTTGATGGGAATTTTTAAGAGAAATAAATTTAATACAAAATGTTGTGGAGGTTACCGAATATTTAAATAACCGCTATGGTTTTTCGATTGGAAGGTTTGGCACACTTAGATGGCCAGATAATATTCCCGATCTAAGTCCACTAGATCTTTTTTGTGAGGATTGTTAAAATACAAAGTCTACTACGACAGGCCCCAAAATATACTAGAATTAAGGTAAAGGGTAGAAAATGAAATATTTTCCTTAACAGAGACCACCAACTCTATTGACAGTAAATTAAGGAGACATATTTTTAATTGCATAAATAACCAAGGAGGATACATAGAAAATATTTAAATTCTTTTTGTAATATTTTTGCCCCTATTAAGTTTCTTCTTTTTTTTTCTTCTCTTGATATGCTCTAATTATTGGAATAAAAAAATCGAGTGTTTTATGTTTCTGTTCTTCGGTATATCCCATATTATAAAAAGTTTAAATTGCTCTTTAATTAGTAATTAGTTCACCTATATTGAAATGTCACAACGACAATATAAAAACCAAACTAGAAGCTTGTTTTCCAAGCCGCCCTCATACAATGAACGATTAATTTTTTTTTGCATTCTAAAATAAAGCCTCTAGGTAAGGCACGACATATAAAAAAACCCTTACAGTTGGTTGCTTCAATGTGGATTTCAATAGGGAATTATATATAGCTGGGCGCTAAAGGCCAATTTTTTCAAAATATTTTGATCAAATCTAGCTTTTATTTAAACAGGTGTTCTTCTAATTTTAAGTTTTTATAAACCGCCGCATATAATTTTTTTTTACAAGAAAAGGCTATATATAATGTTTAATGTTAAATAATTATGATTTAAAATACTTTTCAAGAGAAATGCTATTCTATACTCTTTTCTATTTTATTTTCTTCAAAATTCGCCTTCTTGCAATTTTCAATTATAAAACCTACCAACACAAAAAAGGAATATTTTGTTTGTTATTGAAGCTGGCTTATTTGTATACCGTGAAAATATTTTTCGGATATACTGTTCTCTATATATATAGAAAAATAAAGCCTATTGAAAGGGACATATAAAAAAACTTACAGTTGGGAGTTTGAATTATGATACACTTTCACAGTTTTTTAATGAATATTTTTTTTCTACGACCACAAAGAATTTTTAGTAGGACCTTTATTTTTATTTTCCTACGACCATATATGAAGCCGGCAAAAGAAAGCATTGTTAACTTAGCGAAAGTACCTTGTATCACATTATATAACTTGGGACTAAAGTGACTCACTTATCCCTCGAATGGAGTTTGTTGCTCGAGGGCTGCGGCGCGCCCGAGACCAACAACCATTCAAGGGATTAAGGCACTTTAGTCCCGCGATATATACATTATTTTTTGCACTTTCGGGAATAATAAACAATGTAATGTATAGGTGCATATTTAAAACACCTCACAATGTGACAAAGTATTGCAGGTAACAGATACAAATTTGATTAGTGTTCTTTGAAATAATGAAGTTATGTAGTTAAAACAAATAAACAAGTTATCAGTGTCATTAATTTCGTGATTATAAATCGAAAGGGAAACTTTTGATTTAAAAAAAGCAGGTGAAGAGGCGCTAGAAGATATTTTGCCGTCCAAATCAAGGAAAATATATGAAGCCCAATATCAGACATTTGTAAGATGGTGCTGTGAGCGAAACGTGGAAAATTTCAACGAAGATGCGCTACTTGTGTTTTTCACGTGGAAATCTAGGACTTCATAACATTCGACGCTTTGGGCACATTATTCTATGCTGAAGACGGTGTTCAACGTTAAAAATAATATCGACAGAAGAAACAAAGGATTTAAGTCAGAAAAGCCAAGATCCTGACTATTGACCAGGTTGATGAATTTTTAATGGATGCTCCAGACAACCAGTTTTTAATGATGAAGGTATCCCTTATTTTTCGTGTAGCAGGTGCCTGTAGAAGTAAGGAGTTAGTTGAGTTGACGGTGGAAGTTGTAACTGATTTGATCACTCAATTATGATTAATATTAAAAATACCAAAAACAAAATTGATAGAAATTTCATTGTTAAAAATTCAAGTAGCAATACTGTCAACTTTACCGAAATTTGCCGCAAGTACACGGCTTTAAGAAAAGCTGAGACTCCTCATTTGCGATTTTTCGTTCGTTACCAAAACTACAATGTACTACCCAACCAGTTGTGTAAAAATACGTTTGGAAAACGTTTCCAAAAAGTAGCAGTACTCTTAAATCTACCAAATCCGTCGTTATATACTGGACATAGTTTTCGACGAACAACTGCGTCTTTATTAGCTGACGCTGGTGTATCTGTGGATGTTTTAAAAAGGCATGGAGGATGGAAATCGGCAGCCGTCGCACATAGGGGTATTTGTCTAATAAAAGCGGACAAAATTGAAATAAAAAAAAACTGAGACGTTTAAGTAAATTTCAGTTCAAATAATATATTTTATGTTTATATTTAGAAAATATACAAAGTCATCTTAAATTCTAGGCTATTAAGTGGTACCTTTTGGTAAAACTTCGTCTCACCTTACACATGAATTTTAAGTAAGTAGCTACAAGCTCTTATTAAAATTCATAAGGCGACTTGCATCTTATTGGCTAACAGATTCACTTTCGTTACTTCAATACATTTAATGGAAACAAGGTGGCATAAACACATTGAATTAATTATTGCTATTTGAAATTTAATATTAATAAAGATGTACAGTATAAAATTACGTACCTAAACGGAATAAAAGAAAATGCACTAAAAAATTAGGTATGTGTTCGATGATAATTATTACAGATTAAGGTGTTTACACAGAAAGAAAATACAAAAGAAAATGAAAATCATGAATTAATCATCAAAAGTGTAATGAGGATTTTCATCGCTAAATTCCAAATCTTCATGTATGTTACCATCTTTACCAGGTAGCAACATTTCCATGGTTTCTTTAGAAAAATGTTTGCGAAAGAGGACACATAGATGTTAATATAGGGTCTGAACTAAGAAGCAACCTGTTATAAATGTCAGCATTGAAAGCTTTACGGGAAATTTTCCTAGAAAAAATTTCTCTGAATTTCTGAGAGCTGCCCTATGAGCAACAGTGCATTTGCTATTATTTCGCCTCCGTGTATCAAAACTTTGTTAACTGTTGGAGGCATAGGATATCATCCATATAGTTCCACAATTGAAGAAGCGAATGCGGGCGTGTAGGATTGATATGCCAAATTTCAAATTATCTTGTGTTACTGGTCTTAAAATCACTTTATCCAAATTATTAAAATCCTTACTGGTAGCCCCGCATATATAACCTTTCTGAGTGGAGGTGGTATTTGTCAGAGAGTTATAAACTTTGCCATCCACTATAGTGAATGACAAAGAATGATAAACAGAAATTAGCAAATTACTTTTGATCATACTTGTCGGCAAAAGAGATTTGATATGATTGTCGATATGATTAAATTCAGGTTTAGTTTCTTCAACTGTCTCGCGTACAAATCTAAATCTTATTGGTCTGCAAAACCTAGGTGAACCCGGTCTTGGATTCTGCCAAATATTTTTTTTTAGGTTTAGATTTAACAAAAAGTTGAAGTGGCACAAATGAACTTAAAAATAAGTGTGCATCGTTATTGGTGTGAACTTCAAATTTTTGATTATACTGACTTTGAGCTGAACCATCGCATCCCCATTTCGAGACCAAACATAGTTGTTGGCATTCTTCAGGTGACAACCTCGCAAGAGCTTGGATAATCAAGGCACATAAACGTTCAGAAGTAAGAACAAGTAAAGACTGAAGAGACATTTCAGCACTTATGTCTCTAATAGTATAGTCAGTTTTTTTTGGGTAACAAGTAAATTTTTCATTTTGAACCAAAGTATAACAAGGATATAGTTCTTTGTTATTTTTACGAATTATCTCATATTGATGTCTAGACAATCCAGGCTCAACTATAATGGAAAGAGCTTGGGTTGGATCCTATTTTGAAGATATTTTTTTATTTTATTTATTAAATTCTATATACTTCAGGGCACGTGGGGGATCATTGCTCACTTCTTTGACAATTTTCGCAGCTACTAAACTCCCAACAGCTCTTAAACTCACACTCATACACAAACTAAAAAATTACTTACACGAAACGGTTCATTCTTAAATATATTAATTTAAAGATGGGCAAATTCTAAGGAGCTGCTATAAAACAATTTGAATTAAGATTATTGTGACAAATTTTTTTTGATATTGTTGTATATTAATGGCTTAAAAAGATTTAGTATAGGTATTACAACTACAAAAGCTATAGAAAGTGGAAAATATTTATTAAAGAAAAGTCGAAATTAAATGAACTTAAAAAGCTAGTTTTCTTTTAGCATACCTATCTCGCTTTATAAAAATAGGAAAAACCACTGCAAACTGAATCAGTACTCCCACATTACGTTTTAATGAAATTGTGCTTAATAATAATAAACTAACCCTTAACTCTTATGCAATAACTACCACCTTTTGTACGGTTTTCAAAATATATAAAGGAATGCTAAAATTCGAATGCTTAACCCTAAAAACCTCGAAAACGACACAAGACATGATTTTTTTAATATTAGCCTCTTCCTCATATTCTCCTAATTCTGCTACAAATTAAAAACCATTTCAGTTTGAAAAAGCTGGAAAAAATAGGTTAATATATTTACCCTCCCCACCTCTCCACCACATTCACCCGCTTTCCGCCAATCGCGAAAAAAAAACCCGAACCGTTTTAGTACGATCTAGAATACCTACACCAAATAAGAATTCTCAATTTTCAAACTTTTTGAAGGTTATAGTTATCGTTATAATCGAGATAATACTTTCCTGTCATGTGATGTTGAAGTACAGTATCATAAAAAATAGTTTAACAAAAAAAATGACCCCTATATATTAATTTTAATAATAAATATTAAGTTTCTGGTCCTAGTAACTGTTAAATTTGCATATTGTATGATTTTTGGAAATTATTTTATATTTTTGGATATATTTTTTTCTCTAATTTACACCCCGTATCATGAAAACTAAAATAGTCCAGACCGAAATTTATATCTACTGACCTACTCTTTAAAATATGCCTATTTGCCAAATTCAATTAACCCATTTTTAGATATTACATTATATGATACATTGCCTAACACATAGGAAGTTTATAATAGCCAAATGTCCACGTTAGCAAATATTAGCAATTTTTTTTTTCGTAACCATAATAGAGACACCCTAAGCCGCTTTATGGCGTATAAACAAAGTTCCGGAAATTTCCGGAACATAACTGAATACCTAAATAAAATTTAAAATAAATAAAAAAAAATTAAATTGTAAGTACTAATAGATAAATGCCCTCCAGCATAAACAGAAATACATTAAACATATTCCATACTACCTATATAAAATTGTCTTACCTACTGTAGTATCTTTCTTTATTAAATGTTCACAAAAATATAACAACTCTTTACAGTGTACCAGTGTCTGACGAAATAACACAAATGTGACATGTTGACAGCAGTTTTGATAAAAGCATTTCTGTTCGAGGCCTCATAACATTTTTGTTTTCTGTCATGGCTTGCTAGATTAAATTGCATTTGATTAAGAAACCCTTATAGATGTTATTAAAGTATAATAATAAATAACTGATATTTTTTCATTTTTTTGTTTTTGACCGCTTTTATTATACAAATACCCCTATGTGCGTCGCCAAAGGTTACTCCGAAAACTCCATAAATAATAAAAAAAACTATAGCCGAAAAAGTGTTTGGGCATGGTAATGTAAATACATTCCAAATTGAAGCTTCAAGGAACCCTTCCACACAAGGTTCTAACGAAGTATCTAGAACTCTCGCAACATTATTTTATATTCAATATTTAATACCGTTACGTGGATATGTCCCGGGGGAGCCCCAGGTTTATCAATAAAACCATCATTAAACATATACAAATAAATAATAATAAATAAAAACTTTACTAATATTTCGATGTATTAGAAAAGGCTGATTAACGAACGAACCAAGAACTTTTAAAAATATTTGTGTTCAGCAACTTTTCCAAAAAAAAAAACAAACTTAATAATAATGAAGATTATTGGACATTAGTTTAGCAACAACGGTAAAACTTTAAAAAAATCGTCTCTGAAAACAATATAGAAGCAACGAAAATCTCTAAATCGAGTTGTCACTTGTGTTGTGTTTAAAAGTTCAATTTACGATAAGAGTTCAAAAGAATAAACAAGTGTGAAACCAATGGAAAAGAATTTCAGTTTCTAAATATATTGGAAACATTATTATTAATATATTATCCATTACCAAGTTCTGTCTCCAGTTCAATATCGTTGTCCCATATTTATATAAAGCAATATCGTATAATGCGTGAATGTTAACATTTTATCAGGGATGAGATATATAACATAATTCTAAGGAATGTGTAATACTTATAGGTTATGATTAAAATCTATATCGCGAATAGATTATCTGGAGTTTGTAAAAAATGATTTAATGCCATCAGATCAAACAACAAAAACTAAACTATTCACGGTAGGGAAAGGAGCAAAAAAGATTTCTTTTCAAAACAAATCAACGATTTTTCTATTTAAAATAACTCGCTCTAATTAGGACCTATCCAATCAAATGAAACTTATTAAAATATCTGAATATTTTTGTATATAAAATTAAGTCTTGTAACGGAATAGACTAGAGCAATAGAATAGAGTTAAAGTCGTTAACGCTATCTAATACTAGTTTTGAGAGTTTTTAAAAGCTAAACAAAATAATAAATAACGCTTATCTCAAACACTATCTTTTAGATTGTGCAGACAGATAAATCGGTCAAGTTGCAATCGACGATACATCCCCTTTAAAAGTTTAAGGTTATCATATGGCCCTTTTTCGTGGGAAGAATTCTTTGTCCGCTTTTTAAGTTAAAACTAATAATAATTGAAACATTTTATTTGGATCGATCCAATTACAATAAATTGTCAATTTACTATCTTAAGAATACAATAGAATATTTTATAATAGAGGAGTTTCAAAAATTCCATGTTTTTTTTTGAGAAGCATTGTTTCCGATCAGAAAAGACTGGCTGAGAAGGATTTTCTTTGCCTTTTTTTTTTTCGTCATGGTTTTTTTGATTCACAACGCTGATAAGTTAGTTTAAGTTTTAGACATTTATATAGAAGGTACTTTTATCCTATTTAGACGGAAATGTAATAATATTTCAATTTCATACATAAAGTAGAACTCTAGGCGACACTTATGAAGTATTTATTAATTAAAGGCTCAGGGTGATAAGAGATAGTTCTTGTCAAATTAGGTGTCGACCTTTTTTCTGATTTCTAAATCAAGAGTCAGTCTGTGTCAAAGTTCTGTTTGTTACAGTTGATTTCAATTTTTTTTTGTGTTGGTTGGGGTATGGGGCTTTTTATTTACAGTGGGTTGTAAAAGTTGAGGGACTATCAAAGATATCTTACTTTGATTCTAGTGTTTATTTGAGGAGTAATTTTTACGTATTTTCAAGAGTTATATTTTTGGTTTATTTAAAGATTTTTACTTTCTTTTTCTTTGGTTCTAAGATTGCGGACTTTTAGTAAATTCCGTCATTTTCTAGATTTTCATTTAAATTTAAACATTTTTTGTGATTAATTTTTTGTTGTTTAACCGCCACTCAAAATTAAAATCTATTATCACAACGGGCATATTTAATAGCATACCTAATCTACTCTTCTTACATTATCCATAAAAACGTAAACCTAAACTCATTTATTTTGTTTACTTCGTTCTTAATTCAAAACAACGTACTATAACTCAGTAATTTAAAATAATTGAATGTAAAAAATGTATATTTTTTTATATCAAATATGTATAAAAGAGTTAGGTATACCTGTGTTTTTTGTATGTTTATATATCGGTTTTGCCTCGGAATTTACAAGTAATATTAACCGTACTCACAAATTAATAAAATATTTGGAAGAATCAAGATATTGCGTACGCCAATTAATCTCGCAATCAATACAGAAAAACAACAATATTTTGGCTTACCCGAGAAAAGAAACGTTAGAAGTTAAATAGTCCAAATATTTGCACACTTCGCACTTACACACCATAATGCCCAAGAACTCGTACAAAAATTATCAAAAACCTCCCAAATCAACTCCGAATCAACGTAACACCGCTTTATTCGATTTACGATTTTAAGTAATGGCATCGTATTTAAACATACAACAGGTTACTTGAATAATTATTTGTTTACAATAATTATATATAGTTAATGGAATATTACAGAGGTTATTATTACAGTACTAAAATTTAATTTTTATATTATTAGCAAGTATAAATTTTGTTCATAGACATTTATTATGTCTATAATTTTGTTCTATGTAAGAGAGTCCCTTTCAGATTAACCAAATCGACCATACGACAATAGACAAAATAAGTAATACTTTTGACAATGTATGACTGCGTTCAAATCAAAACAATTCTGTCTCTCTGATGTTATGTCTATGATATGGGGATATCGTCAATGGTAAGAGCGAATTTTAATCAAAAAAGATTCTTTCTAGAAAAAAAATTAATGATTTTTCTAGTTGAAATAACCCGCTCTAATTCGCCACTACCCAACCAAATGAACTAACCTTGGATCGTTTGAACCAAAACAAAATTAAAAAAACTATTTTAAACACGGTAATAATTCAAATCGCCTCAATAGGTAACCCAGACGCTTCAATGCACCTGCGCCACTAACCACCTGTTTTATAAATATTTATTCAAAATTAGTTCTGCACTGATGGCGTTTAAATAATTAATAACATTGCGATAAATAATCTTCAAGACCGAACGATTTTCAGATAAGGTTGCTATATTTTAGAAAATTTATTGGACGAGAGCAATTTGGATTAAAGGCCAGTAAACGATTTTCTCGCAATGTATATTAAAACATTTAAATGAAAAACGCCACACTGTTTTTAAAATTGCATGCAACATTGTATGATTGCAATAAATCCAGTCACAATCTACCGTGATTTAAAGGAGTTTAATTCACGGCGTTTTCAAAACGCCAGTGTAGTGTAGTAGAGACTCAATCTATTAACTCAAGTTATGGTGTGGATTTTAATTACAACTGAGAAATTCCATAATATTTCTCTTTAAAATTCATGATGTCCTGAGTAATAATTATTCAACAGAAGCAGTGGGCTATAATCAATCATCAAATAAAATCTGAAAACAAAATCAGAATTCTTCTTACAAATCTTGAATAGAATCGATATTATTTTAACTTTTTTTTTAATATGTTTAAATTGATTTAGTTATTCATATACTTCTATGGCCAAAATGCAAGTACTTCTCAAGGTACATACTTTATACCTCTTAACACCCAACTACTACTTCCACTTTTTACAAGCTTTTATTTAACTTCATTTTTTACTTTTATGTAAAATCTTGCAAACTAATTGTAATCCATTAATATTAATTCGACTTAAAACTGGCAATACAGTCCCAAACGGATTTGACCAGACCATATCTTACAAACGCGAAGGATGACAAAAATTAAATTTGTATAAATGAAAATGGGGTTTTTATCCATCGTTAATTTTCTTTTTTTGTTCCTTCAGTTCGGGTCACGTGAAATCGACTTGAAACTTTTCATTGGTACCCTATATAATTTTCCCTTATTTATGGTTTAGTTTTAATTCGTGTATCAAACATTTTTTTCGATTAGAAATCAGCCCCCAAATACCGTACAAAATTTGCATTTAATACGTATAAATAAAACGAACTCGATGTCTATCTTGCTCTTTTTTAAATTTTAGATACTCCGCGTTGATAAGGATGACAGTGGCGGCTCTTCCATAGGGTCATTTGGTCAATGACCCCCCAAAAATATTTCAGAAAATAAATTATTTGTTTGACCGTCCCTCTTAATAGTTGTAATAAAACGCGAACCTTGGGAAAAGTTAAATACGCTACACTATTAGGCTCTTTAGGCATAATAAAATACGCTATACTAAGCTAGGCTGGGCTGTCCAAATTGCCCTGATTACTTTAAAGCTTGACGAAAGTACCCAAAGATTTCACAGCTACCGAGCGGCAGACGAACGTGATAGCAAACGGAATATGAAATCGCGATTTGTGTCATCAGCCGATCTCTTCTCATAAATCGATCGATCGGAAGTTCAGTTGTTCAGAGGTCACGCAGTCGATATTCTAACTCGATATTGTTTCTGACGTGTTTAATCGTTGAAAATTGATTTACATACTGTTTTCTGTGATATATATTTTTTATTTTTATGATCCATGTATGAGTTGGAAATCTACAGGAAATAAAATATTGGTAGTGACTAGTTAAAAAAAAAACAACTAAAAAGTGCTTACGAACTTAATTTTGCAAAAATAACCAATTTCAAGGTGGTCTATGTTTGAGTTGTGACTGTAGACGAAATAAAATGTCGGTAGTGCAAAAAACAACTAAAGGGTGCTAACGAACTTAATTTTGAGAAAATAACCGAATTCAAGGTAAGTGGTCGCAATTTGTCAGAACTTAGTATACGACAAACTAGTAAAGACAAAAATACAGAGGTTCATCGAAACTTTCGCAAAAGTATGTACGATTTAGCTAACTGGATATGTGGTTGTGAAGTCTCTAACTCATTTTACTGTTATCTTTGTTTCTTGCTTTCTAAGGACTCGTCGGATTCATTATAGTGCAAAACCGGTGTTAAAAACTTAAAACACTTAAAAGAAAAAATAAAAAAATGCGTTTTTTGCAGATTAAATGAAATGTTCGGTGAACTATGCTACGGTCGAAAGTGTTGATATTCGCACTCAGCTAGACACAGCTTATAGAAAATCCCTTAGAGATTTTAATGAAAATTTTGTGGGGCATTCGAGCTGGCACTACGTGGCTATGATGAAACGGCTTTCTCTGAAAATACAGGGGTTTTTCGAAGGCTTATAAATTTTGTTGAGGAGTTGGGCCAAGATAGACTATCCGCTTTAACAATGTTAAGTTTCGAGAAATCGTTTATAAAAGGAATGTGCGTACAATTTTAAAGAACGTGTCATTTAGCATTTTTCCAATTGTAAAGAACGAAGAGTAGACCTGAACTTCAAGAGAATTTAAAGCTTAATTTAAAGATAAGATATTTATTTTTATTTTAAGTATGCTTATTTAAAAATATCGATGACGATAACATTTGTTATTGACCTCCCAATATAATTCACCACGAGCCGCCACTGAAGGATGATATCTACGTATTATATAACAATAGAGTGAGATGGCATTTTCAGAAAACTACCTTTCGTATTGCGATTAAGTTTCTACAGGGTGGTGCAAAAGTCCTTTTCTCATTTTAAATTTAAAAATGTATAAGAAAAATATAATAAATAATAATTCTAATAATGAAGTTTTTGATTCGAAAAAATAATGTCTTATAAATTTATAAATGGCGACCTTTTTCTCGTTCACAAATGAATGCTGTTTTTACGAATTTGTCCATCACTTTATTAAGTGTTTCTTGAGAAATGCCTATTATTTCTCGACGGATATTGATTTTAAGTTTTTCTAGTCCTTGAGGTTTATTCACATAAACTCTTTATTTGAGGTATTCTCAAAGAAATAAGTCAAAAGCTGTGAGATCCGGAGATTTTGGGGGCCATCCCAAATCTCCATTTTTGGATGTTCGATTCGGGAAATGTTGCCTTAAGAGCACTATTGTGGGCTGTGTAGCAACATCTTGGTAAACCAGTAGTTCATGCTATGACAAAAACAAGTTTTTTAAGCATTTGTCTATATCGCTCCGCATTTACGATCTGTGCTTCTTCATTTCCGAAAAATTAAGGCCCAGTAATTTTTTGTGCAGAAATTGCACACCTCATTGTTCATTGCTGAGATGGAAATGTGCGTTTCATCATGATTATCAAGATTTTACCAAGCAATAGTGGATAAATAGATACTATCTCTTGGTAAAATCTTGATAATCATGAGCCATATTTAAAAGAGCTCTGCTAAATTCAAAGCGCAGCTGACAGACTTGTGGGTTTAGTGTTTGAACTAACTGGAATTTAGAAGGTTAAATATGCACATCTTGTCAAAATTCGTTATAGAAATAGTCGCTTCTACCTATTTTTGTGCCACCCTGTACTTATGAATACTAACTTTAACAGTTTGCTTTGACAGATATACCATGACAATTCAATTGTTTTCAAGCATATTCGAGAGTGATGACTTTTTTCTGCGGTTTTTCTGGACCGAGTTCAAATCGGAAAAAATCTTGGATAGACAAATCCAAACTGTACCAAAATAAGCGAAAAGATATACAGAGTGTCATTGGAAATTTCATGTCGTGTGACTCGAACTGAAGGAACCAAAAACTAATAACGACTGGAAAAAAGAACCCTTAATTTATACAAATCCCCCAAATTGCTTTTTATCATCCTCCGCCTTTCAAAGATATTCTCTGGTTAAATTAGTTTGGGCCACCCTGTATATACGTATTATATATGATAATACAACACATAAGTTCAAGTTTAGAAGAAGATAAGATGAGTTTCGGCCAACAATATCGCTACAGTAGAGCAAATGCAACATTTAAAATGTTTAATAATGTTCGAATAAATCGCCCTTTAATTATTATCTTCCGATATAAATTTTGACAAACCGTACAATTCATAAATCGGCACTAGAATATGGCTACCTTCGAACAGGTCTCTAATTCATGAATAACGGAAATAAGATTTGTTCATTTTAAATTTTATTTTGCACTTTGCAAATAATATTAACGATTAAATAAGGTCAGTTTATTTTATTTATAAACAACATAGGATTTGATAAACAGTAATGAGACAAGATTAAACTAACCATCAGAATTTAATTCTGTTTTTTTTCAAGGGCAATTACACTCACGTATTTGAAATATATGTTTGTCATTTTTCAGCTCATGAGTAAAATTTGAAAAAAAATCACAGATTAACTTTCCAGTATTTTGAAACTGACATTAAATTTATTAAACTGCAGACAGTTAATACGACACATAACATGGTTTTGTATAAGAATATGTCTCCTAAAATAATATCAATATCAAAGATGTGAGAAATTATTTCTTAAATGCAACGTGCTCATTAATTTAATGCACTTGTCAAAAATTAAGTAAAAATAGTAGTTTGGTTGCAAGAATACAAGAATGTTTACAAATACTGATAAATTTAGTAATATTAGCTTTACCCTAAATTTCCTCTAGGGATCCAAAAAACACCTCCCGATATCTCATTTTATATAAAATGATCAGTAATTAAGTATTTAGTATTCTTGTTATAATGTTGTTAACGTGAAATAAAAAGTTATCCACATCATTGCTCCTAACGAAAGTTTGAAGTCAACAGTGTAATCCGACGCCGGTCTTTGAATACATTTTTTCCATTGGCCCTACACGGGGCTCGCTATAGCTGATGAACTCTAAAATGGGGGAAATCGCGATTGTCGTTTAACTGAAAGGTGGAGCATATCTGCGGTGAGTGGGGAGGAATATATAACCTCGATCTGCCAGTTTGCTATCGGGTTCCTCGATAAATTAGTTGCTTAGAGCGTTGTCCCGGCAAGACAAACATTGTGGATTCACGTCCCAATCGAGAGCAGACTTTTTCCACCTTACATTGTCTTTCATTTCAAATCTACTTACTTTTCTGTGTTTCAATTTCCTAACCGACAAAACTCACCTTCCCTTTTTACATTTTCGCTGCTTAATGTACGTAAGAAGTTTTAAAACACATATGGACGAAACCCGAATAATGTGACGTTACGAAGCAGGAGTATTCGTACGAAGCAGGACCGATGCCGATCAGTGGGGCGTTGAAAAGTGGAGCATGTTTTCGGTGGGTGGGGCGACTCACATAGCCTCGCTTTGGCAGTTTGCTATCAGGTTCTTCGATTGCTTAACTGGTTGGAGCATTGTTCCGGCACGACAGAGGTTGTGGGTTCGAATCCCACTCGAAGGCATACTTTTTCAACTATCCATTATCTTTAATTTCAAATTTACCAACAAATATAAAAGAATTACATCCATTTATGTTTAGCCATTTATGTATTCCTACATCGTACCAAAAGACGCAGAGAGTTAACATTATTTTTCATTTTTAAGATTACGCTAAAATAAGGGATAGAACTGCTCAATCACTTGCCTGAAACATTTAACATACAAGTGTTCCCTTGGCCTAGGGTGTCCAAACGTACGCATTTTTACTGCGTTGTACAGCATCTTTATACTATTCAATAAAATTGACCTCTTCTCTTTCTGTCGAAGAAGACTAATGATTGGACCTAAGAGGTTAATAAAGATATTCAAGACACACGTGCTTCCCTGTCAGAATAGAATCCATCATAGTATTTGTAAAACAGGACACACTTTCACGATGTTTTAATAAAGCAAACTTCCTCGTAATGTCCGATCAAACGAGGCTAAATATACTTTAAATGCCGCCCAAGATATTAAATGTTAAATATTAAATGAAATACTTTCATGGAAATAGAACTCAAGGTTAAGTCTGATTTGTGTCAAGGGACAATTTAGAAGAATAATGGTATACTAAAACACTAGTTTTATATAGCACGAATTCTAGGTTAAAAGGGCGAGGGAGATTAAATGTCTTATGAAACGATTATTTTATGTTATCTTTCCTATTTTGTGCAGTATGTTTCAAAAAAGCATTATCTTTTAACAAAAAAATTGCAGTTGAACATTTTCAAATCGGTAACATTACATGCTAAAAGTGACAGTTACATGCGCACCATTTGTGTTTTTCAATTTATCACTTTTAGCATCGCCAACTTTGTAGAGGAAAAAGGTAGTGTCAAAAAGAGGGTTATTACGACACTACTTGAGTCTCGAAAGGACGTCTATATAATGGCAATTACTGCAATTACTTCGCACTCGAAAAAGGAATTCCATAAAGGCTGTATGGTAATTAACAAGAGGTATTTCCATGCCAGGGCAGATCCTACTAAAATGCGATATCAATTTAGATTAAAGGAAACTTTGGTTTCATTTGTTTAATTATTCCCATGAATGGAGTGGATATTAGAGTATAATTTGACACAAAGTAAACATTACTGTCTTAGTGGCCCCGAATTACTTCCTTTTCTACGATTTTCTGAAGATCTTGGGCACAGACTTGGAAAATTGTTGCTACGTATATATGATAATTTTGTTTCTCAATAAATTGGTAAATTTTTGGATAGATTTTTGAAGAATATTTAACAAAACAAACATTCTTTCTTCGGCAGTCGCTTAATATCGTACCGATGTTTACACGATATACTACAGATAGCGAAGATAATAAAGGTGGCAACGCTGATCGAGTTTTCTCACCGCAACCGCCGAGACATAATTAATTTACTGCAAGTTGTCAAAGCATTAGAACGACCGCGGTAATTAATGGGCAACCACACGGTCCTTATCAAGGTTAAGATCGAACTCGCGATGAGATATCTTCTCGATTTAATTTGTAAAACACGATGATGAAAAGAATAGTAGTATAATAATGTAAAAAATGGCCACGTGTGTTTAATACACTTTTATCTGTGCAGCCTTTCTGCAGGACGGCTCTTTAATATCACCCACCCTTTTTCTTTTTTTGAAGTATAATGCTTGACAAAGCAAAAAGCAAAAGCGAATTTTTAAGTCAAATTTAAATTTGAATATTTTCAAAACGAGACGAGATACTGAGAGGCGGTTTTCAGCTATGTCTTGCCAATTTTAGTGCATATTACCAGTTTTAAGCGTAAAACTTACTTAAGCTAAAAAGTTATTTATACAGAGTGTTAAACAACCTTATCAAAATGTTTCTAAATTTTATTTTTTCCGAAAATTGACAGAAACGATTTTTAAATTCTGATTGCTACATCAGTTTAATCTTTGGTGAAATCGTAAAGAACAATTTGAAACATTTTTAAAATATTTAGTAGTTTCGATTCAGATTGCTTTTTATCCTGAGGTAGAGAAGTAATCCACAAAAGCGTGTGATGTTTACAACCGCCTTCATATAAAAAAACGCAGGCAACAGAAAATTGCGTCAAATTTGATTTCTGTGCAATTACAAAACGCAGTAACTAATCATATTAGTTACTAGTAAGCGGTAAAACATATTGATACCGGTAAATTTATTTGAGTAAATTTGTTTCTGTACTTTGATGTAATTAATGTGTGTCTATGCTTATGTCCTTATTACTTTCAATTTATTATTTTTTCATTTAACACTTTCGTGATCATCGAAATTCTAATGAAACGCCTAAAAATAAGACTTGTAAGCACACAATTACAATTCATCATATTGAATTATATAAGTGTGTCAAATCTCAAATTGACATGTTCAAAAAAAAATTGTGATCTGTTATATGTCTCCTGTGTCACCCGCTATACATCAAAAACGAGCATTTAATTTGCAATTAAAGCAATCCATGTTTTAAAAAATAAAGAATCACATTATATGTTAGAACATTAATATTTATTTAATATAAATTTATGAGTAAAAAGTCTAAAATATTTAACTGGGTTAGAACGCAAAAAAATAGAAAATTTATTTATTTGACTCAGCTTTTCAGTGACCTGTCAGACGTCATGTTACATGTCTAAATAGATTTCATTAGGTACCTAATACACATACACTCGCACAATTTTTTGAAATATTGGTATATCAAAAAATATTATAGTGGACCCTATATGATATACAGGGAGTGATTCAAAAGTTGTACACTGGCTAAAAAACTTATGTAATAAAATTTAATAACATGCGTAGGTTTTCACCAAAAGTTACGGCTTCGGAAAAATACTTTAGATTCAGAACGAAACAGAACAACTGATCTTATGAATCTTAAAAAAATGCTAGAATACCATAAAGTAAACATTTCTAATTAAATAATAAAAACATTTCAAGTTGGCAATATTCGTGTAAGACGCACAAAGATATAGTTCTCTTTTTACTGGAGATCAGCAGGATTCGCTTTCAGAAATATTAAAGGTTCAGTCAATTTGTAGACAAACTATATTTTTACCCTTTTAATATACGAAGAATCCATGAAGGCCAATAATCTAGATACTACGTACAGTTTACTGTACTGTGGTTCCATAATAACCCCTCACATTTTATGACAAGGGAAAGTGTCGCACACTGGTTTCAAATTTCAAATTCAATAAATGAAGAAAATTTAATTTATTTTAATAACAGATTCTTTTTTGACTTTCAAACATATAACATTATTTTAAAATTTGCATTACTTTTGGAGAAATCGTTTTGCAAACTAAAAATGTATTACTTTTTGAATGTATTTTCTTGCTAAACGGATCATAATTTTAGGGGCGTCTGATCCGGCACGCCTAAACATATTTTAAAATAGTTTGCATTTTTGTAAAGATAGAAAATTAGACTTATCACATCACAAAAAAAAATAGAAAATGTTCAGTCTTTTATCTAAAAAAAAAGTTAAAATCATAAAAATTCATATTTTTTTCTGAAATAAAAAATTCGCTGGATTGAGAGTTATGTTGATGATTCAATACTAACATGATCAGTTACTGAATATTAGATTAGGGGAGGATACTTTATTCTTTAGATGTAAAATTATAAAATTATCCCCTCTCTCCCCCCCTCCATCACAGTGCAGCGAATTGGATATCTAGCGGGACAAAACTTCCGAAGCAAGGTTTGGGACTTAAATAGGAGGTAAGAATATAGCAAACGGTATAAAATAGTAACCATAAATATTAATCTAGCTTGCTTTGTCTTTTAGCCCCATAAGTAATTGGGTTTATGAATAAGGTGTGCAAGTTTTAAACATCGCTGGATATAAATGATAAAGATAATTATGTTATATATCCTATGTAAATATCACACATCTTTCCTTTATCATGAATCTAATATAAACATACATTTTTTGTTACCATGAAGGTTCAGGTATAGTATTGATAAAAGTGAAACCAGTATCAAATAAATAAGGATTAAATTATTATTAAAAGAATAACATTTTAATGATTTACTTTCTGTATGTATTTTGATTATTACAATTATTATCACTATTACAAATTATTATGGAGTGTCTAGTTATTATGTATCAGTTTATTTGTATGTTTTATATTTATTTAAATTTAACTAAATATTTGTTTTTGTTTTACTTCCGTAAATATATATTTACAATTATGTTGATTACCTTTTTGTTTATTGCGTTTAATTTGCTATTAATTTTATAAACAAGTGTGTTCGGTTAGCAGTTGTATTATTAGTATAAAATATTATTTTCCTCATAATACTTTGTATCTGACTTGTCTGCCTCTTTTCATATTTCAATTAATTCCCTTTAAAAAAAGGTAGGTTGACGTATCACATTTATGCAACACCCTGTATATACTAGTATAAGATAATAAAAATGCAGAAATGAAAATAAAAATTGATGTGTTCCAAGATTTAACTGAAACAACATTTCCCGCCCTTTAAATGAATTTGTCCGTTATTAAATCAAAACCCTGTATAAAAATATACTCGAAATTTTGTCAGCAGCGCGTTTGTTATTTAGGTTAATTTTCGATTTAAATTAGACTACTCTATCTTTGGTTGAAGTTGAGGCAATTAATTAAATAGATAACAATTTGTAATGGAGTTGAGACTTTATTTAAATAAAGGCTGTTACAGGGCTAGAACATGGGTGGGGATGGAAGAAAATATGTTCAAATATTTCTTGTCTTCTACAAAAAGTATGTGCAAATTTTCAAGAAATTCGGTTAAATAATTTCGGAGATACATATTTTTTCCGAAAATGGTCCTTTTTCAACCACTGTGTGTCGTGACTCCGGCAAACAGATTCTAAGTAATCGTGCTAATTTTGGTGTCACTGTAAGATATAAGCAACAATTATTTTATTCGAAAATCGGAGAGTTGGCTCGCAACATGAGGGTGCACTTTATTTACGTATATGGTAATGCTTTGATCCATTTTTAACAGCCATCAGCCACCTGCATGATATTGACATATTTTAGGGAATTACGACAAGCAAGTAACTTACCTTCTCTTTCCTTATATGAAATTTGTGGTTATTGTAAACAAACTAGACATGTCGGAGCTAATAAACCATTGAAGTATAATTACCTGAAAAAAAAAAGACAATATTAGTCAAATATTTCCACATATTTTTAATTTTAAAAGAGAAAACTTGTTGTATATGCCCAGATATAGTCGATATTAAATGGTAGAAAGAATATCAATGTTGCTAATCTGAAAAAAAGTATAGAAATCAAATAATAAGTTCGCCTAGTAAACTATTAGTTTCATTAAGTGACATATGCATTATTTCAATAGGACAACCAACATTTAATATACTTTTTCTAAATAATATAGCTAAATAATTTGAACAGAATGGTCGCCGATGATCTTGGTCAGCACAGATGCCTTTTCTTTTTTGCCATTGTCCAACCTGTAATACCATGGAAGGTGCATCCTGAGAGATCCAATAATGCCCTACAATGAGTAACCTAGCACGATAAAAATAAAACTCAAAACTTCTAATGAAATAGAAACTGTAATCAATCCTATGAAACTCCTAATTATCCCTCCAAACAGGGTAATTTTAAAGCACGACAATGTTTTTAAACGACCGAAAATCAATAGGAACGATTGAGTCTAAATCCAGACAACGATTGATATGAATTAAGCCAAAGACAAAATATATTCCCAATAGACGATCCATCGAATGTTAAATAAAATTGTATTGTATTCTTTGCATCCCTTCTATGACCTATTGTTTCTTTAACTTTACCGGTCTCAGATGTGTAATTTGTTTTTTTAAATGTGTTCAAGTTATTATGTCTTAGGATCGTTGTAACAGATTTGTTGTGTAACAAACACAAATCTGAAAAAATGTTATCAAAAAGCTTTAGAATTTACAGACAAGTAGTGTTATTTTATTTAAGTACATTACATATTCTATAAATTAAAATGATTGTGTGTTTGGCTAATCCGGATTCCACTAAAGTTTTCTGTTTAAGGCGGTTTACATTTCCCCACTACTTTAAATATACTTGCGAAAATTCAAAACAAAAGGCAGTTTAGAGTGGACACTTCCACGATTTCTGATACCAAAAAAAAAAAAAGAAAAGAACTATTTAACAGTAAGTTGATAATATTTTTTTTTCAATTACTAATAAATGGATTATTTTTAAACATATTATTAACTGCAACTGTGACCCTAGCTATAGAAAATAATGAAAAAAAAATATACTATACTATACTATTGTCGTTTTTTAAAACAAAAAAGTTGTCACTTTCATAAAAATTGTTTGCACAATAATAAGGCCGTTGTTACGGGAATGAGATTTTTACCGTAAATAGAGGTTTTAAAAATCGGCATAACCTAAGAACCTAATTCCTATAATCTATAATTCCTATAACTTTTGTTTTGAGCCAAAAAAAGTTCAGCAAATCAAAATTTCATATTATATGCCGGCATTAAAACAAAGTATTTTAAAAAAAAACACGAGCTTATAAGAGCTTCCATTCTTCTTGACATACTTAGGAGAAATAGCTGCTCATTGTTCGGAAAATAATTTATCCAGTGTCATGAACGCAGGTAACAAAGCTCGGATCCTTCTGCCTATCCTAGAACAAAGATGCTCAATTCCTTTAACGTCCGGACTATAAGCTGTCTATCCCATACGCTCTACATTTTTCGTCTAAGTATTCCTGTACTACACGTGCCACATGAGGTCTGCATGAGAATAAAATGTTCTCGTATTAAGCCTCTATGAGGGACAACACATCCTTCCAAAATATCGTGCACGTGTCTTTCAGCATTAAGAGTACCTCTTCGAATTAAGTATAACTGGATGCGTGTTTTTGTTGAAATGTCAACCCACACCATGACGAAACCGCCTTGAAAACTCACCCTCACACTAAAAGCCCATTCGGCATACCTTTCTCCTCTTCGACGCCTTACACGTTCTCTGCCACCTGGAGCCCTGAGGCAACACCTGGATTGTCCGCAAACAAAACATTTTTCCATTTATTCTCGGTCCTGTGACGATGTTCTCTAGTAAGCTCCGGCACCGCTGCTTCTGTAAAACAGGCATACTCCATTTAGTCTTCTTCTTACCGTTCTTTCGCTTATATTGACATTTCGAATATACTGCAATTCATTAGGAATTTTCACAGCGGTAAATACCGAAAAAATCGTGTATCTAATAGCAGAATAAAGTAAAAGTAAAATAGAGCTATCGAGGTAAACAAAAAATAAAATATTCAAGAAAGATGCATCTTGGTGAAAAACAAATTTGATGCATGTTCAAAAGTTAGACTAAACTAATTTTTGATTCCCCTTGTATAACACATCATAGGGAAGTTATTTTCCGTGCAATGAAAAAAGTTACAGACAGCGGGATATTTAATATGTGTTTTGCTACAAGATAATTAAAATCAGCCCAAAACCAAAAAGTATTAACCGCTAAATTCGGTTATTATCTTAAGGTGGCCGATTTTCATGCCGGTCAATATATATACATATTTATTTATGTATATTGCCTCTATATAATTTTATGTTCGAGTTCATATTTGTTTATTTTTGTATATACATTTTGCTAAATTCACGTTATATTCTGTGTGCAATACAAATATATTTTTGATGTAATTTTTCGAATAAATTATGTACTTTTATATAATATCTTCAAGGGTTTTAATAAAAATAAATACATTTACCGCGATAATTCGGATTTCTGATAATTCGAAAAGACCGTGTTTTAATTAGCTCGGATTATCGAGTCTGTTATTTTAGTCAATTTTTCTTTAGGATTATTTTATGAATAATTTTCTGAACAATTTCCAAATTTTAAACATATTCGATTTTAACAAAAACATTAATATTAATTACATTAATAAAGATTAAGTCTACACAATCTTCCGCATTTCACGTATGTTTGCTTTATATCATTTAATTTTTAAGCATATTAAAAGCTCCTGTAAATAAAGCATTATCTTTTGAATAGATAAACAGAACTCAAACGATGGACATTCGCTCTAATGATCTCTAAGCAGTCCCTTTAAGGTTTAAAATACCGCTTAATGTTTAATGCCTTTGCATTTATTACGGTCTTAACAACCATTAACACGCAATTTTGGACAATTTAGAGAACATTAAATCGCAGGTTTTCGTTAAAAGAAGGGTAATTACATTTAGAGGTGTTGCATAATATTTGTTATTTGCACCTTTATTCACTGTGAAACTTTACTGATGATGTGATCAGTTTTATCACTAATTTTCAATTTATTAACGATTTAATTGTAATAAATAGTAATATGTATATTTCACTATTATTTACAGGTATAAGGTAACAACACTAGAATAAAGCATCAACCAAAATTCCATAAATCCTGCTCAATGTGTCCCCCATTATTTTCCATATGCTTTTGTAACTCTAATTTTTAATTATTTTATATTGCAGCAGGGAGTCTTACGAACTAAACGTTTAATATGTACCCAAAAAAAGAAATCCATTCTTGAGGATATTCTAAATTTAAATTTTCTGGCTCTATTACAACATTATGTAGGTGCTCTATCTTACTGTCACATTATGCGTTTCACTACCATGGCCATTAAACACAGTTCACTGCATCATTTTGTTTCGCCATATTTGATTTTTACCAAAATGTTACCAGGTCGTCTCTATATGACTCTTAAATTTTGACTAAAATTTGTCAATTGAATTTGTAGTTTTAGCTATGCCACGAACAGACAGACCAACGGCGTTTTATAAAAATAAAATTACGTATTTTTACTAAAAATATACAGTATTTTTTTTATAAAATGAGTAAAATAAGTCATATTATAAATGTATAGAAGATGTAAATACCGTTTTGCTTGATCAACTGAATGTTATCACTTTCAAAAAATGAAAAACGTTGGTACCTCATATAAAAGTATAAAGAATAATGTTTTTCGCAAATTAGTATATTAGACGTATATATAAAACTCTACTTAAAAAACAATTTGGCAGTGCAGAGAAATTAAAATTCTTTCGACGAATAAATTATACTGAGCACCGAACAAATTTAATGAGACTCTTATTTAAAAATACAAGATAAATTCAGCAAGTTTCCACTATAATTATTTTTCTTCAGTCTGTTCTAGTTTCGTCGTTGCTTCGTGTCGCATTTAGCTGAAATTGCTGAAAGAATTGATGGGGACTGACCTAATGACCTACACAAACTAATTTATCCCACGTTGGCTTTCGGAAGTTCGTTAGTTCCTGCAGGAAACAAATTAAATTGGTTTTGACGCTAATACGAAGCCTACACGATAGTCTATTATGAAGCAGGATCGGTCTCAGAATTTGTAATACCGTATACGATTAGTAAAGAGTAGCCTAAAGAAAACTTGTCTAAGCTTAACTTAATCCCCAATATCATTGTTAAGTACATTTTACTTAATATACTTCTAAAAAGCCAAGTATGAGTTCTTCATTTCATTGTACGCAAACTATTATATACATTCTGTAATCTAAAAGTCCCACACATGTTCAATAGGATTCATGTCCAGGGAGAGTGCAGGCCAGTTCAGTCGAGTTATTTCTCCTTCATTTAAGGCTTATTCGACCATCCTAGCTGTCTGGAGGCAGACGTTATCATCCATAAAAATAGTTATTGCCGATTTGTCATCGTAGTGGATAAATTATTGGCCTGATCACAGTTTCCACATAAAAATGGGCGTTCATTACGTCAGGAATATGAATGAGCTTCGTTCGTCCATCGTACAAAATGCCACCCCAGAACATCCTTATCAAGTTCCTCCTTGATAGGGAGCAATCTCAAGAGCTGTATTTAAGCGATGCTGCCTTTCCGCTTCTCTCTACACTCGCTGACGATAGGCATCTAACGTTTCTCCACTGAGGTAATAACCAATTTTGGGGTTCTATAGACCATTGCAGCCTCCTTCGTCTATGTTGCAAAGTTAATAAAGGCACCCGCAGTGGGCGTCTATGTAATAATCCAGCATTATGAAGTAGCCGACAGTGGTAAGTTCGTTGGAACTGAGATCGTAGATGTCGCATTGGCACTGATCGGTTTCTTCTAGCAAACTGGGCAAGGTACCGTTTTCGTCGCCTTTCACGATATTTAACACAATATTGTATTCGAACTGAGCCATACAATCTGATCGCAAACAGTAAAATTATACAAATTCCACTAAGAAGATTTTGTTTTACAACATTTTTAATAAACACTTATTGGGGAATTCGTACACATAGCCACAGCAGTATGCTATGCAAATGAATTAAGATATTGGAATGGTGCAAGACTTGCCGATGCACACAATTCTTTTTGGATGCTCTCCTCTACATTTGTAGGGAGATGGAATGGTTCTTGCAGCAATTGTCAAATTATGTCCTTTAGAGAAAATCAATTCCTCTGCTTTTGTTAATGAAATAGATGATAAATTGATTACGGTATTCTGTAATGGCTGTACTGACTGGTGTTCGCTGCGCAGAGTTTCAAACTTCTTTTGTTGGGAGTTGCTGGTAAATCCTTTCTGCTTTCTGGAAGGTGATTTTGTCTAATGTTGAAAACGAATTCATTTTAAGCGTAGAAGCTAATTTTAGGTGTAACTGTAGAAGTTTGCGGGCGTTTGTGTCCAGATCAAGACGAGTTGCCATGATCCTCTCCCTTACGAGAGCCATGCTAGAGCGACTTCCTGCCCCGCCTTACTACAACATGATGATTGACTTGAAGAAACTTGAGAATTATTTCTTCATTACGACATCTTAGGAGGAAGGACAAGTGGCAAAGCATCTTCTTCTGGCTGGTCCCTATTGAGGTAGATAGAACCAATTAAGAAATCATGGTTCTTGAGTTAAGACCGTGTCAAATAGACATTAACATCTTCAGGGATCTTCACTGCATGAAATCAAAACACTAAATGAGCTCCGATGAGCAGAGTTCAGGTATTTATACCCGACCTATGCCCACCGACTTATGCACGTTCTTATATTAAATATGATTTACTGAATATTCGTTTCTAAGAAATATGTTAAAAAAATTACATTTGCGCAAGTGAAAAATCACCAACGCTCATGCTATTTGTTAATAAATTACGTAGAAACTCGTTTTTCCGAATATTTCCTAAAAAAATAGATGCACTAGGGATATTAGCCCCGATAAAAACCTCTGCTTCTAGCTTTTAAAAGGGAAGTATTGTAATCGTGAAAAAATTACCCTCCGAAATTGTTTCAGGTCTTTACATGTCAGGGTCCCTAAGTGACGATAAACATGTTTTCTCGATTCCGTCGATCTGTATATCTGTTGGTCTGCCTCTTCGCGGCATAGCTAAAAAACTACATAACCGATTTACTTCGCATGTTGGTCAGAAATTAAGGGTCATATGGGAATGACCTGGTTGATAAAAATTCAATATGACAAAACAACATGGCGCCGTAGTGAAATGTTAAAAAAAATATTATTAAAAAACTACTTATCCAATTCAGTTCAAATTTTGCACTAAAATTAATATGATGCAGGATTCAACTGGTAAAATGTTGGTATGAATCTAGGAAGACGAAAGAGAATAACAGCTTAATAAAATATTTAAAAATTCGGCCTGAAAAAACTAATTATAGACTGATTTCAAATTGTATACTATAACTAACTGTGGTATAGATATGAACTAGTAACATTGTAGTACTAATTCAAGATGGCGGCCAAATAGAATGTTTGTAATCGTGAATAAATTACCCTACCAGGTTCAAGGTTTTAACGTCCCTAGAGGCCAAAAATCAACTGCATAGTTTAAAAACTACTTATCACATTTACTTAAAATTTTAGTTAACAATTAAGGGTCATATGGGAATGACTTGATAACATTTTGGTAAAAATCCAATATGACCAAACAAAATAGCGACCTACTGAAATGTTAAAAAAATTATTACTAAAAAACTACTTAAACAATTTATCTCAAATTTCGCACAAAAATCAAGTATTATATAGGAATCAACTGGTAAAAATAAAATAACAAAATGGCGGCTTAATAAAATATTTAAAAATTCAGCCTGAAAATACTATTTAACGAATTGATTTCATATTGTTTGCTATAACTATGGTATAGAGATGAACTAGTAAACTTCGCGATACAAATGGGTTGAACAAAATGGCGGCCAAATAGAGTGTGTAGAGTGCTTACACGTCTTCAACTTTTAGCGACCCTAGGTTGCCAAAAATAAGTTGTATCAATTCCGTCAGTCGGTTTGTCTGTCTGTCCGTCAGTGCCCGGCATACCTCAAAAACTATCAGATTGACTTCAAATGTTAGTCAAACATTAACGATCATATGGAGATGACCTGGTAACATTTTGGTCAAAATCCAACATGACGAAACAGAATAGCGGCCTAGTGAAATGTTAAAAAATTATTACTAAAAAATAAATTATCCAATTTATCTCAAATTTCACACAAAAAGCAAGGAATCAACCTGAAATATTTTGGTATGAACCCAAGATAGCAAAACAAAATAGTGGTCTAATAAATTATTGATAAAAAGAAGTCGAATTTAAGACGCAGACACAAAATGACGGCCAAATAAAATGTCTAAAAAATCAATGCAAAAAATTATTTTTATTCAGTTGACTTAACATCTTGCAACAAAATTAAATATGATACAGGGATTAACTGGTACGAATTCAAAATGACGATACAAAATGGCGGTCTTAAAAAATCACTGTAAAAAATCAATTTATTATAAATTAAGTTAAAAAGCGCATAGGGAGAAATTAGTAAAATATTGGTAGGATTCCCATATGGTGGAACAAAATGGTGCACAATAAAAATGTTTTAAAAGACGGTATACTAAATGATTATGTGCGGAACTAAATTGGATTAGACCTTACTATTCCTAATGAAAGGAATGCTTTGTAACGAGGGAAGTTCCGGGTAAAGGAAATTTACCGATTTTTTTAAGATTGTATACACTTTTATTTTTTAAACTCAAACTAGATTGTTTTTTAAGCAATTTAAACTCAAACAAACGGTATTAGATAAAAGTTTTTATCAGTTGGTCTGTACTTGTTAAATTTCTAAGCAATCTAGTTTTCGTAAAGAATAAAAGTGTATCCAATAAATAGAGTTCTTATGCTTTAAACAATTTTGTCACAAACGACGTTTTGTAAAGAACCCATCGATATTATAGAATCGTACATTTTTGCCTAGATCCGACTCTGCTGAAAGGGGATTATTCATGGTAATAGTGGGTGCATTGAAATCAATACAGGTCATTTCGCCACTAATAAAAACAAGACCATTTTAACACAATCAAGAATTAACTAAAGTATCAGAGGTTGTTGACGTTAAAACCACAAAGGGATAGCTCTAAAAATAATGCAATATCCAGGAACAAAAGAAGCTGCATTGAATCCGTTACCTATAATTACATTCCCCAGACCTAATCAGAGATAATTTAAAAATAGCTCAGCCCATAAAAGGGATTCTATATAATATGCAACAATAGAGGGTATTATTATTAAATTCTAAATATTATTCCTAGTAAAACGCGGATTGCGAATAGAAGACGCTTGATGCATGTCAATGGACGTCAGGTAATGAGTTATTATTGTATGGTTAAATATTTTTAAATTTATTATCAGATCTAATAAGAGCGGTTTTTGTTGCGGCATGAGTATAATGAGATGCGTTTCAAATCGACGGACATCTGAGAAAACGAAGAAACAACTAACAAAATTAATAACAATAAGATTTCCGGTATACATTTCAATGTTTGTTATAAAGAAATCCTGTTAGCTACTTCAATACACAGCACACTATTTTATGTGCTACAGTTACAGTGTTTCCTTTACGTTTTCTCCCGATTTTTGCGGGACGTTCCGGTTTTTGACACAAGTATGAATGTTCCGCGCGGGAACACAAAAATCCCGATTTTTTAACAAGTTGTAATTTAATTGTAGTTTCTACACTTATTTTTTTCCTATGAGCATGTGGAAAGTAAGCACTTTCCGCACGCATGTTAGTGCGAAAAGTAAATTAGCGCTTGAAAAAGACAAATTATTTTTTTCAACTCTATCAAAAGTATTAGATTTTTTTTTCAAATATTATTAAAAACCCACTTAACAGAAAGAAGCAATATCTCATCTAGGATTGTATTTCTTCAATATCCTAAAAAACTCATCCCATTATTTATATTATAATTTTGACTTACATGGTATTATACTCTCATATCATTCCAGTTAGTTTAATGTCAAGTAACCTTAGTTACAATTGTTGCAACAATAGTGTTAATAGACAAGTCTCGGTTGCGATAACACCAAAAAGCTATAATAACAATTTATGCGTCTGTGCGTGATTTAGTTTGTGTAGTTATCTGCTATTTTGTGCTTTTAAAAGACCGTTTCGCTACTCACCATGCAAGACACAGAGGAAGATGTAATTCCTGATTTTGAAAGAAGCTGAATTCAGCTTACAGGTATTGCTCGAAAAATCCCGCCATAGGCATGAAAAGGAATACAAAGTTTTTACACAATGAAAAGTGAAGAAACAGGTAAAATCTGTATTAAATTAAAGTATTTCTAGTTTATTATGGCAAAAACCTGAAACCTGCAAATCTTCTATGCTATCGTCAATTTTTTCAAATTGATTATCAAAACAAACAAAGATGTTTACATTTTTTAAACGGAAAAACGTAGGACACCGTCAAAAAAAATCCAATGTTTTTTTAAAAAGCTGAAATGGCATAAACATTTTCCGAAGGACCTGATGATGTCTATTTGTTAATTAAAGATGCGACCATTATTGGATTGGCAGATGCATGTCGTCACGAAGATCTTACTAAATTAATCATAAATAACATTGAAGACAAAGAGACCCTAATCTACTAATAATAATACTGATACAAAAACTCATATTTCCAGAACATTTTTAATTGGTAGAGATGCAGTTCACCTTCAGCTTTATAGGAAATATGTAGCTCTACGTCCTTCGAACACACCTCATCGTCGTTTTTTTGTAAACTACAAACAGGGAAAATGCACAACACAATGTGTGGAGATTAATACATGGGAAGATGCCATCCAATATTGCCAGATACATGGGATTGCCAGATCCAGAAATGTACACGGGTCACATTTTTTGCCGATCTTCCGCCACAATGTTATCCACTACCATGGCAGAAGGCTATTTGGAAGACTCAATAGAGAACAAAAAACAAACTGCAAATAAAATTTTTACCGGAAAGAGAGTTGAAGGTGAAGCTGTTTCATTTCCATTCCAAACAGTAGTACAACTTATAATAAACAGTGTTTAAAATTGACATCTCCTCTAAATGGAAATAATTCGACAAACTGTACATTCAATATAAACGTTATAACCTACAGTAAATAATTGTTTAATAAAATAATAATTTAAAAATATATTGTTATTTTTATCTGTGAATAAATGTAACACGTATGTGCATTTTATAATTATTTTTGAAAGTCGCTAAAGGTAAATGCAGCTTAAGAATTATGAAAATCACATTTGACATATTTAAAATTCTAATCAATTCTAATAACGTACTTCATTTCACCCTCCTCACTAAACTGCATTTGCTAATACATAGGTACGTAATTTATGCACGCTCATAGAAAAGTGAGTTTTTTGCACTAGTTAAGTAAATAACTATTGTATCACTTTCCGCACTAGTTAGGTAAATAAATATTGTAGCTTTTCTATCAAGGAAAAATAGGTGCAGACGACATTCCCAGTTCCTCAATTACCGTTCCCCAAGCTTTTAGAGAGAGAGTTATTATGGAAAGTTTTTATTATGGAAAGTTTAAATTAATAAGAAATGTTCAGAAATGTTATAAGCTTTCAGAAATCGTAGGAAATTATCCGAAATGTTGGAAAATTATAGAAAATTAACAAATATATTGGGAAATTTTAGAAAAATATTAGAGAATTTATGAAACATTTTAAGTTTTTTTTAAATAATTTCGGAAATCGGAATTAGCTGTAGAAATTTTTGACTTATGAGATGCCTTTTGAATTTAATACTTTGTAATTATAAATAAACATGAGCCACAGTTCAAGTAGTTTAATTTCAGAAACAGATAGAATGAAGAAATTAGAGTTAATAAAAATTATTAAAAATAATGGACGTTCTGATGTCAATCATTTAACAGTTGGTTTAAATAATGTTACAATTTTCATTATTCTACTTTTGTATTTCAAGTGTTTGGAAACAAATAAATATGTCTTTTATGTTTTTTATTGTTTAGAGTAAATTTTGTTAATTATTAAATATTATAAAAAGCCTTGTTACCGATTTTTGAGAGAAAATATCGGAGAACGCTGGCGCTGGCTAGATATTTAAACTACTATACAAGTGCAATTTATTAAAATTCTTTACTTTAAACAGCGGCCATAATTGGTAAACAAAATGGTTTATTTGCAAAGGGTTTTCTACATACTGTAGGGATATTTTATGTTAAAATTGTGAGATCTAAGTTTTAAGTTACATTGATCCGGTATATACGAGGAGTAGAATAGAAGTAGTATTTTTACAGGATTGCGAATAGAAGACGTTTGATGCATGTCAGTGGACGTCAAGTAAAGAGTTATTATTTTATAGTTAAATATTTTTACGTTGTCTAATTAGAAGGGATTTTTTGCGGCCTGCGTGTAATGAGAGACGACATACCGGGATCTCGGAAAACGAAGAAACAGCTAATAACAACAAAATACACATTTCAATGTTTTTTATAGAGAAATCCTGTTAGCTAATTCATATAATAATGCAATCCGTAAAATTGAACTTTATTTTGAATGGTCATAATTTGTAAATAATTGCATATTGTATAGTACGTTTTGAAAACAGCTGTTTTCACACGAATGTCACATTAGTGCAAAAAGTGGTTTTTAAACGTATTACACACTGTATTTTTTCTACGACTGTACTTGGGGCGTATACTTACATTCACTGTGTACCCTCTACCTTTTGCATGGCAACATAACTTTTAATGACAGAAATAATTTAAATATTTATGACACTTTGACGTTGAAAAGTAAAACACAAACAAACCAACTATATATCACATAAAATAAAATATGAAGTAGGCTGTACTTTGCACACGAAGCAATTTGAGCCGTGGGAAATAATATCCTACCCTACAACATGGGAAAATAGAGCTTATTTTAAGAGTTAGAAAAAACTGTTAAATGTAAAAGTTCTAGAGTTTACTACGAAACTTATAGAGACCTATTATTTATGTCTACAGTATGTCAAATTTGTAGCAAAACCAAAAAAAAAAGGTATATTATATGTCACGTCAAGTCAAGGACACTCGTCTTGCTGGTTATAAATACACTGGGACATATCTTCAAAGGTACTTGAGAAATTTGATATAAAACCCCACCTTATAGGGCAATATGTTAGAGAGAGGGAAACCCTTCTACTACATAGTGGAGGTAATCGGAATACATTGCTTCGTATGGCAGGGTTTTTTTCAAACTTCTCGCGTGTATTTAAAGATAAAAGTGTCAAACCTGAACAAGAAGCTCTTCTATAGACATGTAATACACAAGAAGTTCCATTTAAAATGTGGTTTGGGTCTGCTATACATTTTTAATACATTCTATATACATAAATAATAATTTTCTATAAACTACGTAGTAAACTCTACAACTTTTACATTTAACATTTTTTATATCTCTTAAAATAAGGCCAATACTAAGGGTGGCGAATTATAAGAAAACACCCTTCTATCTTAAAAATACAAGCCGTGTCTATATTTTTTAGAGAATTTATATTTTTAAAAGATAATACAAGAAAAATCCTATGACTTTTTTGTATTAAATCGTTAAAACAGTAGGTAGGTGTCAAATATACATGTAAACTCTGTACATATTTTCGACCAATTTTAAAACAGTATTTTTAAAAAAATATTTTTTTTTCTTAATAAAATATTAGAATATAATAGTTGCGCTTTCTTAAGTATGTTACATTAGAGCGTTTGAAAACTGACCTAAAAAAATAAAAATTTAATTTAATACGTCAAAATCAAATATTAAAAGGGGCTTATAGAATAATATGGATAAAATAGGAATGTATAGCTATATATCTATAAACGAGGAATTAATATCTTTTATTAACTGATTTTTCGATATTTCAATAAGTGTTTTCGCGCCACAAAAATCCGGCAATTACCGTGCATAACGTCAAAAACCGTAATGATTTGGCACTGCTGATTTCACAAATTCGAAATTATATCGAAAAAAAGAAGAAAATAACCTCAGTTTGAATTTACTAGTTAATTTCTTCGGTTGGTCCTCGACTAGTACGGATTTTCACACGGTAGTGCCAAACAATTCCGGTTTCCTCTGTGGATTTAGGTGAAAATCATCAAGCTCAGAGTGGAAGACCTCCCTGCCAGAAGGAATCCAAGTGACGAGAATGTGAGGATTCCTAGTTTCTTTTTTTCGGGAATTCCATGTCAGTACCACATGGGGCTGGGGCGGGAATGTTTCCGAGAAGAAATTCGAAAAAAGCGATTTGAGGAGACCAATGAAACCTGATGATCTTCAAAAGAAAAAACTTTTTAATTTTAGGATTGTTTAATTTGAAATATTTTGGTACTTGGGTTGCTATTTCAAAATGGGCATACATGAATAGTGGATTAAAGAGCTAAAGGAGACTTAGTCCAAAGAAAAGCTATTCGCCTTAAGGAAGCAACATCATCGGAATTGTGAGCGATCTGCCTCTTTTTACAGATATTTTCAATGAATTAATTAGTATCCGTTATGCTTTCCTTAGTCATTCCTGGTAAGAAGACACGATCATCGCCCCGCATGCATTCCTTCACCGTCTAACTGCAAAGGCCAAGGACCTCCTACTTTGTTTGCTCATTTATTCCCAGAGTCTCCCGATTATGGAATGTATTACCAGCAGAAGGTCTTTCCCTCTTCCTCTAATCTGCAAGTCTTTAAATCGTCAATAAACTTTCCCGCTCTTCACTTAAAGCAACTACTGTAACTAGTACTTAGACCTTAGTAGTCTGCTCATAGATTAAAAAAGACTGTTTTAAAACCCCTGAATCAATATGGACATTTTCCTGACCACGAAAATCAACTCCTTTGCCCGAAATATACCTAGATTTTGAAAAAGCTCATAAGTAAACATAGAACGAAAGCTTTCACGGCTGATGTGGACAATTAAGAAATCATGTTTCTTGGAATTAGACCGTTTCAAAAAGGAATCACTTTCCGAAAAGGAAGCCTTAGAGTCGTCTATATTAAAGCCAAAGTCGTGGTTCAGATATGTAAACGACACTTCTGTAATATGGCCGCATGGTCCAGAAAAACCTCTGTGTTTCTTGACCCTCTGAGTCAGCAACATCCTAATATAAAATGTACAATGGAAATTTAATCAGAAGGCACGATTCCCTCTATAGATGTTTTTGTGCAAAGGAAAGGGGATGATTCCTTAGGACACTCTGTATGTAGATAATCAATACATGCGAACAGATACCTAAATGGAAATTCACATCATCATCCTGCATAAAAGCAATCAATTAATAATTCTTTAGTTTATAGAGCCCTCGCGATTTGTGACGAAAATTCTTTACAATCAGAAAGAGAGAAACTGACTCAGGGGTTAAGAAGGAATGGATATTGCACTGAGGATATTAGACGGTCAATTAGAAAATATAATAATCCTACTTCCGGAATTGAAACTGATAAGGAGTTACCGATAGGAAATGTAGTTCTTCCTTTTATACACACAACTACATACAAAACTACAAGGTTACACAAGAAAATTGGACAATGTTTCCGATCGCCAAAGAAAGTCAAATTGTACAAACTGCTGTTCATTAACATTCCTCTGGATATGTTATAAATGAAAAAGAAACCAAAGTTCTCGTATTGGTCACATAAACGGAAAATTAGAGAATATTGAAGTTTTTAAGCACCCTAAACATTTTAATAGAGATACGGGCTTCATTCTACATCATACGGGGAAACCGATCATTACACTTCGTTTGGTAAACAGTCTCTCCGAGCTCATTGAGTGTTCCGATCTCGTGTAGTAAAGAAGGCGAAACGTCGGAAAGTGATTTCATTTTAACACGGTCTAGTCCCAAGAACCAGGATTGTATAAATTAGTATTTTTATCAGATAAATTAATATTTTAAATAGATAAATAAAAAATCACCTATACCTATAGTAAAACCCGCATAAAACTTTCACGTTTTTGTGAAAGTAGGAATCTCTAATTCATATCTATTCAGTAAACTCTTATTAATAATTATTAAAGTTCAATGTTGCATGTAACTATACACACAAAAAGTAGAAAACCATAAAACTAAAAAATATATATAATAACTTAATTTTATAGCTTTGGTATTATAAAAAGCGGTTACAGTAATCTCATTATATTTTTATGTCATTGTTTCGTCAATTATTTCTATTTATAATTACCATGTGGTTAAAATATAATGAAAATGCCCCTCTATCGCAGTCTTTTTTAACCGACATCAAAAAAGGAGGAGGTCCTCAATTCATCCCTATGTATGTTTTTTTGGGGTATGTACACAGAATCTTCTGGAACGGTTAAACAAATTTGGATGATTTTTTCAGGACATATAGTATAGGTGACATAGCGAGAAAATCTAAATGGCAGAATGGCGTTATTTTGATTTTATTTTGCGGTAATTTTGACTTTGCATGATATTTAGTGTATGATTAGAGTTAACCAATAAAAGTAATTGTGAATACTTTGAACTTTTTTGTGCCAGTAAGCGTCGCGGAGTGAGGGAGGGGCGGAGAGGAAAGGAGGATGATCTAAAAAATATCGTGTTGCTTATAGTATTTGGGGATTTTCAAGACAAGAAATTCAATTTTATTAATAACTTTAATTTTATACATTTGGTATGCTAATTTTTATGGATAGCGATTACATATAATATTAATTATCGTGTTTCTAGCAAATTTGGGTATAGTAATGGACCTCACTATCTGTTTATTATACTAGGGTCGCCCAAAAGTACATGCAGCCATTTAAATTACTGTAAAATAAGTAGGTATATAGTTATATTTCTTAATTTCTGTCGCGGTTTAGGCTTAACTTTTCGAAGCTTTGTAATAACACGTTGCCCAAATAGAACTACGAAGCATGAAAAACAAATTAAATAAAAAAATACAACCTGCCTCAAAGAAACAACCTAATTTTAATCGATTTGACTTTTTTTAAGTCGGTGTTAAACTAGTAAAATAGTTAAAGGATTAAAATAAAGATCATTATGAGACTAGCCGTAAATATTATCAGACAAAGCGCTAGCCGAGGCAGATACCATGGCGTGTCTCATAATGAATGTTTCGATCCGAATAACATACAAAACTTTATCTTCTGGCCTCAAATGGGTCAAAAAATGTGCAAATTTTGTTAAAAAAATTTTCCGAATGACAGTCGTTTTCTCGTTGCTAAGTTCATTGTTTCAAAAGGAGAATGAGCATATTATGGTCATAGGACTATAATAAATCAATTACAGCCCTAGGACTATAATGAATCCGTTTCAGTGCTTAGTCCAAAAAAATTGTCATTTTGATACTAAAAATGACGATCAAAATTATGTCATTATAACAGACGACAAACATTGCTTAAGGTATTAGATAACCAGAAATTAATTATCAAAGAAATGATACATATAAAAAAAGAAAAAAATGAAGTAAACGACAAACAAGACATACAAAATTTAAGTCAAATATTTGATATTTTAACGTCTTTATAAAAACATAGTATAGTTTTATTTTAACCCATCTACGATATTATTTTTGAAATGTAGTATATAATTGTAAATGTCTGATTTTATTCTAAGGTTTAAATTAAAAAATAAAAAATATGTATATATCTTTGAATTCCTCACAAACGAAGTAAGAACACTTTTGTACCTATAACTGTGACACATGAGTTGCCTGACAAATCACTAACTTGCTACCTACCTACGCAACTTTATATATATATATATATATATATATATATATATATATATATATATACAATTTTAAATTATTTATAAGAAATTTTATAATTTGATTACTAAATGTTTTTTAAATTATTCGTACATAGAAAAGAAAAGCTTTATATATGCAAAAAAATAAAGGAATGACCAATTTTTGAAAAAGCCTGCTATGATAGGGAAAACGTCAATTTATCTCCATTATTTTTGATTCTACAAATAAAACTATACACAAGAAAGAAGTCCAATTAATCTATCTTACAGTGGTGTGTATACAATGCTCAACCTAATTCAATCTAATTTGTTTTAGGCAATCTGTCATCCTTCTATGTTGTGCCTTCAGACTTAATCAGTACACTCTCTCTATTTCTTTCTTCATGTTAAAAATAATATTTCTATCTTTTTCACTCATGCCCCTCCACTCTCATGTTCAAAAATTCTCGAAAAACGTGTTTGCCACTAAACCAAATAAAGTTCCATCATGGACATATTTTTAAAAGTTTTTAATTTTAATTTTCGTCATTAAGTATCTAATTTCAAAAAATTTAAATAAACAGAATGATGATTCCTAAATGTGTCTCCTGCATAGTATATTTTTGTTTTAATAGCAAACCCACATTGGTGAGTTCAAACTTATTAAAATTATTAGTCTGTTTCTAACTTGTTTTTTTTTTAAATAAATTATTTGTTGAAAAGTCCTGAGGTAGGGATAAAAATAATCCCGAAAGCTTGACTAAACAATAAAGGGTTCCACTACTTATTTGGGCTTTTATATATATGAACTGCATCTCCACTATCCTGAAGTTTTCATTTTTCTTGTTAACTAGTCAGTTGCGAGTACGAATATATATATATATATATATATATATATATATATATATATATATATATATATATATACATTTTTTCTCTTTCTTTAAACTCAATTTACAAAGCAGTGCCGTGGAGCTAAGTAAAAATTATGCTAGAAACCAGCATTACCACATTATCACAACAAATCTTGGTCTCGTCGACATCTTTGCATATATAAATAATACCACTATACATGGAAAGCCATAATAGTCACACAATGCCTTACCATCTAAGATCGTTTAAATTATTCACCATTTCCTTCCTGCTAGTTATATATTCTTCGCGTACGGAGGCACTTAATAATTATTAATTCGAGAAAGCTTTCAGCGCCAAAGAGTTAATGCCCAAGTAAATTGGAAACAGAGGCAAATATCAAAATTTGTGGCATTATATTCATTCTAACTAGGGCAAAATGTAATGCTCAAAATTCCTTGGTTTACTTATTACCACTTAAAATACATAGACCCCTATAAGATTACCCAAAAACGTTTATATACAATATCTACCTAATAACTTTACCTGATTACTATTCCTTTTTAGTTTATTCTGTTTGTGCTATTTTATTTTTTACAATTTTGGTTATTAATTTTTTTTAATTAGAACAAAATACACTTTTTTATGAATAAAACACTTATCGCACTTGCACTGTCTTTAATTTAAATTATTCGCAACGTTTCGATCAGCATAGTTTCCTCTTGAGAACGGTCGGAGATACATCGCTGATAGAAACTAGAGGTTTAAAATTTCCAGAAAAATTGAGTGCCTCAAAAAAAAACGGTTTACTTCTAGAAAAAGGAAAATCACCGAAAAATTGAACTTTTCTTATAAACTAGGAAAAAGTGGTCTAATTAACCAGTTTTCCGATGTATATTTAATAATATATTTTTTTAAATTTTAGAAAATATTTTAAGAAAAACCGATTAAAATACATATGCTGTGACTGATACCGCGTCAGTCCAACGGTTATTTTGGCCGCGCCGGCGCCGCGCCAGTTCCAGAGGTACTATACGCAGCTTTTTCCCAAAACCATGATTTCATTAAATTTGTTTTATTTTGTGATTAGCTATGAACTTATTTAAAAATGCTCAAAACGTTTTTTGGTTATATAATACAGAGTATTACATTTTTTATTTAATTTCGGTAATTTATTTATATAGAAACAAGAGTTGTAAACATATTAATTAAAACCCAGGGTTTAAAACGTGTTTAAAACACCATAACATGTTATAAACTGTTTGGTTTCAAAAATATTTGATTTAAAATGGTAGTTTTAAACGCATTTACTTGTTTATTTAAACTTTGGAAAAATCAACCTAAAATTACATATTTAATAAAAGAACATTAATATAATAAAAAAAAACAATTATACACCACGCAGAACACATAGGTTGAACTATAAAAACAGATTTTTAAAACACATAGTATTTTAAGCATCACTTTAGAACTAATAACATGTAAAATGGTTATTTATGATATGTGTTGAAAGTATTAAAATTCTTTTAACACAAGTATCATACAATAATTATCTACAAACGGTAATAAAAATACCACCGTTAGAAATTGAATTTTTAGGATTTTTAATAAAATGGAAGCAGATAGTTTTAAATAGCATGTTGATGATGAAGTGGCCAATCGAGCTACCTTGGATTTGTTGCCCAGCAAAGCACGAATGCAATATGAGATTTCTTACGATTAGTAAACGTTAAAAAGATTGTTACTAAAAATCTAGTTATCCAATTTACTGCACAAAAATCAACTATTACGTAGAAATAAACTGATAAAATTTTAGTAGATTCCAAGATCGCGAAGCAAAATCGCGGCCTGATAAAGTACTAAAAAAAACTTTAAAATTTGTACAAAAATTAATAGGGTTTAAAAAATTATTATTAAAAACTATTTATTCAGTTTTAGTACGAATCCAAAATGGCAAAACAAAATGGTAACCTGATAAAATGTAGTATAAAAAATCAGTTCGAAAAACTAATTATTCGACCGATTTCAAATTTTGGGCAAGAATTACATGTGATATAAATATGAATTAGTAAAATGTTGGTTCGAATTCAAGATGGCGGAATGAAATGACGGCCAAATAAAATGCTTAAATATAAGCGTAAAAAAATGTTCTTATTTAATTGACTTCAAATTATTTTGTTCAAAAATTAGATGTGACATAGGGATAAACAGGTAAATGTTTTATATGAATTCAATATTGCGGAACAATATGATACTTATTTAATTGATATACTTTTTACTCAAAATCAAGTGTGACAGATAGAAATTGTTTGAAAAAACAATATAGAAAAAATTGGTAAATTGGTTTTACCCGGATGTAAGATAGCATATATAATAATATGTACTATAGACACATTAATGAATAGCTACTTGTTGACGGAAAAATTCATAACGATTCATAAGTTCGGGATAAACCCAATTTAACGATTTTTCAATATCAAAAATCTCGACTTTTTGATCAGATCTAATAGTCATGAAAATTATAATTTTTATGGTACCATTATAATTGGCAACTGTGACACTTAAAAAAAAATTTTGTTTCATTGTTACATATGCCATCTTAAACTGTGAAATTAGACAATTTTGATACTTCAACCTGCCTGGTAAATACAGCCTTGAAACGCAGTAATCGTTTAAAAAATCGAGTAAAAATCTATTTTCTTACCAGTAGCTTGCATATTAACAAAGAAGCAACAAAAGCACTATACTTCTCAATTTAAACATTTTTTTAAAACTTAACCTTTTAGAAACACATGTGCTAAATGTAACTTGTATTACAGTAAAAATTTATATAACACAATACTAAAATACCAAACTAGTTTGATCTAAAAACGATACACTCCTGATTTCTGATATTATTTCTAAATTTTCAATTAAAAGTTGTCTCTAAAACTATGGTGATCTGAAGGGTTCTTTGGTTTGTAAAATATTTTGGTTGATTTTCAAATATGATTGGCCCATTAGTCTATCTATTCCGTGTTAAAATCACGGTGATCTATTCTTTCATTCAAAATGTTTAACACAAACCGCTGTAAGGTGTAAAGTTTTTTAAATGAACATTTGGAATCCATTGTTCTTTTAAATAATCATTACAAGAAATGTGAAACCCTAGGATATGTTTTAAAAGTAAAAACCCAAAGGCGTCAATAACACGAGGCAATTTGTCCTGAGGAATAGAGAGTATTTCTTGCAATTCTGAAAAACATAGGAAAATAAAAGTGCCGTCATATAATTAAAAATTTGAAAGTTTAGGTTTATGACTCGTAAATTAAATGAGCTAATAGAGGGTTGCCATAAAAATATTTAATTTGTCTTTCCTTTTTTCTCTAGACAGTAAAATATGTAGCTAACTTCAATATTTATTTTTTAATTTATTTTAGTTTATATTGGCCAAGATCGAACACATCCCAAATCTAAAGTTATATTATATAGCTATGAAGATATTAAAGTCGACCTTTTAAGAGCTTATTGAATTAGAACTAAATTTGTCATGCTCAATTTCGTTAATAAAGAATAAATAGCGAGGGAAGTTCTATAATTATTACTACCATAAGGCAATGGACGTGCAGTAAATCAGTTCTTAACCCTTTCGAGACCGACGTCTCAGCGACGAAATTTGCCTGTGGGACCGGACTTTTTGCAGTGCCAGAGGGCCCAGTGTCGGCTATATCCGACGGAATAAAAAACCATTTTAATTTTAGTTTTATTACATTAGAACCAATAAAATACAAACAAAACTAATATAAAAACTCACTAAACTTGCTAAAAAATAAAAAATATCAAACAAAACCAAAATAGAAACTCTTCAAACGTACTAAAAAATATAAAATATCAAACAAAATTAAAATAGAAAAATCCCTTTGGCATGAAATACAAAAAATTAATCAAAATAATATAAAACTCTATAAAAAATATTAAAAAAAGCCTTGGTTTCAAAATCTTTCTTCTTCGTGATATATTTTGAAGCAGGGAGTTACACACAACCCGACATCACATTCCTTGCAAATATATCTGGTCTCTTTTCTCTTCTTAGGATTTATTTTGGTATGGGAACATACATGGCATCTCCTGTAGCCCGATTTACGGCTATCCTTGGCTGATGGTACTAGATCAGGAAAGTGCCTTCCTGTAAGTCGCGATGCTGCGTTTTGAGACCTGAAAAGACATACATATATATATATATATATATATATATATATATAGGTATAGAAATATTCTTGGTCAATTTTTTTTACCTATCTAACAACTGTCTAATTACTGCAAGTTGAAATGTTGCCAATGGAACTTTTGCTGTATTTTGTGTCAAATACATGGCATGAGCATTCAGCAAAGCTATATCAATGGTATGCAAAAATAGCTTTTTGTACCATTTGATGCATTTGCGCGTAGAGTCAATACTGCTAATCATCATATCAGAGCGATCGACGACACCCATTTGCTTGTTATATTCCAAAACACATAATGGCTTCTGCATGTTTTCGTTTGTAACCCTATCTTTTTTTGGAAGAGTGATCATTTTATTTTTGTGTAGGGTGGTGGTAAGCATAACTACATCTCGACGATCTTTCCATTTAACCACCAAAAAGTTTTCACTGCTTCTCCAATCACATTCGCCCCTCTTTAGTTTTTTATCTAGAAGTGGCATTTGTTTTCTGTTTTGTCTTAACAGTCCCACATGAATTGGTGTTCTGTTCGTAAAGAAATGTAGACAATGTTGGGCTGGTATAAAAATTGTCAGTAAAAAGAGAATGGCCCTTATTCAGGTATGGTTTCATTAAATTATTGACTATTTCACCTGTAGCACCTAATCCAAGAGTGTTTTCTTGTGGATTTGTTCCTTTCCCCACATACACTATAACGTCTAATACTATGCCAGTTTCACAGTCACACAACACATACAATTTGATTCCAAAACGATGTCTCTTTGTTTTTATATATTGTTTAAAACCAAGGCGACCTTTGAAGAGTACCATACTTTCATCGATAACCAGATTCTGGAATGGATAAAACTGTGACTTGAAATTGTCTTTTAGTGAGGCCAAAACGGTTCCAAATTTTGCCAATCGGTTATGGGCCTCTTCCTCTTCATTATTAGCAAAATGAAGATAGCGATGTATTTCACAATATCTGTTTCTTGGCATCGTTTTTCCAAAAACCGGAGTGCTGAGTAAGATATCTTGGGTCCAATACTCCTTGATGTTTAGTTTTTTCGTACGTGTCATAAGCATAGTCAGAGCGAAAAATACATATAGTTCGGGAACGTCAACATTTTTCCACTTAGGTGCAGCTTTCTGAAGAGCGTACCTATTTGTCTCGACGGCAATAACGTTCATAATATCTTCAGACAAAAGACTCATAAAAAAATCTACTTCCATACTCTCACTACTCAAATTACGATTTTGTAACCCGCTATTAGAATTATCGAATGCAAAAACTTCCGGTACGAACTCAGAGTTCGTCCACTTTATTTCAAGATTCTTTTCTGCCCTAACATTCATTACCTCGTCTATTTCTATCACATTATCCAGCTCCTGATGATCGTCCTCTTGATCTAAATTACCGTTATTATCGTCGACATCAACATCAGACATTTGTAAGAATTCAGACTCCGATGAACTGCTATCCGAACTGGGAATAAAATCGCTTCCACTGTCAGCAAACGGATCCTCGGGCTCGTCTTCATCAGAACTCAGAGCGTACTTGGACATTTTCCGGACTTCCTCCGCAGTCAACCCACAATAATTACCACTTTCTGCAATTATTTTACGTTTATTTCGCGCATTTCCTTCCTTAGAAGGACCAGCTCTAGCGTCATCCATACCGCACAATGTTTTGACTCACAATAACAAGATGAAGAACCACAAACTATGCACACGACATCCAACTATCGTCTTCCAGCACAACGACCTTAAAAATAGGCGTAATAAGTACCATTTTCGCTTGTTGCACCTATTCTGTAACGGAAGTACCCGAGAGCCGGTTGTCGCCTATGCTCGACGGTGTCGGAATATGAAGACACTGGTCTGCGGGGACATGCAATAATGAACGTGACGTAGCCGACACTGGTCTATGTGGGATGTTTTTTTTAAAGGTGTCGCAAATGATCGACAATGGTTCAAGCAGTAGATTTGACCACTGTCGTGTCTAGCCGACAGTGGTCGCGTAGACATTTTTTTTTCCTGTCGGGGACGCCCTGTCAGCGGTCCCGAAAGGGTTAATATGCTTTTTCTTTCTCGAAAACGTCGAAAAAGTACAGAAAATGAGATTCTCGGACTTTTAATTACTCACTATGAAAAAAATACTAATATAAGAAAAATCAGTGGCGTATGATTTTTTTCCGTTGAAAATATATCAAAGAAAGTCAACAGGAGTCCGCCACTGGAGGAAAGTAGAAGAACCTTGTATACTAATTAAACTGTCTTTTGACGCAATAGTGTAGAGCATATATAAATTCTATACAATAACTTGAAACATTTTTTATGAAATATTAAAGAAATTGATTTTAAAAATATTTTTAATCATCTTTATTTGGAAAACGAAGCGTTGAAAACTAAGTTTATTTAAACCTTTTCAAAATTTAGCGACCTTTAAATTTTCAGTATCTGTTTATAAAGCATGTTATGTAAGTTAAGTAATGACAACGACACAACACTCAGAGACACCCAAGATTGATTGAGAAACGGTTCATTTGAAACTGATCTATTATGTTTCAGCACAATCAGATGAACCGTATCCATTCGTAAAATTAGCCAATCAAGTAATGTGACTGTAACAGTGACAGTGATTGTAAAACAAAATTTAAAAAGGTTTTCATTCAATTCAATACCCGAACAAACGTGACGTGACTAGGGATGACCCATAATAGATTTTACGTATCAATTTATTACATCAATTTATTTTAAAACCATAGATTTTATTTTTTAGTACCGTAAAGTGAGTACATTTTGCTCCACTGTCTTTGTTATTTGATACTGTGAGACTATATTCGAGATTCAAAAATTAGTTGATGATATTACGCAGTATAAGCCCCTATTTGACATGAAATGAAGTAAGTCAAAGTGAAAATTGCACCATTCGTGATGATAAACTATATTATATTATCACGAATGTAGCACAAAAAACATTTTATAGTGCTTATGCTAAACTACCTATTCCAGAAAAATAATAAAACAATTTTAACCATAGCTTTTCTAATTGTGGTATAGAAAATAAACCACGGTTTGATACCTGCTTGGGCGAAGAGTTCGTCTTCCTTCTGTGTTCTTTCCATGGCATTAATAACTGTCCCATCGTCTTTTGCTTCGGTAATTTAACCAGGATACAGTTCACTTTCGTACGAGAATATAACTTATTCGCCAGACTTTTTTTGAATTTCCTTCAAAGCACCTTCAACTGGTTTGTTAGGACATAAAGAATTTGATTCAAGTTTTTTTAACAAAGCATCTTCTTCCTCTACCTCCGGCTCCATTTATTTTAGTAAGTTTGAATCATGGTCTGAGTCCTCAAATAATATATTATCTTCTGAAGTGCGCCGACGTCTTATATGCGAAATTTGGAGAGACTTATTATTAATATTATCAGATCCACTCGAAGAACGTTGCTGCAAATCGTCGTGCGCGATGATTTTTCCGGCTGCGACTTGAATGTTCTTTTTCTTTCTTGGCTTAATGTTGGTATGTTGAATTCTTTTGTTGTCGAAGTACTAGATAAAAGAGGTTTCGATATTAGAATAGATTAGGAAAAATGTTCCTACTTGGCAGCAGTGTCTCCAGAAGTGGAGTTAAATCGCATAGATGTATTTCACATTTTTTTAGAGCTGGCTTGCAAATTATCTATCGAAGTTTTGGATAAAACGTCAAAAAGTGATATTAAAAGCTGGGGATAACATTGTTTATTCAATGTATCGATATTTTATCTTATTTATGTTTCCTTCCAATCGGATAAGATTCGCCGCCCCGCTTTTTTCATAGGGGCAAAAAATGCCACATCAAGTAGCTGGGTTAGGTGGGTGCTGTTGGGCGGCAAGCAAACAAACGCAATGTCATGCCTGTTCAAGGAATTGTACATTAATATGAGATGACAGGCTGCCGCCTATTACAACGTTTTTTCCTCCTCCCTTCTTTAATTTAGGCAACAACAATGATAAGAACCAGCCAGAAAAAGTGTAAGAATCAAATCACTCCGAAGACGCTGTTAGTGAGCTCCCGGTGGTCCATTTTCTGTCCATGTATCTCACATATAAATCGATTTATAGACAGCGTAAGGAGGCAGGAGTTCTCCTGCGGCATTTCCAACCATCATTACAGAAATGCTGAATTTAGACGAATTCCAAATCCGTTCAGGATATTTAACCCCACGTTTTGTTAAAATCCTCTTGGAACCAGAGTTATCAGTCTAGTTTGTCTCGTTGTAGTCCCATGTTCTATTCAGTCACAGTTTCCTTATTAATGGCTGCTCTACTTCGTTTTTTTATTTCTTGCAAAGCGAACTTTCAGTTCACGTTTTCTTTTCAAAAAGCCTCTTATCCACTCCTTTCCCGAAAGATTATTCTTGAAACGTTTCACGGTTTTTGCCTTGTCGATTCAAGTATGCTTTTGTGATACATCTGAGTTCGAATTAATCGACTGGGAATCCAAAGACGCTGATCAACTGAATACATGATACAAATTCTTCTGTAGAAACTGGTGGTTATCCAGGTTTTAATGTATGTTTTTGTTTAACTTATTATTAATTGTCCGTCTTGGAATCTTGAACAGTTCTTCTATTTTTCTTTGGCTATGTCCATTTTTAATACCAGTCAAACAAATTTTTCAGAGTTTCTGGGGTTGAGTCCACATATCTTCGGGACCCGGTTTTCCGTTTATGAACTCTTCCCATGTTTTCTTTTGCAAAAAAACACAAAATTCTTTTGCACCAGGTTCAAAGTATCGCCATTTAGAGCCAAATCCCGCATGTTTTTATAATACCCAAAATAAAATTCTTGCAATCCAATTAAAGTTAAATGTTATAACCGAATTCATGAAAGAAAACACACTAACTCATAATAAAAACGTACTTTTCTGTTGCAAACCTCTGTTACGTCAAGTAATTTTCCCGCGGAAAAATTTTGCTGTTTATCGACCTCGACTAGCCAAGCGACACGATGCTACTGGCAGCGACCGGTTTTGCTTGAAAAGCGCAGGAACAGTACTCAGTAGCATCATCTGCGAGCGGCACATAAAATGGAGTGCGCAGACAACATGCACGATGAAAAATTTGAATTTCAATACTTTTGTCTCCATGGTGCAAATTATACCCCCAAGGCGCAAAGTATACTCACTTTCCGGAAGCGGTATAAAGACGTTGTAAATAATCAATTTTGACACTTTATTTCTTTTCTGAACCCGTAAATATCTAAAACAATTTCATATAATATAATCATAAAAATAATATATATAATATTAATAATAATTGCTGAGTGCTTTAGATATATTTTAAGCAATATTTTTTAGATCAAAATACAAGAGTTCTAACCACACTACACCACAACTTGTTACGTTCTGGACGCGCGTTTCGCTAACCAAGTTAGCATCATCAGCAGATGATATAAACTGCAGTAAATCGCCAAAGAACAACATTAGTATTAGCAAAAATTTAATGAATGAATAAGATTGTTTAAACATAATGTTAGCATGTTACTAGTAATCATAAAAATGATCATTCATTTATGGGGTTTAGGTTTTGTGGCGTATAATTACATAGGGGGTAAAAAAACTATTTACCACTAATATAGTAAAACTTTTTTCATTTGCAAAAGCAAACTAGTTGGAGTATTACAATTCACCCCATTATAGATAAAAGTAAATGTCAGTATTATTGAATAACATTAACCGTTTTAGCGAAGCCTTGAATACATTAATCGCTCTATCCTACAAACGATTCGGTAGTGCATTAAGAAGTTTGCAGATGTTACAAGAAACTGACCTTTAAATATTGCATAATGTCGAAGAATGGTTAACAGGTGAATTGTAAGAATACTGACTTAATGTGCATTAAATAGGAATTGTATTTTACGGTGAATATAATCAGGTCTGTATGAATGCAATGAATAGTATACAACAAAATGTGTACACGAATTTAAGATTATTTCATTAAACATAATTTTTATGAGTATGATAGTAATTATGATACCAAAACAGCTCTTTCGACAACTAACGTAATACGGATATCCGAAAACCAAACTGTTGCAATATATAACAAAGGAAACCAAATAAAAGGACTTTGAATTTTGGGTAAACTGCCAAATTGTATAAATTTTTATGTTATAAATCTCGACCTCCTGATTAAAAATCTTCATGGACAGATGGTTTCAGAGATACAGGGAATTAAACTTTACCCAAATACTCTTTAAAATACATGGAAAAAATAACATAACACCAAAAAAACTTTTTTTAACATATTTAACGTATAGTACTTTCCAAAATAAGAAAAAAGTTTTATATGAACATAGGTATAAAACCGCTTTGTTTTCTAAATAAAGGGCAAATAATTTTTACAGTGTAACACCCTGTTAAGAGTAAATCATTTTCGGACCTATGTTCATAAAAAACATTTTTATTATTTGGGGAAGTACTACAAATATGTTGAAAAAAGTAATTTGTTGCCATTTTGGTTTCCCCAAATATTTTATATAGAATTTTCGATAAGTTTAACACCATGTATCTCTGAAACTAGTCACAGGATTGAGTTCTGCCCATAAATACTTTTAATCAGAATGTCGAACATAATAAAATTTCATGATATTTGAGGATTCACCAAAAATCTATAGGGTCTTTTTTTAAAAATTAGCTCACAAACCTATGCTCACAAAAGCAACAAAAAAACCTAAAATAAATAAAAATATATATATGTACACACATATAGTATTCCCAGTAAAGGGATTCATAACTCGGGAGGTAGCGCCAGATTTTAATGTCTCATTTCACCAAAGCTTCTTTTTATATAATTGATTATTTTTGTGTTGCTGATAAGATGTCTGTCAGCTAGTCAAGTCGCGTTGCAAAAAGTGCTGATGTCACCAAAGCTGAAATCTTGTATACTTACTGTTAAGGTACTTTATATAAGCAGCAAGTGAAAACAAAACTTCTTCTGTATCCCCCCCATATCCAAGATATCGAAGAAAGCATCTAATCCGATGTCGAGTTTGACACGACTCGCTTATTAATTATTATTTTTATTATTACCGAAATTGACAATCAATTTTTCAACAAATGTTGAGTTTGTAACAGTTCGATGGCTGTTATATTGAGGGAATAAATTTAACTATATAAAAAAAAACTGTGTGAATTTTTGCAAGTCTATTGCTATAAAAAAAAACACCAAAAAAAAATAGGTATAAGATATGTGTGATATAAAAGAAACAGTCACAAATTACTGTAAATATCTTGGTACATATTAAATTTATTACTACCCTAAATGTTTGGCCAAACGCTGATATTACTTATTTACTAATTGTACCCTAAACCAATGAAATGTATATATATATATATATATATATATATATATATATATATATATATATATATATATATATATATATATATGATCCTTTATTAATTTAAAAATGATAAATTTTAAGAAGAAATTCACAGATACAAAGAAAGCTAGAGATTTTAAATTTAATATTTTCTAAATAAAACAAATTAAGTGTTGCACAGTATAGCTCAGTTTTTAAATGGGGTACTTATCTTAAAGGTTCAGCCACCAAATTGCTCAGACAGAAGATTCTGTTATTGATTTTTGTCAATGCCCTTCGGACCAGGTCAACGGCAAAGGTTAAATGACCTCCAACTTCAACACGTGCTTTGGACTTTAATTTGCACTGGTAATGGAATTGGAACTCCGAAACTTGAACTTGGACAATAAGAAAACTAGAACTGAAATTGGAACTGAAACCCCTAGCTGGCTTCACGAGCTAAAAATATACTCACTAATTACAAATTTGTATATTCTTATTTGTATCTTCGGACATCTTCCTCCATGTTTTTTTCGATGTCGGGATATCCTGTTATGAAGTGAACATTTTCAGTATACAACAATCCGTCTTCTCAAAAATATGTACTTTAAATAACAGTATGAATAGTTACCTTTATTTTCTTTTCTTCACTTTTATTTTAATGCTCTTTTCTCTAAGATTATGATAACTTTTACTTTGGCTGCGTGTGGCTAGACTCAAAATGTCCCGATTATCCTTGCCAGCCAGTTTTATTTCCTTACGTCAATTTTTTTGTGGTTTATAACATGGAAAGTTCTGATTGGCCAACGCCTTGTGGCTATTGATATTGATCTCGCTTTCAACCTGCTTGCCGGATTCTATCTCCGAGGAGTTAAACTTTAGCACTTCCCGGATAGGTGGCGGTTTAGAGAGATGGTACTGGTTAACGGATCGTCAGCGTGAACCGTTGCAGGTTCCAAGCCCAACCCGGATGCATGCATCAAAAGGAGTGGGCTGGTTTCTATTAGTTCTATTTGTTGTCCTGTTAAAAGTTTCTCACTATGTAGCAAGTATTGAGCAGGACTGCCTTCTGGACGTCGATTAAGGTGTTAGTATGCAGTGCTATAATTTCAGGTTCTCTTCTAGCGTTTCTAGGTCGATTATTGTCTTCCTTCCTCCCTTGGTAGCGTTAATTTTTCAACCGATGAGCGAGTATACTGACTTCCATAACGCGTTAGTAATACCTTTGTCATTCTGTTAAGATTTTCCAAGTCTGCTTTGCTCTACCTCAGGACTCCAAATGAGTAAGACAAAGTAGGTATTGCAAACGTATTTATTGTCGTAACCACATTTTTTAAATTTAATTTTAATATATATATATATATATATATATATATATATATATATATATATATATATATCGGAATTATTTCCAAGGATAACGCATAGATGGCGCCAAATTCTACATATGGTGTACCTAAAAAGGATATATTGCTTCTGAATGCGTTTTAGTTGGGTTCCAAGCCTGCCTCACGGTAGTGGCCCAGAAATCGATCGTATGAGTTGAGCCCCACTTTGACACAATCAAAGGTAGAAACACGAACGTTTGCACGTATACGTATCTGTTTCAATTTTCTACATATTATTTCTCACCGAAGAAATCTGCAAAGTGCAAACGTTTTACCATTTTTGTTATTTTGACATATTGCATTATACCAAGTACGGTACAGAGGGTGCTACGTGCACTGTTGTGATTTATCGAAACCACAGGGGTGAGATCTTCGAGTTCTTTCTAAGGATGACACACAGGTGGCGCCAGATTCTACTTCTGATATACCTAAAAAAAAAGTTTTAAGCCTACCTGACGAGGGTAGTGGCCCAGAAAGCGGTCGTAAAAGTTGAGCTCCACTTTGACATAAACAAAAACAGAAACACGGTTGTTTCCACTTGCCTTATAGTGTTGTTCAATAAATTATTTTCAATATCATTCATGTAGTTCAAAAATCAAAGGGGATAGGATAGAATGAATATATTGATAGTTAGATAGATGTACATTAAAACAAAAACTATATGAAAAATAATAAGCTTGTAACTACATTTTTAAAGGCTCAGAGAAACCACTGTTAAGGACCTGTTGTAATCAACACGTAGCTTGTTATTTCCATGTGCACATTTTGCATTCAAAAATTGTCTTCATATTTATCCAAGTGCCTCTTTTGACGATCTGTTTCAATAAATTCTAATTTGCCTTGTTTCTAACCATTTATCTTACTGTCGGTTTTTATTTTAGAATTTTTAACTTCCAACTGAGGCGCGTTCTTCCTCCTTAATCCCAATTATTCCGAGTCCGCGAGCGAAATTCCAATGATTGTTATTTTGCTGTAATTTGTCTTAATCTCCAGGCTTAACTAGCTAAAAGTATCAGTTAACATTTCGAAATGGTTTCGAAGTGGTAGACGTTTGGCTTGAGGTCAAAATTAAACAATGGCAACTGATAAAACGGCCAATCATTTATTATTCCCGGGGTGAAAAAAGTTATTTTGAATTGTAAAGCGTAACAACTATCGATTACCCCTTTAGTAGAAGAGCTCTATGCAACCACTAATAAAAGGAAGTAGATAATATTTCTATTATGCATGCATGTGAATAGTGGTAAGTATATGCTTAAGTAATTTTTATGTTTAGACCGATTATATTTCGCATAGACGGTCCATCAGATACACAATAAATTCACAATTTTTCATTAGAGTCCGACCGATCGGCTTCGGCTGCCTTCGGATATTATTTCGATGTTTTATTTATTTATATAATAATATTAATATTATAAACCCTTATATGTAGGTTCACGTTATTTTGCAGTGATTTCAAAGGGCCATATCTTCTATATTTTTAAAGTTAGAAATGTGATTAAAAAACATTTTTTTTCCATTTTTCCTGAAATGTTTTTGATGTTTTTTGAGACGAAAATTGAACATAAAAACGCACGTTCACTTATAGCTCATTTTGAAACTTTTTTTCTTATTACAACGATATAAAATACATATACTTTTACTTTGGTCGTTTTTTAGTTATTAATGAAAATCGATCATATTATTGAAAAGTAACTCAAATAGGCTTCATTTAAATATCTTAGTAGGCCGCCGATCGCTAAAGTGACATATCAATAATTGTTATAATAATAATAGCTTTTTTCGCGGAGTCAGTTCCGGAGCACATTCAGGATATAATCATATGCTCACCTCAAAAGACGTTTTCTTTTAAATTTTAAACCCTTTTGAATTCATTCCGGTACTCATTTTCAATCAACCCTATACTTCAGTATACAAACTTGGCATGAAAATTTGTTTTCGCTGTGGAACCAGTAGCTGCAACTCCTTGAAATCACCGTTGAAAAGGCATATTCATTTACAGCTAATTTCAAAGCACCATTATTTTATTACAACGACATAAAATGCATAATCCTTTAGTTCAATCGTTTTTCATTTATGAACGAAAACAGATCATATTATTGGAAACAAGCTCATACGAACTTTTTTTAAATATCTTGGTAAGCCATGGTTCGCTAAGGACATTATACCCATTGTTTAATTTGTCAATGTTATGTCAAAATTTGGCTATCTGTAATGGTTTTTAAAAATGTTTACTAACGATGAAAGACGTGATATGTTCATGATATACCTATATAGAAAAAATTAAAACTCCTATCGTAGCAACAAGAGAATACAGCCAGAGATTTTCAGGTCGACGGTTCGCGTTTCAACGGCTGTTTGAAAGAGTTGCAGCTCCTGGTTCCAAGCTGAAACAAAAATTGATCAGACCAAGGAAATGGAGATAGATATATTAGGATTTCTCGTTGCCTTCCAAAGTAAGTCAATAAGGGATTTAGCTAGAGAGGTACCAGTTAGTATAGAGTCTACTAAAAAAGAGTTCAGTAGAACCATATGGCATCAGACAGGACAGATTACTACAAACGTAAGCGCAAACGCTACCGTTCAGGCGGAATGATCGAAGAAGTTCATAGCTTAAGGCTTATTTTGGTTTCGGTTAGGAAATATTGGTGAATGAAAAATAACATCTCGATGGTGGAGTGCCACAAGTACGTCTTATCCGGAGGTCAGAACGGATAGGTATTTTGACTCCGGAATATTTACAGTTTTTATTAGTTTTCATTGAGTCAAATTCCAAGATGGACTAGAATATTATTTTCTACTTTTCAGTTTTTCTTTTGAAGTTGATTTTATTTTTATTTTAAAAAACATACAACTCCCAATACAATCCCCTTCCGTCATACACTTTACTCATGACACAAGAAATTTTTTGTGCCAAAAATAAAGCTCTAACTATTTTAAAAAAAGATGTATTAACCCATTAAATTGCAAAACATAGACTACTTTTTTGGTTAACTATAGGTCATGCACCAAATTTTAAGACATTACGTTAAAGTATTTTAAAGTTATAGCGGAAACACTCTCCCAGAAAAAGGTTTAAAATGTCTGCATTGCGTCATTTTTTTTAATATCCTCTAGGACCACCCCGACACTCGCCTGAATACTTCCTGAAAAATTGATTTAAATCGGTCAAACGTTACGAAATGATCGGTGTACAGGGAGTGTGATTATATTTTAAACGGGATTTACAAGCTAAACTTTTAGAGGTATTAAAAAATATTGTATACAAAATTTTATGATTTCCTCGAACTGTCAGAATTTGATAAATAAATAAACAAATGCCAACTGGAAATTAAAAAAAAAGAACATTGACTTTGCTGTTTTAAATGTAACACCCTGTTTAATACCGTTTAAACAACTGGGCGTCTTCTTGCTGATTATAAAAGTACCAGGTTTGATATCTTTATCTTTAAACGAGAAAACTGACAAAACCGTGCTATAAGAGGCAGTGTATTCTTTTGTAACTAAATTGTACAGGGTATGTTCTGTTTTTTTCCAACATATTGGTCCTTATAGCAGGGATTTTTTGTCTTTAAAAGTAAAAATATTAAACCTGGTAATTAGCAAGAAGATGCCCACTTATAGAAATAATATTATACAGGGTGTTCCATTTAAAATATCAACGTTGATGCGCATTTTTTTACGAATTGTTATTTGTTTATTTTTTTAGCAAATACTCACAGTTCACAGAAATCCATAAAACTTTTGTAACCAATATTTTTTTGAGATCTTTAAAACATAAGACTTTCCTCCTTTTTTGAAATGGGTTAAGATAATCTAAAAACTACCAGCTAACGTTCATTTTACACTAAGCTAAAAAATGTGCTACTCTCAGAAAGATTTTCAAATCTTTTTCCATTTTATTCAAAAATAAGGATTTTACAAGAGTTGCTGCAATGGTTTTAAATGGAAGATACCCAGGATATTTGCTGACTAAAAAAGGAAATATTGAAAATATTCAGGGGCACGTTGCGATGTGTCCAATAATAAGTATAAGAAAAATGTCCTATATTACAAATGTTTGGCATAAAATCATTCAGATAATTTGGATAATTCACCAAATTAATCCTTATAACATTAAATCACTACAAGAACTCAATAAAGATGATAATGTGAGCAGTTTAGAATTTTATGAGGGTATAAGATATTAATTCGCAAAAATCATCGGCAAAACTCGCAAAGCAAATCATAGGTTTCGAACGTTTTACTTTAAATTGATTTGACTTGAAACACAATATAAAGGTTGATGAACATGGCTCAGAAAGATTTCAGTTCCTTCAGCAACAGCATATTAAAAGAGCAAGGAGTAAAACAATTAATACTTCAATACTACGTCAAAATAGAATTCCTAAAAACTGCTTCTAATTCTTATGTATGTAATTCATGTTGATTTGATACTCTTGAGCATCTTATGAACATTAATTGTTTGAATAAAATGTCAACAATGAAGATTATTTTGAGAATACTAAAACATAAAAATTTAACCTAATAATACCTATCCATTTAAATTTTCAGATGTTCCGAATAAGAAAATTCTATACGAACGTTAGTCATATCAGCTCGTTTAGTATCTTATCTCGTGCAGTCGGATCACTAAAGGTAATCACTTTTAAAGGAGTTGTGAAAATACAAATACCATGATTTATAAAATGGCCAAAGTTCAGCACGTTTTTCTTCTATGTGGCACAAACAGGTATAGACCTCACAGAAGACAATGCAATGCAATACCACGTCTGAATACTTAAAATAAGGCCATAAAAGAAAAATGTCGGATATTTCAAATGTTTCGCTTAAAATCATTCGGACAATTTTGAAAGCTTACAGAATTAATCCGTATAACATTAAATCAGAACAAGAACTTAATGAAGATGACAAAGTCAGTTGTTTTGAATTTTGCGATGGTATAAGTGAACAAATCATTGCCCATCTAAATTTTGATAACTTATTAATCCGTAATAAACATTGGCAAAACTCGCAAATTACTTTAAATTGGCCGGAAAACACAATGTTAAGGTAGCATGAGTTCAAGTCAGAAAGACTTCGGGTCCTTCACCAACAGAATATCAAAAGACCAAGGAGTTAAACAAATACTTCCTAACATCAAAATATATTTATTTCATGTTAATTTGATACTCCTGAGCGTGATGTGAACATTAATTGTCTGAATAAAATGTAAACAACAAAGATTATTATTGTTTACAATTGTATATTACGTTTATCTCCCAATTGGCTTTATGAAAAAACTTTCCTAAATTTTTTTGCAGTTGTTAACTAACTACCAATTTTAGAAAAAAAATCCGGTTTAAGATTTTTCGTTTGGCAGATATAAGCCAAAAATAAAATTTAGTTTTTGTCTTGTAACTGTAACTGTATCCACAATATGCACTGCCCTCTGCATTTTTACTGGTATAACTTTTCCCCCTAACTTGCTGATTGTTAATTTTATCAAAAAACTTTTTTGCTTATTTTTTTCCATAATCAGTGTCCAAAAATACGCCCGTTACACTTTTTTCTCGAAAATCGACATTTTCCAATAGCCCTGAACCGTCGTTAATGTGAGAAACAAGGCATAAAAAATTTTTCAAAAAAAAAATATCGTCGGGGGTACTGGCCACTCCTTGAATCTAAATCCATAATCCGTTTCTTTTCTACCTCGCTCCGTTGAGGATCATTTTCGATAATCTTTTTGTTTTTCGATAAATTCCGACTTTTTTTATTCATAGGGCCTTGAGTTCACAGTCACTTTATGGTTTCATAATAAATCATAGAATCAGTTTTATAGTCATATATTAAAATAAGGCTTATTTTAATATACAACTATATTTTTATTAAGCCCAACAGTTTCCAAGATAAAAACGAAAAAAGTGACATGTTTCAGGCCTCTGCCGCTAGAGCTCACCTCGGATTCATCAGGACTTCTGTATAATTCAGCACTAGATAGCTCTAAATAAGTATGCCAAATCTTAATATTATTTTTTGGTAAAAACCTATATTAATAATAATAATTTTTTTTTAAAATCTGAATTCAATTTGATTTTAGCAACATTTTCATTTTATCATAGTAGACTAGGTTGCTAAGGAAATTATGTCAAACTTAAAAAGTCAAAATGCAAAAATGTTTTGAAATTCCTGACGAAATTGCAAAAAAAGCGGAAAACGCAACACAAAACTTGCCAGCGAAAAATCGAGAGACGCCTTCGACAGAGATATGACAAATTACTAAACTGGATGGCAGAAAACTGTATTCAATGATAAAGAAGACTTTAATGATAAATAGAAATATTAACATCGCTAATTACCATAAGTTAAGCAAATATTTGAAGCAATGGTGAAAAGGATACCAGCCAAAAAAGTCTAAAGTTCTGTCTAGAGAAAATGTTTTAAAATTTATTCATGAGGCATCAAATGAGGAAAATAAAAGCCTAAGGTATCTATCCATTTAAATTTTCAGATGCCCCGAATAGAAAAATTCCATATGAACGTTGGTCATATCAGCTACAGCCCGTTTAGTATCTTAATCTCGTGCAGTCGGTAAAGGTAATCAATTTTAAAGGCAATGTCAAAATACAAATACCATGATTTAAAAAATGCCAAAGTTCAGAACGCTTTCCCTTCTATGTCACACAAACAGGTACATGCCTCACAGAAGACAATGCAATACAAAACCACGTCCGAATACTTAAAATAAGGACATAAAAGACAAGGAAACGACTGCAGAAAATGTAGGAATTTTTTATTTAAAATCATAAATGGTATTTGTCGCGCACTTCTAAGCTCCCAATTTCCAACGTTGAACGTGAGCGACGTGCAAACGAACAATACTTAAAGATGCTGTTAGCGGCAAGAAAACGTAAAACGTAAATGGATAAAAAAACGTGCTTTTTATTGAAAGAAAATTCCTCCAGCTCGCACGTTTTAGCTCTAGATATTTTGATAAAATAGAAGTCCTAATTGTATTATTGCCTTGCTTTTATTAGCTTCACCTTTCTGTGCGTTTGTTTACTTGTTTGCTTGTCTGGTTTAAATTTTGTATTGGATTTTTCACCACCCTTTATCGATTAACTTCAAAGGACAAAGGACATGGCACAAAATAAAAGTAATTTCGGTCTCGTGAAACCTCCTCTGGTATTATATGTTGTTGAGCATGGATTAAGGAAGCTTTTTTACCAGTGCACCATCGCAAAAAAAATTGGTTAAAATTTGTCTTGCAGCCAAAACTATATATTTTTATTTAACCACCAATAGAAACCGTATAGAAAATTAATATATTTTTTTTATCATATTATGTTATGATTATAAAATATATACAGGGCGATTTTTATATTACTTTTATAAGGCGTGCGTCGCAGGGCCAAGAAAAAACAAAATATTTACAGAAACTTTAAAAGTCTAAGTTTTAAATCTATAGTGCATCATCTTGATCGCAATATTAGTTTTGAAGATACAGCAGGTCTTATTGTAATTAATGATTTTTTTCAATTAGTTACTTGTTTTGGAACATTTGTTTTTTTTTTAATAATAACAATTTTAAAATACTTTGACTTTATATTAAGTTATAATTTTTAAAACAAGATATCAAAATTAAAACAAAACTATTATTATATTCTAAAATATGTTCCCACGTCATTGAAAAAATATATTATTCTGCTAAAAGACTCTCTATATCTCAGAAACCAATACAGCAATCAATTTAGTGCAAATAACTAAAAAGTTTTCGAAAATAGACACAGATTTGACATTAAGACCTATAAAGTTTCTGCAACGCTGATGACAACGATAATTTTCCTTTAGCTCAAAATAATTACGTCTTACTCAGCTAAATTACTAATTCTGTTGTCGCCGTTAATTAAGAAAAAATTGTTATGTTTAAAGTCATTATCAAATTACCATAATCAAAATGCTATGTTGTCACTATATTATTCTAATATACACTCTCGCTTATCGTACGGCATTGTAAATTGGGGCTCAAGATCGGATGTGACAAGACGGTTTTTGCATTAAATTTTTTTTTGTAAAAAATATATCGCATGTAAATTATTGAGTAAATTAGGTAATGACATTAAAAATGCTGATACTCTCAGATCTTTTAAAGGAAAATTAAAGAAATAATATTAGGTAAATGATATTGTGTGCAAGAGTTCTTAGGATTGGTGTTTTTTCCTCTTTGAAATTACCTAGTGTAGTTAATTTTTGTTTTTGTTTCTTTCCTAGTCAAATTTTATATAACTTTTCTGACGATGTATTTTATGAGTAGGTATATTTACTTCAAACTTCAGGTTTCCTCCAATTACTGATGGTATATTTTATTATATATTCTGTTTTATTGGTGAAATAAAATTATTAGTATTATTATTATTAATTCCCGAGAAATCAGCAGTGGACTTTAAGTGAAACAAAAAACGCAATTTTCGAGAAACTCATTTAATCACAATGGCCATTGAATTAAAAAAATATGCATGCATGCCGCATCAATTGGAAGAAGTTATTAAGAAAAATGGTTCCGGCAAGAATATTAAGTTTATACAATATTACTATAAATATTAGTTAATATTCTCTATTCCTTTGCTCCTTGTTGCCTACGATTGCTAAAGTAGTTAAAAAACTTGTAAAAAAAAGAGTTACCTCTTACTTAGAGAAGCACAAAATCTTAACTGTTGATCAATTTCGTTTTCAGAGTGGTCGGAGTACAGGAGATACAATTTTTGCATTTCTTGATAATCTGTATCTTTACATTAATGAGGGTGAGACGGCTGCGGCAGTTTTTTGTGATCTCGCTAAAGCTTTCGATTACGTGAATCATGGAATACTGTTGCAGAAGCTGGAGTGGTATGGTTTCAGGAGAAGTACTCTTCACTGGTTTAGGTCTTATCTCTCCGAACGATGTCAGAGGGTCAGGTTGCATGAGGCTGATTCTATTAAATGAGAAATTATTTCGGGAGTACCTCACGGTTCTGTTCTAGGACCAATTTTATTTCTTGTCTATATAAATGATCTAGCGTCACTGAAAATCAAGGGTGAATTCACAATTTTTGCCGATGATACCTCAGTTTTGTGGCATTCCAGGAATCCTGAGGAGCTACCTCATGCAATCGCAAATGATGTTGAACAAATTAAAGGGTGGTGTGATGCTAATCGTCTTTCTTTCAACATTTCTAAGACCAACATTATGCATTTTGGGTGTTCGCTTGATGATGTCTATCTTGATAATGAACAGATTTCGATAAAATCAAATATTAAATTTTTGGGTGTAGCCATAGACACTAAGTTAACCTTTAAGGATCATATTTTGAAAGAATGCAATAGTCTGGCATCGGGATGTTATGCGTTGAGAGTTGTATCGAACGAGTTGGATGAACACATTGCGAAATCAGTATATTCGGCCTTAATAGAATCCCATTTGCTTCTGGGGTAATTCCAGCCAATATCTGATAAACTCAGTTTTTGTTCTGCAAAAGAGGGTAGTAAGGTATATGTGCAGGGTAAGTGATAGAGATTCTTGTAGACCACTATTTATTAATCGCAAAATCCTAACTCTAACTTATATTTTTATTTTCGAGACAGCTTGTATGATGTTTAAAAAATTTAAAAATCGAAAGTATCATAATCATTATAATACAAGACAAACTGGAGCTCTGCCACTGCCCATACCTCACACTTCACGAGTTAAAAGCTCAATATTCTATACAGTTAGGAAGATATTCAACCCCCTACCAGAGAGTGTGAGAACTTTAAATAATATTAAAACATTTAAATCTTCTCTTAAATGCATATTACTCAAAAACGCTTATTATGGCCTTCTGGAATTTTTCAATGATGTATTATGACACTGGATAGACTTCCTCATTCCAAGTCTCTGTTTAGTGTTCTTTATACTTAAGTGTGTATGTATATTTATATTATATTAGTGCTTTTGATGTGTGTTTTTTTTATAACTCGCTGTTTTTATTTCTTATTGTTATCTGTATATTCTCTACTTTTACCTATATTTTTTTACTGCTTGTTGGTTTATATATTTCTACCTTTGGCTTTGTAACAAGATTGTATCTTAAACAATAAAGCAATTTTTGACTTTGACTTTCGACTTCAAGTTTATTATTGTGTGGTATTATTATATTGTACAGAGTTTTCTCGTATATTTCAACTCACCGGTATTTATTCCTGTAGCAGTTAGAATGTAAATGTAAATTCAAAAGTTGTTTTATTTTTTGCGAACTATCAGGATATGTAACAAAAAAAGACAAACAACGATCATAACCTTAATATTTCGTGACAAACTCAGTTTTTTTAAACTGAACAGTGGTACATTTTCTAATTTTTTCATAGAGGCAATTTTTCTGTTATCAAAAATATATAGTTTGCCCATGTTTGCTTAAACATTTCTAAAAATATTTGTAAACACATTACAAATATTTGTTTAAGGTATATCGCCGTTCAAATTAATTTGAATGTCAACACTGAAATAGTCAATTAATGACATGTTACTATTATTATTTGTATTTAAAATAGGCTTCTCTAAGGAACAAAAAAGAGATATAATTCGAATGTATTATTCAAATCATAATAACCCTAAGAAAGCTCGCGCTCATTACCAACTGTAATATATACTTTAAAGACAACTTGCACAAAGAAATACCTCAGAAAGCAATTATCAATAAAAGCTATATCATATAAACAATTAGTATATTTTTATTTTATAAAAAATCCTGAACTGTTAACAGCAGAGGCCGCCCATCAGTTTCATAAAACCTCAAAGATTCACAAGATTTTACATAAAAGGTCCAACTGCTGATCACATGAAACAAAGACTTGAGTTTTGCCAAAAAATTCAAGAAGGACTTCGACTTAATCAAAACTTTCTTAATTCAATTACTTGCACGGATGAAGCCACCTTCACGACTAACGGAATGTTCAATCGCAGGAATAAACATTTCTGGGCCACCCAAAATACACATAAGGTGGTGGTGTGGAATTATGGCTGATAGAGTTATCGGATCACTCGTTTTTCAGGGCAATCTAATCGGCCAAAGGTATCTCAAGTTTCTTGAGAATAAAATAGAAGAATTCTTAGAACAAATTCCTCTTGCGCAAACAACAATATTATCTGCCATCAAGATGAGGCGCTAGTACACAACACTATACTTGTCAGGAATTTTCTTAACAACAAATATGATAAGTGGGTCGAAATAAATAGTCCGATAGGATGGCCTGCGAGCAGTCCAGACCTTAAACCTCTTGATCTATTTTTATATGGATACCTAAAAATATATTTCAATAAGCTAAAAACTGAACATTACTGAACAAAAATTAGGAGAAGATATTTTATTTTTAAATAGATATCATTCAGAATTCATTGTTAATGAGTTAACTAGAAATTACAAATTAATATTCAAAAGTCTTTAGATAATACTGGAGATTATATTAAGGTTTTTATTTCATAATCTTTGCTTGAGTATGCGTTTTTTTTTAAGAAAATTATTATTTGAATATTTATAATTTAATGTCGATAATACCTTATTTGACAGAGCAAGGAAAAATCTGTATCTTTACATTAATGAGGGTGAGACGACTGCGGCAGTTTTTTGTGATCTCGCTAAAGCTTTCGATTGCGTGGATCATGGAATACTGTTGCGGAAGCTAGAGTGGTGTGGTTTCAGGGGAAGGACTCTTCACTGGTTTAGGTCTTATCTTTCCGGACGATGTCAGAGGGTCAGGTTGCATGAGGCTGATTCTATTAAACTAGTATGTCAGCTAGATTTAAAAACCAGTTCAATTTGCATCTGTTTTCTTAAGGAACTGTAAGGTAAGGTAAGATTTTAAAAAATGTTATTACAAATATCTCTGGAAATGATTAAGCAAACATAAGCAAGCTGTATATTTCTGATATCAGAAAAATCGTCTCTATGGAGAAACTTGAAAATATACAGGGTGTTCCATCGAAAAAAACTGCCTGTCATGAAATATTAAGGCTATGCTCCTCTTTTGTTTTTTTTTTGTTACATATCCTGATGGTGGGTATAAAATAAAACAACTTTTAAATTTACCTTCTAACTGCTACTACAAAGAAAACCCCCGGGGGGGTCGAAATATGCGAGAGAACCCTAAACAACTTATTTTATATACTGTGTTTCCAATATTTATAGTTTTTGTTCTAAATTGACAATGCTTTATTTAAAAATAACACATGTAAAACATATTTCGTACACAACAATTGTCATGTAGAAAAGCCTGAATAAACACACAATTCACAAGTTGACAGAGTGCGCTTCATAATCGTAGTAGATATATATATATATATATATATATATATATATATATATATATATATATATATATATAGATATAAGAGAGATATAATGAGTCTGTACTAGAATTATTTCCTGGCGGTAACCAAAAAAAAGTAAAATTTATAATTTTAATATGTCGACATTATTTTATATTTAAAAGTACAATTTACATTTAAATTAATTTTCTATTTTTTTTTTAATTACACGTTTTCGTTTTAATTAAGGTCTAGGCAAGGCAAGGCAGTTTTTATGAAGAATGATCTCTTTTCGTAAATCCGCAAATCTAAATGTTTTCGTTCTACCGCAAATACTGTGTATAATATCAGTAAATTATTAATATTCCCAATAAAGCTAGCATTTACGATTATAGCGCTAATCGAATCGAATTAGTATGCCAGTGAAATTATTCAATTTTGGCAGCTCTTCCCATCCCATTGTACAGACATGAATAGTACAGACACGATACGCCAATGATAAATTCAATATACGACCGACTTGACATACGTTGTCAGCAAATTAATTGGAATTGATTTACAAATCATTTTAATCAGGATATAAAAACTTTATAACCCATTAAAATTGTTCGAAGCAACCAGAGCATTGAACAGTAATTATTTTTACATTCGTTTTATGATTGCAAACTTCATATAGTCATTATTATTTTCTGATAGACTTATAGGAAATATGAAATATGTACAATACGTTTATAAATACTTTGAACAAGGTATTATGTGGTAAGTAATCTTTATTGGGAAAGACCTGCAATTGCAGTGTTAGTATACGTAAAAAGTAACACTTTTTTCTACGACCGTGCATAAATAGTTACTTATCGCACGTGTTTTGTTTCGAAAAACTGCGTTTTCCCGCATTAATACTTTTTTAGTCACTTTCCCGCACTAGTGCGAGAAATTTTTAGAATTTGCACACTTAGGTGAATAAATAGAATTTTTAAGCTGATGTATACCAAAACAGCGATTTTCTATGAAATGAAATTTATATTGGAAAGCTTTTTTGAGCGTTACCGAATCATTTCAAAAAATAATGTCAATCAATAATATGACCAGCACATGTCAGAACCAAATTTAGAGTATTTCCATATCAACCAAAATGCGAACTTTCAAATTTATCACTTCAGCGTTACACTACGCTGTCTCAATTGCAAGCTCGGGGCCATGTTTTACTTCCCGCCAAATAGGGTAGGGAGCGCACTGTTCGACATTTCTGTTTCCCGTCGTCTGTCACGTCATTGTCAAGTGTCACCCTCCGTTTGAAAGTTTCCAACAGTTCTTTTTTAAATTTATATAAATTATCTATGCAGTAAAGTGGAGAAAAGCCCAAAACAAAAAAAGATTAGTGAATTTTTGGGGCCTTGTTGAGAGTAAGTATTTCGGATTTTACGATTTTTTCAAATTTTAAACGAAAGCCTATGTCTTATCGTACAGATTAAAAAAATAAAATTTATCCCAGAAAAAATATAAAAATTGACCAAATTTCCTACAATTTTCAAAACATTGCAGTGCAAAAACTCCTTAATATGTTATTAGAAATGAAAGGATCCTTACAGTGTTGCCAAATTGCCCTACAGTGCTTGATATATGATGTAAATATCTTAAACCTTAACTCTACGTTCCCAGTGATTGAGCTGTACCGTTTTTTATGTTATAGATATAATGATGATGCCTTCGGCGCCTAACCTGGTGCTAACTCGGTACCGATTTACCGATTGTATCAATGTGCTAAACGGGTTTTTATGTTATGGCTTTAATGAAGGTGTCTTCGGCGCCTAACCTGGTGCTAACTCTCTACTGTTTCACCTTGTGCTCCTAATGACAACGTTTCAACTATGCAACAAAATATTATTAACAACCCTAATAAGCAGCAATGAATTCTTCGCTGATAAAATGAAATTAAATTTGGCAACATTGCTTCTTGAATACGAGGAAATGGCCGATTAATCATGAAATGACAAATGTCTGTTTAAGTATTTTTTAGTTGAATAACACTGAGTATTTACATATTTTGTTGATATACTTTTAACATTAGTTACTTAAGAACTTAAAATTGAAAAATTGTATATTTTATAATAATATACTCTAATTATCTATTCTGCGTGCAATTTTAACATAATTAAAGTAAAAGTAAACGTTTATAACTATATATTGCCTTACAAAGTTATAACTATTTGTCATGCTTTTTTTGCAAAAAAGTGGTTCATCCGCATTTTTTTGCTGAAATGTATTTATTTCGCGGTAAGCTCTACAGTGAATCCAAAAAAAGTGAGAATATTAAAAATACCTAATCTGTACATTTTTGATTTCAAAAATTAAAGGTAACAGTTTATATCGACACTTTCTAGTACGTATGAAGAGTACAAAATTACCTGCAAAGATAAAAAAACACTGGTTTTTAAGTATTATTTCAATTTAGAAGCTAGCGGGGCCTATGAGCGAATAGGGGTGCTGGGTGGGTTAAAATAACACAAAAGAAACAAATATGTATAAAAACAACGTTTTGTAACGAAAGAAAAGAGGAAAATTAAATATTTTCTGCAATACGTTTCAACTCCAACTTCAATCCTAACCTAAACACGCAATTTTTCGAGCTGTCGAAATTTCTTTTGCGACGTTGCCAGCTGTTTCATAAAATACGATTACAATACAACAGGAAAACCGGGTGCCTGAAATCCTCTTCTCGACCTTTGACCTAGATCAATATATAATATCTATTCTTATCAGCTTAATATAGCTCTGTTTGCAGGTAATTAATTTCAATAAAAATACTAAAATAACATAAATATAACCAGTATTGACTGCTTACCTACGCAGATAAAAAAATACTGTGTTTTTTTGTTTATTTTTCTGAATGCGCGCTAACCAATGTGACCGCTCCACCTTTTGCGTTTATATCTAAAAAAAATGTTAATTGCAACAAAAAATAATTGTCATCATAATATATTTATTGGAATTTTTTTATCAAAAATTGAAAAGTTGCTAAAAATACAATAACTAGATACGTGGCACGCTATCGCGTAATTTTTTACAAAAAAACTCATCAATTATTCAACAGTAAAAATAAAATAAATATATTAATTAATGTGTTTTTTTTTAATCCTAAATATAATTTTTATAACATCACAAAAAAACAAATAGTTTAACGGTTTTTCTGTATAAAATATTGCAACTTTCACAAAACTAATATACACACTATCTATAATCTTATTTAAATTTTCTGTTGCATACTTCAAGTGTAATTACGTCTCTGTTCTCGTTTCTAATTTGGGTATTCCAAGGACTGGCGTCCCTTAAAATAAACTCCTGGATCCGCTAGTGTTTATATTTATCCTGGCATTTTAACTTATCCATATTTTAATAAGCTATAACTTTCATATTTTCCAAGATATCAAAATGATTTAAAAACAAATTGTATGGCTAGGTACCAAATTTATTTATAATAGAAAAATATAAAAAAAATATCAGTTGTCAAACACACAAATCTAACTTGCATTTTCTTAAATGAGACACCTTGTAAATTTTACTTCTGATAGCCTCTTTTTCCCAGTTCCCATATACCTACATACCCCCATGTTAAAAAATAAATAAAACATGAAACACGGGCGCAAGTTGATCCTCTGGCTAGCTTTCAAGATGCAGGTTTGCAAAAATTGACCTGAATTTATTTGGTTTGAGATTTAACTCTTTTTGTCTTGTTGATACAGTTTCATAAAATATATATTAATGCTCATTTTTGGTCGTTTTATAATATACAGAGTGCTTATGAAAAAGTTATTTATTAACAAAAATTAACACAAAAAAAAAATCACAAATTTTAAAAAGTAAAGCATAACTCTGTTTCGTTTTTGATTGTATATAGAGTGTATGCTCAGTAATGAGTATTTATTGTAAATTTTTTTTGAACATATATTAATTGAACGAACTTGTTGATAATCTCGCTGTATTCTAAAACATAAAATATATGCTAACATATTAGGAATTCTAGTAAATACATGTCTTAAAAAATTGCATCATCAAATCCACAAAAATCAAATATTTCAAACTACAAACTTCCCCTATATATGTTTCAAATATCCGAATAAAGCTTCAGAACTAGGTACAGGAACAATTGGAAATCACGCATATTTTTGATTGGGATATGGAAATCTGTTAAGTTCTGAAATTTTATTAAGTTCGACTGATTTCAACAATAAAAAATTTTACAGGCAAAATTTTCTCTCGAGTGGTATTATATTATACGAAAAATAAATTTTCAAAAAAATAACGTACTTTTATACTCTGTATAAATTTCGAGTAGGTGTTAAGTAAGTTAAGTAAAATTTTTGAACCTCAATTTAAAAAGTCGGTCTAGATTTTTTTTGGAATAAATAACGCAAAACAAATTTACCACAAAATAAACTGTAGAATATTTTCAAATTGAAATGCTGTTTTCAACATTTTTTAGCAAATTCTGTTCATAACTGAACCAGAGTTCAGTATTGTTTGAACAGTTAGTAAGGAATTTATTTATACATAATATACAAATATGTTATTTTTTCTTAGCTCGTAGAACTTTTCTACTTCCATAGACGTTTTCGTTTTCGATTGTGTCACATCAATGATCTCTAGATACAATATATATATATATATATATATATATATATATATATATATATATATATATATATATATATATATATATATATATATATATATATATATATATATATATATATATATATATATATATATATATATATATATATATATATATATATATATATTATATACAAAACATTTCAGAAATATCTCATCTTTGTGACACCTGTACACACAACCGGAAAAAATCAAAACAGATCGTTTAAGAATTCACCTCAGAAGTATCAGAAAGGTGTTGAAATTCTTTACTTTAATGAAATTAGGTTATCACTGTATAGAAAACAAAATATTAAAATCGCCGGAAGATCTCGAAATAGCAACCTAGTCAATAAAAAGAGGGCCATAAAACAAAAATCCTTGCTCGAATAAACTGTAATAACCAGTAGCTAACAGAATATTCCATAAAAAAACATTTGACATAATAATATCTCAATTTTTCTGTCGGCGCGGAGCAATTGTTGACCACTGTATTTAGCCAACAGTTTAAAACCCTTTAAAAGACTATGTAATTCTTAAATCAAAACTCCAAACTTCGAAACTTGTTTAAAAAGTTCAAATATTATGTATGAAACCAGTGGCGCAACTAGGGGGGGGGCTAGGGGGAGCTTAGCCCCCCAACCTCGAAATTAGCCCCCCCCCCCCCGCTAAACGATTGGTGATCATATTTTGAAGACGCAAAACCGATGATAGTCTAATTGAAAACTGATATAGGTGGGGTAAATGTTCTAACATTGAACAATAATTGAAGTCAATGATATAGATACTTAATTTTTGTCGACTACACATATTTAAGATAAAAATAATATTCCAGAAAATGGCGAAAATTTTCAAAGTTATGTAATTGTTTGTATCAAAATAATGTTTGTCCAGTATACGTACAGGGTAAGCCTGGCAAGCGAGACCCCCCCTGTATATCTGTGATAGCTGAAAATAGAAAAAAAACTTTAATAAAACATTTTTAATATTCAGCGAACTTTAATTTATGACGAGCGTTCACTATACAGAGTAGTTCAAAAAAGTTGGGCGTGTCTAAATTTGCATTTTTAAATGTAACCCTGTATTTTTTATTTCAGTTTTGAATTATGCTTGCAATTCGGGATGTTTTTTGTATAACATACTATCATCGTAAATTTAATAGTTTTCGTCAAAATGATATTTAAAAAAAATCTAGTTTCCCTCTACGATTGTGAAGCAACTACCACCTGCAGCCAATACCAGTAACAAGCATTGTTATTAAAATTGAACCAGTTAATATCTATTTGTAAAAAACAATATTTCGATTTTAGCTTTTTATTTATTAATAACTAAACAAATAATCAAGGAAGTAACAAGTAATTAACGGTAGAAAAAGTAAAACCTATTAAAACAATTAAACGTGATAAAACCAGTGGATGAAGTTTGGGATATTACAAAATGTTAAACTCTCAAATGCTCGAACGTGTTTCCATTTTGTTCGATACACAGTTGTAAACGTCTTTGATTGTTTTTCATCACATCTAAATGTGTTCCAGGAGTAATTTTGGAAAACACATTTCTAATCCGGGTTTTCATATCTTCGATGGTAGTTGGTGGAATTACATAAACCTGTTCTTTGATATATCTCCAAAGAAAAAAATCACATGGAGTAAGATCAGGTGACCTTGCCGGCAAGTTTATATTTCCTTTTCTTTCTCTCCATTTGTTTGGATAAGTTTGATCCAGATAACTGCGAAGAATGTGGAAATAATAAGGAGGTGCCCCATCGTGATGGTACCACATAACTTGTCGAACCTGTAGAGGAACCTCTTGCAAGTATGTAGGCAAATCGTTTCTTAAAAAAATTATGTAAATTTCACCCGTTAAAGTGCCGTCAAAAAAATGTGGTCCAATAACCTGAGATCCTAAAATTCCGCCCCATACATTTAAAGACCAAACTGTTTGATTGTCTACAACTCTCATATAAGTACTGTAATAGTGCATGTTGTGTCTATTAACAGCTCCATTACTTTTAAAAGAAGATTCGTCGGTGTATAAAATATTTCTCAAAAATGGTTTATTTTCAGTAACTCTCGTTTGAAGATATCTACAAAAATTTACCCTGCTTTGGAAATCATCCCCATAGAGTTCTTGGTTCAGGCAGAGGTGATAAGGATGATACTTATGATTTCTAATAATTCAGGATACTGTGCTCTGCGAAATATTCTGATCATCTGCTACTGAATAGGTACTTGGATTTGGATTGTTCACTATACTCAAAATAACATTGGTTTCATGTTCCTTACCCATTATGAACTGGTTTTTCTTACTTGTTATTACCACTTGTTCTGAAATGAAGCAATACTTTGCGAAATACCTGACAGCTTGGTTGTTTTCTATCAGGAAAATTCATTTGGTACCGACGTTTTGCTGATTTAATTTGGCTACGACAGTCTCCATAATTAAATCATAAGTTTGTTCGTTTAAGGAAAACTGTCGGTTATTATTCATCTTTAATTATGAATGTAGAAAATAAACAACTCTTGAAATTAGATAACTTCGATACTTGACAGCGATAGGGAAACACAAACAAAAGAACAACCACCATAGTTACTACGCACATGTTTAGCCTACTATTATTAATTATCACAGGCTCAATTTAAGACGTCTTTACGTGATAGACAGTGACGACACGTAAGGAAACATTTCATTCGATTTCGGAACTATGTCCGGGGACGTTTTAAAAGCGTTTTGTAAAAATGGGTTATTTCGATTCTTTTTACTAACTTTGAGAAGCGTAATATTGGTCTAAATTTGGCTGTGAATTCTTTCGTATTCGCGCAGACTCTTACTTTTTTCCCGATTATGCATATTTAAAATAAAAAAGAGGTAGTATTTTGAAAAACAGCGAAATATGGCAAATTTATTTAATTTTTTTGTATACATTGTAGTGTTAAGAATAAGATAAGCCTAACATGAAAATTTTTATGGCTTTGTTGACTTGGAAAAAATATCATGCACAAAAAATCATTGTTTCTTTAAAATTGGTTTTATCCTCAAATGAATATTATCTTATAAGTGTCAGGGCTCGAGCCCCCCCAAAAGTCGATGTCTAGTTGCGCTACTGTATGAAACGAAAAAAGAAAAACAATAACAAAAAAACTAGTCACACACGTTTTCTTTCTTGATTAAAGAAAAAACGAAATATTTCCACTTGTAGGTCCACCACTGCAATTAATTAAAAGTGATACGTGATGCATTTCATCATTAAAAACCATTCAATGTCGTCGTCTTTAGTAAATTGTTATGTCAAGTTGCAATTCTGTTATGCCAGCTTAAAAAAGTAAACAATAATAATTGAATTGTTCACCACAAAGCGACAGAGAGAAATGAAGGCATTGTAGTTTACATAATATTCTGTTGTTAATCTTTATTTTCTTGTCAAACGTAAGAATAAGATTGCAAGTGAAAAGGCCGCCGGTGTTACGCTGTTGCTTTTGAGGAATTTGAAAGATACAGGATTTCTCAAGCTCATGGCGAACGCTAAAGGGGATTACAAACTGTTTCGGAAGACCGAACGATACGGTTCTATACATCTTCCTTTTTCTGAATCAGGGTTGGATATTGTAGTAACTGGTCCTACAAATAAAAAAATTGCTAAATTTACTTTACTTCCCTCGTTATTAGAAAATGGTGAAGTGTGACCCAAATTTAGTTATTTAATAAAACGGTTTCAAATTTTATTCCACCATATTCGATTCGTACCAATATTTCACCAGTTTTTACCTACGTACGCCACACTTAACTTCTGGGCATAATTTGATTGATTTGATTCTTGTGGATAATTTGATGCAATTTGGATAACCAGTGTATAGTAATCATTTTTTTAACATTTCTCCATATAGTGATATTTTTTTTAAGATTTCACCAGACCGCCATTTTATTCCGCCATACATGATATTTACCAAAATGTTACCAGGTCATCCCCATATGACATTTAATTTTTGACCAAAATTTAAAGTCAGTCGGGTAAGTGGTTTTTTAGATATTCCGAAAATTCAGATAGTTAGACAGACCGACGGAATCGAGTAAACATATATCAAAAATGCTAAAACTTGAAGCTATGTAAAACCTTGAATAGGAATTTTTTTCAACATTACAAACATATTATTTGGCCGCTATTTTTTTTCGCCATCTTGAATTCGTACCACAATTTTACCAGTTCATCTCTATATCCCACTTAATACTTGCAAAAAATTTGTAGTCAATCTAATAAGTAGTTTTTTCATGCCGCCATTTTGTTTTGCCATCTTAGATTCGTAGCAAAATTTTGCAACTTGATTTTTACGTACTGAATTTAGAACATTTCACTAGGCCGTCATTTTGTTCCGCCACAATGGATTTTTATCCAAATGTAACCATTTCATCCCCTTATGATCCCTGATTTTTTTACCAAAATTTAAAGTCATTCGGATAAATAGTTTTTGAGATACGCCGCGTACAGACGCACCGACTGAATTGAGAAAACATTTTTTTTTGGCATCTAAGGACCCTAAAATGTGAAGATCCGTAAAAATCTGGGAGGGTGATTTTTTCACGATTACCACTTACGAGGGAAGTAATATAAATAAGAAAAATGTATCTAAAAATGTACTAAAGTCATAAAATAATTTTCACCGGTGAAAAGAGATACTAGAACATACCAAAATGTCACATCATAAACCCGCGGTAAGTATAAGTGATTTTAAAAATTTGTCGCGCGATCTATAATTTAATCACATGAATGGTACAACTATTGTTTGTAAAGTATACTCTCTTTATAAAATCCCTGACAAGCTTTTAAAATCAGTTAAACTTACCGCACAATGGTATATTATCCACTGGTTTGATCATTTTATTTTAGTAAATAATATTCACCAGAAAAAAAATATTTTATTTTTTTTTAGTTTATCTAGTGAAGTCAAGACAACTTTTTCAATTTTAATAAATTTCTCGGAAATGCCGATTAAATAATAATAATTATAATGGGAATGGCTTAAGTTCGGAAACTTCAAAGTGGATACAGAATTGCTTATTAATGCGTGCCAAGAACAATCGTTGGCAACCAACTACCTGAAAGCTAGAATCCTCAAAACCGGTACAGGCCCCAAATGTAGACTGTGTCGGACGGAAAGCGAGACCATTCACCATTTGGAGTCAGGTTGCTCGATTCTTGCCACCAAGAAGGAATACTTGGAACGTCACAACGCAGTTTCGGCTCACTTTCACTGCATATGAAAAAATATGGAATCAAAGTTTCTGATAAATGGTACAAAAATAAGGGATGCTGTGGTGAATACGGAACAACTCACCTTACTATGGGATACTGAGATCCAAACGGACGTATTAATTAAGGCCAATAAACCAGACTTAGTCCTAAAAGACAAAATAAAAAAAAATGTGCTTCCTCATTGATGTCACAGTCCCCTCCAATTTTAATATAACCCAGAAAGAGACGGAGAAGAGCCTGAAATACAAGGATCTTCAAATAGAAATAGAAAGTATGTGGAACATGAAAACCAAGGTCATTCAAGTTGTCATAGGAGCAACAGGACTCATATCGCATAGCACATGTGCAGCAGTGAAAGAAATCCCAGGACAACACCACCTTTTCTATCTACAAAAAAACGTCCTTCTGAAAACAGCTCACATCGTGTTGTGAAGGAATTATCAACCATTCCAACAAACAAAGAGAGGTCACCCTAGGTACACGGTGTGCACCCGGTGACCTTATTTTACTTTATACCATAAGATCAACTTATGTGAAGAGTCGTCAATAATAATAATAATCGTCTTTTATTAATTTGTTACCAAATCCATATACAAATGAGCCATGTTTAGTTAACTAGCTATTCTTACATATTATAACCTAAATGTAAATGAAATTATATAACAAACTTTTAGATGACTAAAATATAATATGAACTTAGTATAAACAATGGTTCTCTTGAGTCATTGAAATTGGTTAATTCGTCTATAAATTTCCTCGCTTCCACACGCTGTGCATCATAGACTTTGACTTCTTCAACATGGCTGCTTTCTCGGGAAATGAGGACCGATTAACTCTACATTCTACAACTACTCATAGCACTAGTCATTTTGACAAAGTTACCGAAATATTCAAATTGCTTTAATTCAACACATAGTTTTGACGACTGATAATGACTAATAATCATGAATGAGGGAAATCTTTAACGCCTCCTCGGTTTGCAACCGTCGTAAATTCCGTAAAAATCAACCAACACAAAATTGTCACAGTTGGTTGTTGACTTGTTGAGCTCATCGTCGTCGTGTCTTAGTGGTCAAAGCGTTCACCTAGAAAGTAAGAGGTCCTGGGTACCAGATCCCAGTGAAGACAAGTTAACTTTTTCAATTTTAATAAAACTGTCTGAAATGCCAATTAAATAACTTTGGGAAAATTTTAAAAATAAAATACAGGCAGTTAAAAAGACCAACAATTTAAAAACTAGTCCGGCCTTACATCATATGAACAACAGTCCGCAAGAGCTTGGTTTTTGATATACACCTCGCATATAAATAAAGACTTTTGAATCAAATTCAGTCCAGAGTATACTGTGGCTAATTTCAATAAAGCCACTAAGAGTTTCAGAAAAATCAATAGGGCGTTAATTTTTTCGGGCTGCAACCCCTTTACCCTCCAGAGTTTTTTTCTTGATATCACTGGCCATTTTTACAACAAAGTCAAATTTCTTGTTCTGTTCTGTAACTGCCTGATTTTCCAGATATTGTCGATATTTTGCATCATTTAGAAGTTATTTTGCAATTTGCCGGCTTGCGTTGGTCCGAGCTCCGACGATAATCGATGTCAAGCATCGGGTACTGGGTGACCACGCAAGTAAGACTGTGTTGGATCGTCAGACGAGCTGCTAACTATGGGTAGTAGTTGCAACGATACGGTGCGGGTGTGAAGTTACTAAGACAACCACGGTTTAGTATAACGCTATATTATTCTTAGGCCTTAAGTCTTAAGCCTTCGTGGTTTGTCCAAACAAAAAAAACATGCCAATGTAATTTAAATAATCTGTTATATTAATTAATAATACTTTAATAATTACAATTTCACCATTTTTCCATGGCTCAATAACTAGCTATTGTTGTTTTTGGTTGACGTACAAAATAATATTTGTTTATGTTTTGATTATTATAAAAATTAAACAATAAAAAATAATGATATCGTCGATATTCCAAAGAATATCCATTTAATTCAAAGCATCTTTAACACCTACACCTAGTTCTCACGGATCTAATAGGATTTAAAATATGCATTGGGCTTATCTCTCTAAATGCTGCAAGGATTAATTATCGCAGCTGACTGGATGTTTTATGATTTACAGAGTATAAAAGTAATATATTAAGATATTTAAAGTTTAGGATTTTTACCAGTTTATTAAATACTGTCTCCTAAAAGAATTTGATTTTTTATTTAGTTTATTTTTTTGAGTTCATATAAATAATTTGTTAACCTTCCCAAATCTCATCATTATAATTTAATTTAAAACAGAATCTGAAGTCAAAGAACCCCATATATTTATTATGGGAAATGGCTTTCAGTCAAATGTTTTCAAATTTAAGCTTTCATGGCACCAAATTTAATCCTGCGGCTAATTTTTAACATAAGGGTATCAAAGTTGTAATTTTGCGTTTTCCATGTTTGTTGCAAAATTTTTACTTTTTTTATTTTAAATACTTAATACGCGTTTAAATAAGTCAGTTACATAGAATATTTTTGATTACTTGCGAATGTATCTATCAGTAAAAATATAATTATACAGAATGTACCTATTGTCCAGAATTCGGCCATTTTTGTTTCATATTCGACTCTTCCTAAAACTTTAGAATTCAAATTTTTATTAAAAACTTTGTTACGCTAATACAGTCAGATTTTGCCGAATTTCTAACACGTTTATCAAAATTAAATGGAATTAAAAAAATTGCATCGACATTTTTTTGTAAATAGCTGACATTACAACAGCCATGAATTTTAATGAACAAGTTTTATAACATACTGCATTATCTGAAAATCAAGATCTAATCAGTTTATAGCTGGTATATTTAAGTAGCCAGTAAAATTGACACATTTTAATTAACGAATGAATAACGATATATAATTAATTACAATTAATTGCAGATTTAATAATATAATTGAAAATTAAATAATACAGAGTGTCTCATAAAAGTTTAAACAGACTATGGAATTACTGGTATGACTAACAACAGATTCACCTAGTTTTTCATAGTAATTTGTCACAAAGTGTAATATGATTTTAATAAACTCCTGGAAAAAAATTCCGAACAGTTGAATTTACGGTTAAATTTGACAATGAATAACTTTTTCATTTTTCAGCTGATTTTAACGATTTTTTCGCCATATTTTAGGCAAATTATATTAGTGTTAATCTCGCTGTTGCGTATTTTTAAGAAAATTTTTCTCTTATGTTAAAATATTTTTGCTTCACGTTACACTAACGTCACAACAAGGATACCATGATCCCTGTCTGGAATATATCCTGCAATGCCTCAGGCAAAATGAGCCATTTTAGTCAAACGACGATCGCGATTTCGCTCTTTTTAGAGCTCATTTGGACGCCATAGACTATCGAGCCCCGTGTAGGGCAAAGGCACAAATTGGGAGCACCACAAAAACAACTACTCCGCTGGCTAATACCACGACAGGTATTGAATTACACCGTTGGTTCCTGGCATTCGTTGGGAGAAATAATGTTAATATATATTTATTTCACGTTACACCAACGTCACAAGAAGTATGTCATGTCATGATATACCAGCAGAAATAAAGTGTTGTTTTATGCACTAATTTCAAAGTACCCTGAATAATAACTGGGCAGTGGAATTATATTGCACTATATTTTAAAAATAAGGCCCATTAATTCTTGACATTCTGTTTTTTGATTCATGTGAATATTTGTTCAGTTTTTTTTCAGAAGATATACGGTCGGTTGCAGAAAGCTCAATTAAAGTTTAGAATGTTTAACGAAATGTCAAATTTGACAGCGAGTTCCTAGATTTCTATAAGCATCTTGTCAAATCCGATAGCTCAGTTAAATATTCCAAACAGCAATTAAGTTTTGTGCAGCCAGCTCTTGATTTTTAAATAAAACGCAGAGAATTTAACAGTATTTTTAAATTAAAACATTAAACGAGAAATATGCAGTCATATTATGGACAACAGTTTATTTCAATTGTAAAAAGACTAATGATAAATCAATCACAGCCTCTAATCGCCGCGGAATACTGCGAAAGAGGTTGACAATAACGTCTTGGTTTAATCGCCGCCATTCTTTCTGTATTCTATCTGATACTCCTCTTCAAGGTGTCCCATATGTGTTCAATCGGATTAAGGTCCAGACTTCTCGCAGTCCAATCCAATCGAAAGAATCAAACTTCGTTCAAGTACTCCTTGACAATATTAGCAATATGACGACGTGCGTTATCTTGCATGAAAACGAAGTTTAGGCCTATAAACTATGCATACGGTACAACGTGATTTTGTAAACATTCCGTCATGTACCTTGAAGCAGTAACAGATCATCTTTCTAAAATGACTAAATCAGTGCGACCTCATAAAGATATGCCTCCCCAGACCATTACACCACCGCGGCACTGCCTCCAAAGGGAGCTGCACTGCTCTGTGGTCCAGTCGAGTTATTGTCTGGCAAAATCGAGTCATAGCTGTCGATGACATGCCAATAGATTTGGACCTGTAGCTGGTCTACGACTTGATAAGCAACGTTCCTTTAATCATCTGTGAACCGTCCGCGAAGAAACAGCAATTCTTTGATCATTTCTCAGCCGCTGTGCCACAACATTTGAAGTTTCATGATGATCTTGTGAGACAGTAAAATTTATAAAACGATTTTCCCTCTCACTTGTACATAGATGGCTTTCGACCAGAGCCAAGTCTTCTATTGTAAGAGCCAGTCTGATCAAACCGTCTAAGAGCATCACTGACCGTAACTTTTTGGCAAATTTAGGACTCCGGCAGTATAGCGCACGTTCCAACCCTCATCACGAAGAGCTACTGCTTTCACTACCTGTTCAACTCTCATGTTTAAATTAAGATTAAAAGGAGCAAATTTAAAACACCTTTACAATGTAAAATCTGACCACAATGAGAAATAAATAAAATTTTCCAGTTGCTAGGAAACAAAATATACAGCCTTCTAGATTATAATGAATATTGAAGGTTTATAAATTGAAAATACTGTAGTATTGTCAGCAGTATATTTAAAACTCTATATATCCTAAACAAAGAAAGATATTAAGATGAATAAAAAAAACAAGATGTCAAGAATTAATGAGCCTTGTTGCCAAATTATAGTGCGACATAATTTCATTGCCTAATTATTATACAGGGTGTTTTGAAATTAGTGCATAAAAACAACATTTTGCTTCTCCTGGTATATCAAGGCAAAACAGAACATACTCTTAAAAATACGCAAATGCGCACTTAGCCCTAATAATTTACCTAAAATATGTCGAAAAAATCATTAAAATCGGTTGAGAAATAAAATTATTCATGGTCAAATTTGGGAGTGTATTAGGATACTAATATGTAAGAGGTTTGATAAATAGTTGGCTTATTTGTTCTAATAACTTCAATATTATAGATATTGTCAGTTAGAGTTACCAATATAATACACTGAATATTTAATAGAATACGTAATTTACAATACAGAAAGACTATGAAATAAGGATGGATCATTTTGAAGAAAAAAACCAAATGGAAAAGGAGGTGGAGTAGTATTGTTGAAAGATCTTTTTACCATTAATTTGTTTTAAAAATATAGGTTTATAAAAGTTACCCAGTTCAAAATGGCCTGTCATTTGTAAATGTATCAGAACCTAAAAAATGAAAGCTAAAAATTCTTGAAAACCTGCAGAACTCAAATATTTTATTTGTCAGGCAATCCTTAATTAAAATGTTCCTATAAGCATAGGACTAGGTATTCCACTTTTCTAGTCACAGGGTTTTTTTATACAGGAAAGAAATTGAATTTTATTTAAAATTAAAACATACTGTGAATAGAAACGACCTACGCTCATAAAAACATTTAATTTAAGGATCATGTGAAGAATAAAATACCCAGTCTTGTACGTTTTTAAAAAAATGTATTCTCTATTTTTTAGGTCCTGTCAACAAATGGCCGCAAATTTGAAGTGAATAATTTTAATGTCCATATATTTTAAGGAAGAACTGAGGTTCGAAATACCTTTCAAAAGATGTACTATTCGTTTTTTTGTTCTATCTATATGGAAATCATTAATTTTCTCTAAACTAAAAATCGTGTATCGAATTGATACAAATATAATTCTACTTTTATCAAAAATACGTTCGGCTTTTTATTTTAATAAAGCGTTGAAAAGTAAAAACTGCCAAACGAAATACTGTTTAATTTGTAGTGATTCTAGTTTTTGGGAGACAGGGATTAAAAACTCAGCAGGACGCAGTAGTTTAAAAAAACTGACAAAAAACCAAATATTATCCTCAACCAAAACTCGTCTCGAAATAGTTAAAAAAAAAAGATATTGAAAAACTGGAGCAGCCCCAATATTTTTTTTTATTTACATTAGTTCTTTAAGATATTCGGTTGGGACGGCCTGTATATGTTTTGGAATTCTTATATAATTTTTTAAATTGGCTTCAGAAGCTGTTTTAAATAGTCAGATTAACACGATTGTAGACTTCGAAAAACTATTTTCAGAATAAACAAAAATTATTGCGTTATTATTAATTATTAGCTATTAAAACACTGAGAAAAACGTTTTAAACTTTTAACTATATATCCCAAAATAATGTAAAACAATTTATTGACATATGAAGACATCCCTAAAATTTTTCCATTTTTACATCAATTTCTCTACATGTATAAAAACATAAAAATACTGCAAATAATGTAAACTGAATTACTCAAACATAATCTAGAATAATCAAGTTTTCTAAATGGCGGAGGGTTATTTAATTATAGGATTTATACTTATGACTTTGAACGTCAGAACTGACATAAGGTATATTCTCGTCACATTGTTGACACTGTTATCTACGAAACCACGGCAATGCATTAGCCCAATATCCCAAATAAAAAACCCTGAAAGGCAGATTAAAATCAGGTAACTCGTATTTTAAATTAAAAATGATAAAAAAAGTGTGGATATCTGGTTTCCTTGGGTCTATATTAAATGTGGTTCTTCATTATATTTCTCGTATTCGAAAGCCTTTTTTTTTCCATACTCATACACATCATCTAGAGGCTACATTTAAATAACAACATTATAAACGTGTGTTTTTAGAACATTGTCAAAATTGAGATATCGTTTTGAGAAAACCCAATTTTTGCTCTCTTTAAAATGCGTCCAGGTCTCCTAAAACCTTTTTTAACTTTACAATACAAGAAAAATCATACAACTTTTATAGGTATTTAAGGTTTTCTTTTACCTCCTATAGTTAAAGCTTTAACTAGGTCAGGTTAGGCTAGATTAGCCCTAGTTAGAGCTTTTGTAGGAGCCACCAAAAAACCTTGAATACCTACAAAAGTTGTTTAATTTTTCTTTATTATTTATCTTTTTTTAGAAAGCTCTATACAGGGTGTTCACGTATATTTTCGCACCCACTTAAAGAGTTTATTATTTAAGATAGAAGAAAATCATGAATACAAAGGTTATTTGGTTTTACATGAACCATGAGAATATGTCAATAAAATAAACAACCACAAAAAACAATTGGAAAGTAAAAATTGAGCATTGGCTTAATTATTTTAAATGGAACATCCTGTATAATGTTGTTTTAACTTATTATAAAAATACCGGGATTGAACCTTTAACATTAAAGACAAAAGAAAATTGATAAAAAACTTTGACATAAGAGGCAAAGTATTCCCATTGACCCCGATATGTAGTAGAGTGTTTGCCGTCTCTCTTTAACACATTGCCTCTTATGGCAATCAAACATTCATATATACATACATATGTGATCAACCTATATATAATTTGTAAAGAAAATGTATATACATTCAACATATAAAGTTTTATTACTTAAAAAAAAATATGTGAACTTTTTTCTAATATCCACTAATTCGAACAAATCCCCTGGAGTAATAGTGTTATTTCACATTTCGAAAAAAAAACATTATCGTAAAGTCAAAAATCCCCTAAAGGGTCGTAAAAAACTGTAGCAATCAAAAAAATTTTAACAACCAAACAATGACATACATTTTATGAAAAAAGAAAAAACTATAAGTAAAAAATTAAGATCTACTTAAAATAGTTTATTTTATATTTCGCAAAAAAAAACTATAGTAAGTCTAAACTTAAAGAAACTCTAACCATTTGTCAAAAAAGTAGCAACCAAATACTAATATAAATTTTATGAAATACTTCCCTCGCCAGCTCTTTCTTAATGAATTACCATGTCCAGCTCAAAAGCTTCGTGTTTCGGAGAATTATACCTAAAATTCATTAGGGCATTTATAACAACAAATAAGCAGGTGTACTAACTGCCACATGTTAAAACAACATAAAATGCTCATTACTCCTTCGTGCATAATCATATTAAGTCCCCAGCTAACTATGTTATCCCCTAATGGCTAAGAATCCCCATTCAGTTAATGGTATCTGTAGAAAAGTATAATTAAAATAGAACTAGTCGTGTACGAAGGAGACTAATTCAATTTCCTGAACATTCGTTTTCATGTTTTACTCAGACCCGTGCCCCATACACAATCCAATTTCATCTCCATTCATTATCGTTTCATTTCACTTTTACTATACATGAGCTCTACGTTCATTGCCTTAGATGCAGGGTTATGTACTTATCTTATTGATACTGAAAATATATTAAGAATATATTAATTAATTCGCAAAATAAAGCGGATACGTATATTTAGTGAAGGATCTTAAACAAGGAGAGGGCCCTTTTATCAGCCAATGATTATAGTATTTTGACAATTTACGCCCAAATAAAATGATGTGAAAATGATAATAATTCAGTCAAAAAAATACATACAGCAATCCAAAAGTATAAATGTCAATTTTCTCTTAAATTGCTTTAATTGAGGTACATTGAAAATATAAGCAGTGTATTCTTCAACCAATTACGCACTTTTTTGTTTTAGACCATTTTCGTCCATTTTCAAAAATAAAGTGGTGGGGAAAGTCAAACACTTTTACTTTCAAATGTAAGATATCTGCTTTTTTTGCTCTACTCGAGTCATAAACTGTACTGTACTGACTTTGTTACACTTTGTGGACACTTGATGGCGTTGTTTGTCCGCATTTAAATTAAGAAAGTTGATTTAACCCTGCCGTTTATCTTTTATTTCAATTGATTTGAACATTGTAGGAAAACCAGAAAACTGGAACAAAGCAAGGGCTCCAATAAAAACTTTAGTAATTTTGCATAGCTATGGCGAGGCAGGGCAGGACTCGGTTTGGGCAGTGAAACAACAAAAGACAAATGACGGAATGAACTAAAAACTAACGCAGGCTGTCATTGTCAATACAAAGTTGCCAGCTTTTCTTTGTCAATTGGACTGCAGCCTCCACTTCTACTGTAGAGATACTTTGGATGGCATTCCTAATACCATCCACTTGTAGTAGGTCGAGTCGTATATACTAAATATTTCTACCTTAAGTAGTTTTTAGTAATTTTAAATATATTTGTTGTTGGTTTATTTCGTCGTTTTTTTTGTTGTTTTACTAAAGCAAGGTAGAACTCGGTTTAATCTTTGTGCCCAAACCGAGACCTGCCCTGCCTCGCCCTAGCTTTAGCTGTTTTATTGCGAAGCTTATGTGACTATGAGCCTGAGTTTTAGAATTTTTTGTTTTGTTCCTTTATTAATTTTTGTTCTTTACAGTTATGCAAGATTACTAAAGTTTCTATTGGAGCCTTGTTTTTTTCCAGTTTTTTGGTTTTCTTAAAACTGTAGAATTAACAGAAATGAGAGATAAAAATAATTTCCAAATTGCCACTTTTTCTCCTCTACAAAATGGCAAGATTAATTTTCCAATTCGACGTTTCGGATTCGAGAGACGATCATCAACTTTCTTAATTTAAATACGGACCTGGATTTTTTTATTTCTCTACAATGCTCTTCACAAGTACAGTGTACAGTTCATAGCGTACGGTTTGATTTTTTTGAGAAAATCAGCATTATTTGAACAATTCCGAAATTACGCTGTCCAGTGAGCAAAGTCATTACGGTACAGTTTATGACTCCACGGGTAGAGCAAAAAAAGCACTTTTTTTCAACACCAAGTTGAATAAAATCGGTTTATTCAAAACAGAGATATCTACATTTGAAAGTAAAAATGTTTGACGTTCCCCCACCACTTTATTTTTGAAAATACACAAAAATGATGTGAATGAAAAAAGTGCAAAATTGGTTGAATAATATAAATGTTTATATTTTCAACATACCTCAATTATAGAAATTTAAGAGAAAATTGGCATTTACACTTTTGTGTTGCTGTTACTCCCCCTAGCGGCGAACTTTCGTACTTGAAAATAATTTACAGCGATTTCTCTTAGCCGATTTACTTATAAATATTGTTTTCCTTATGATCTGTCATTAACGATTTCTGAGCTACAGCCAACGTTATCTGTTTTGGACCACCCTGCACAAGGGAAGTTCCGGCTAAATGCCAATTACCGTGTTTACGATACCTGATGGTTCAGATAAATTTTATATTTATTTTAATGTTTTGATATCTGTAGAAGTTAAGCTTGTAAACCCCGTTTTAGTTACTACCAGACACCCTGTACAGGTGTTCGGATTTCGTTGTGATTACAGTGTATTTCGGTTATTCGTAAAGATAGACAGTTGTGGTTTTCGCGAAATGATGCTACTCTTTGTTAAAACGAAAATGCCTTGAACGAAATTTTCATAGCCCCCTTCGTATTTGAGAAACAGGGTAATTTTTGAGAATTTTCAATTTCCAGGCACCCCTCGTATCATAGTTATCCTGTAACTAATTCCGAAAGTAAAAACTTATTTTGGTAGTGTTTTTTTGAATTCTTATATTTTTTAAATCAGCGTATATTTTTTATATCATTGTATTCTCCTCGCTGACACCTTTCCAAATATATATCACTTCAGAGTTATTTTTTATGGGAGCCCCAAGAAAAGCCATTTTGTTTTGAATTTTTTTCATAGTCGGCTATGGAATAGCTAGTCTGTCAATGTCAAGTTGTTATTACAAATTACCGATTTTTCCTTTTAACAGTATTATTAAATGTATTTATTAAGTTATATTTGTATTACTTTACCAACATATTTTATTTATTGCTCCGCTTTATTAAAATATGGCTGCTAATAATAAAAAATGTACTAGTAACAAAATTTTCAGGCGAATTAAAAACAACCTGACTAACTTTGGATCCTTTCGCTAACCTCGACGAAAAACTTACAATTACCCACCACGGAAAGTCAATGAAATTAACGTTTTGGCAACAACCCTAGAAGTTCTACTAGAAAAGTTGAGGAAATATTTGGCGTTTCAAAATCTACATTATTTCCTAGAGAGCAACAGGGTAGGATTGGTTTTGGTCTAGCATGCTATATTCTGGGGAGTAATCTGAAATTTTATATCTACGAAGATATCCTCACAAGAGATAGATAATCTAGAGACATTACAAAATATCTTAGCAGAAATATGCGATGAAGTTCCGTTAGCTGATTTAAACAGTATGCTAGCTGGCCCGTCAGACCTTGTTCTGCCTTTTCCGTTAGATGGCGCGGTGAGTTTCCAGAAGGCATATTCACGAAATCGTCCAGAAATGTTATTGAAGAAAAACATACTAGTTTTATAGAAAAAATACACAATGAAACAATTTAAAAAAAATAGTTTTGAAACGTCTCGGTAAATAGACGATCATTTAAAAAAATCATGTAAATTCGCGCAGTGCAACTCTCTCACGAACTTGCTGAAAAATCTGGCTTAGTCTTTTAAATATATAAATTTTTCCTGCTCATAACTCCCAAATAGTAAGACCATATATAGACGGCAATTGTCCTGGTCGTTGAGTTGGCACATATGGTCCTATACCTAGGCCACCGGACCTTTCAGTGCTCGAGTTTTTTGTATTTATTGGAAAATAAAATATATCTGACCCAACATCATAATGTGTTAAGCAAAACAAGAAAACTGTGCCAGCAAGGCATTTAACAAAACGGAAAACAATTTGAGCAGTTTTTATGATTTAAAATTTGGATTCATATAGATGTTATTAAAACAATTTTTAAACTAATTTCTTTTGTAGGAATAAATAACCTAAATAATAAATAATAATAATATCAATAAAAGTGGATAACTAATATAATAATAAGATAATAATAACTGACAATAATAAGACTTGAAAATTTTCAAAATTACCATGTATCTCAAAAACTGGGGGCTATGAAAATTTCGTTCATGACAAGTTTTATCAAGAAGTAGCACCACTTCGCGAAAACCACAAGTCTCTATCTTTACAAATACAGAGATACCATATAATGACAATGAAATCCGGACACCCTGTACATACATGCATACATACGCATATATAAATATACCTTCACTTATTATACTTATAAAAACATTGCCTCAGTATAATATATAGTTTTTACACATTTTATTAAAATATGTTTACTTTTTATTTTTTACCTCTTATTAATTTTACTTTCGTGCTCTATAATAAAATAAATTATATCACTTAATTCATTTTGTCTCGCCATATTAGAACAAAATATTACCATTTCATCCATTGCCAAATTTGATTTTGGAGCCGAATTTGAAGTAAATTGGATTAATAGCTTTTTAATTATGCCGCGCACAGACAGACTGCCAGACTGACCAGTGGCACAGCGAAAAATTACGTTTGGTGGGGTCACCAGAGCCATAATACATTTTAGTATATTATGAATTTCAAATATGAATAAAACCCCGAAAAATAAAAATCAATATCCTACTCAATAACATATTACCTTTATTAAACAAACAAGAAAAAATAACTCTACGAGAGCCTAAAAGTAATTCGATCCAAAATATTGGAAATAGAAAGACCATCTCTATTTTTGTATTGCCTCATTCTTTTAATTACCAACTGCCGATGTTTTTTTAAATACTATAAAGCCGTTGTTTTTAATATCGGAACTTAAAAGCAAGAAATAATATATTATATAACAAGCGTAGAAAGTGGTAGTTTTCAAACGAGTATATGGAAATCCTTTAAGTTTGAAAACGATAACTTTAACACGTGTAATGTACATACACTATTTTTCTTACGACCATTCAAAATTTTCGGAATAATTATTATATTTTATATTGAAAAGCATTTTTCAACAACGTGTTAAATTTTTAATACGCGTGTGGTATATAGAACTATCTAGTCTAATTAACAGTGTGTTTTTTTGTCAGTTTCATAAGTGGTATTTTAAAGTGAGTAAATTTCCATCACGACGTAAGGCTCAGTATTACAGTGTGTCCTAAAATGTGTATTATGTAAGCCTTGATGCAGATTATCTATTTAGTTATATCGATAGTGTACCGAACTTTATTCCAAACCATTTTTAGACTGATAAAATTGACAAAATTCTACTATAGGTTTTCTCCATAGCAATGGTTGTTAAAAATCAATCAAGTTAAAGAAATATTAACTAAGATAAATAATATTTTTATTACCCTTAAACATAAAATATACCCCAAACACCACTTTTCTCTCCGATTATTAAAGTTCAAATTAAAATTATTAAATACACAACTGTAGTTTGGGTGACGCGTTGGATTACTACAGAAATACCTTTATGGCAAATGAAACTCCCTATGCCCACATTTTTGAAGATGAGTTTGTTAAAAACTGCGTTAACAAACTAAACTGCGTCATTTCAGACGTAAGCGAAATTTAGTTATATTTTGTATGACTTGAGTAATTTTTTAAGACTAGGCTGCATGAGCAGTTTTCTAGATGTTGAAAAAGGTACTTTAGTCTTTAAAGGAGAGTGTCAAATCTAGTTCAAGGGTGTACTTATTTAGAACGATAACTACTATGTCAAAAATTATAAAGTACCGTACCTGTTTAATTTTGAAAGTAATTATCTCTTAAACTGTTGGCGAACGAATAAAAATCGAATTAGAAGCGACGGTTTCCCGTTAAGCCTCGTGGACTAAATATTACTGACGATGGTTCGTGCAAATCAAGAATTACTGACAATGGTTTGTGCAAATCAAGACGAAACCTCGGAAAGTAGTTCAATTTTGTCACGGTCTAATTCAGTATTACATATTGTGAATAATGTAGAAAAGACTTGAGGATAATTTTTTAAAATAGTATATAATCCCTCGATCTAGAATACAAAATCATACTGATATATGTTTAAGAAAGACATGTCCAGATGTCAATACGGTCCTGAATACTGTGGCGGGTGTTACCCTCCATAGCAACTAATTACCACCGTATTATCTCAAGGTCGCATAGCTCTTCTAAATTATAGACAAAAATAAAGAACTTGCTCGTTCTAGGTTTTTATTAATGACTTATAAATTTGCCACTTTTTCTAACCATCATCTCTATCTCGGCAATCGCTTATATCTAAACACGGCCAGCAGATGAGTTTTTGTTCTAATGATCCGTACTTTGACTTGACTCGGATTATTACATCGATCGTTATGAAATAATGTCATAATCATTTTATAATTCCGTGGCGAAATTCGTCTACGGAGCGGTATTTCATCAATGTTTTGTGTCTGCAAGCACCAGGCAATAAACTATTTTTTTTATTATTATTATTTTCTCATTATCAACATTTTAGCGATACATGTTTTTCTTAATCTGGCTTGTAAACTATGCTGCTGTGATGTTTTTCACTACGCCAAGGATGTTCCTTTAATAACTAATGACACCCTAACAAAGTCATAGTAAAATGTCGGCCCTAATAAACGGGACAAGGAAAATTGAAAGTGGAATATTTTCATAACGAGAATGATACTAAATTGTAGTTTTTAGAATTTCCTTGCAAAATTGTTGTTGGTAATTAATCAGTTTAAACGTGAAAATTACTTGGGGTAAGAAGTCTTTTATACAGGGTTTACTATAAGACTATGCAAATTTGAATAAGAATTGTTTATTCCGTGAATCCACAAAAACGATTTTTATTTTTTGTTTGCAATACTAGCCCTTAGTAAAATTGCAAAAAAAAATTCTAGACATTTGTTGAACATTTGGGTTTCATCTACATATTAACTTTTTAACGGTCTACCTAACATACATTTCTTTAAATAGCGTTTTATTGGTCTTTCAGTTTTTGAACACCTTTAGAAAGGGGCATAAAGATAAAATTTAGTTCAGGGGTGTGCTTGTTTAGAATGACAGCTGGTACATTTTAGTATTGAGAAAGTACCTGCTGGATTCTGAATTCTGTAATTTTGTCGTAAACTTTGAATTCCTGGAAGAACAAATATGGCTAGCGAATAAGAATTAAATTAGCAGCAACGGTTCTATATATATGTATATATATATATATATATATATATATATATATATATACTGGGTGACGCAGAACATAGGGTACACGCAATAATTTTTTCACCTTACCTTTGAAACTTAGGTACATGTAGTAACTTATTAAAATGCATATTTTGACAGATAATTGGATCATACATCACTTTCGGTTTAACCGGAAGTGACCTAAACTTCAATATATGAAAGAAAAACCCTGTATATTTTTTTCATAGTCGTATTCTTCAAAACTCCCTTTCCAATGATGTATCACAAGTTATATTTGTCTTCCAAAATGGCGGCAATAAAACCGGTTTTCTGAAAAACGTCATATTCACCATATTCAACATATAAAACAAAAGACAGTGTCAAACTTCTGAGGTGCCCTGATTAAAATGAAACTTTTTAGGTTAGAAAAAGCATGAAAGCGTGTTATTATGTTTTTTTCAAAATATTACGCCTTTTCGAAAAAAAATTAAAATTACTACTTTTAATGTAACTTTTCTGCCAAAATTTAAATTGGACCATGTATATTTTATTTATCCGTTTAATTTCACATTAAATTATGTTTCCAATAATGTGCCACAAGTTATCCATTTTATTAGTTAAACTATGTTAGATTTATTTATCCATCACTTTTAGTAGACAATAACTAAGCATTCTATTTAGTCTCAACATGTGTTAGATTTGTTTCTATCATTTAAACTTAAATGATCAAGCCTAGGATATTATACCCATACCTGTATAAGCAGTGTTAGCGGTTCTAATACTCTAAGCTCAATATTCCAGTTTATAGAAGGAGGTAAACTGGCCATTTTATTTTTATAAAAACGTGACAGTTGATTAATATATCATTTTAAAATTCCACCGAGAAGCCCAAATTATTGCCCTCAACATATCCAAAGAATTTGATCACGTCTGGTATGACCCACTATTTAACAAACTTTCTGTCTATGGTCTTCCTCCAAAACTTTATACGTGGATTATCACTTTTACCAAATCAACGCAACACCGGCATTCCACAGAATTCACCATTGGCACCCACTCTACTCCTCCTGCATATCGGGACCTCATTAAAATCGTAGAATGGGGAGTAAAGAACCTTGTCCAGTTTAACGTCACTAAGACACACTCATGTTTACCATCTCAGAAATATTTTTCAATACCCACACAATTTAAATGAATAATTTAATGCTTGAGATTTAAGATTCGTTTAGCCTAGTTGGCATCACTTTTCAAAAAGATCATCGCTGGCTTCATTACATCACCTCAGTAATTATAAATAGTAATTGTTTATGAAGTAGCCTATGGAAATATATAAGTTTGTTATGTCCAAATAATACAACGCTTTAGTGAAGAATAGATTTCCGTTATGGTACGATAATCTATTTAATTAAGTAAGGTATAATGTTCAAATGCCAAAAAGGTGGTGGATGGCGCTGGCTGGTTCTAATTTGAGATATGTTCCCTAACGACTTCAACCAAATATTCACAGTTAGAACGGAATTTGGAAACATATCGAGCCCTTCCCGCCAATTTATCGGAAGCAGGTTTTTTCCATGTAATGTTTTTTTCTGCAAACTAGCATTGGGGAAAATTTGTTATATATAGAAATTCTTCATCGTAATATACAAAATAGGTTACATAAACAAATTTACCAAACTGATAATTTGTAACAAAATATAGCGAATTAAAACCTGCTTCTTCAAAACTTGCTTTTTGTCGCTTACGAAAAATTGACGGGAAGGGCCCGATATTGTTCGTTTACTAAAGCTCGCCCAAAAACTTACTACAAAGCGGGAGTTGAACGAAATACATAAACCTTGTGTGTCGAACTCGTAAATCCTAAGGCGTCAAGCAGGAAAATAAGCAATAATATTGGAATCAATGTTACTGTTTATTTCCCTTGTTGATGCCTGATGGATTGATTGCGAGTCACACGGGTGTCTTTATTTCGTCCAACTCCCGATTTACTTTGCAGTAAGTTTTGGGCGGAGGTTTTGTACCATTTCAAAATAAGAGGTCGTTAGGAATATATTTCAAATTGGAACCAGCGACACTACGTTTTCAATATTCGATGTAACATTCTAACATTCAATTAAATAAATTATCGTACGCCGCGGCACTCGTAGCGCAATTTTATTCCTCACTAAAGCGTTAACGTAAGTGTTATTTAGACATACCCAACTTTCATATATTTCCATAGCCTGCGTCATAAACAAGTATTATTAAAAACTGCTATTTGGTTTCGGATTTTAATTATTAATTTTTACTGATTATTTGGAGAAAAATTTAATTTTGTAATCGATTTACAATTTTTACTAGTTAACGTATAAAAAATTATTGTTAAATTAAAATATTTAAACCCCCCAGAAGCCATGTCGATCTACGCCACACTTGATTTTTTAAGAGTAATTTAAAATAAACTGAATAAGTAGTTTTCTACACTGATTTTTTTTTATTCATTATACCGCCATTTTGTTTCGCCGTGTTCAATTCATACCAAAATTTTACCAGTTTATCCCTATATCGGATCTAATTTTTATGCAATCTTTGAAGTCATTTGAATAAGAAGGTTTTTTTACGTTGATTATTTAAACAATTTATTAGGCCGCCATTTTGTTCCGCCATCTTCAATTGGATCCACAATTTTAAAGTTTATCTTTGTCACACTCAATTCTTGCACAAGATTTTAAATCAATCAAATAATTAGTTTTTTTAAGGCTGATTTTTTTATTAAGTCGTCATTTTGTTTTGCCACGTTTTTTCGCATACCAATATGTTACAAGTTCATTCCTATTTAACACTTGATTTTTGTGCAAAATTTGAGGTTAATTAGATAATTAGTTTTTAAGCAATAAGTTTTTTTTAAGGTTTCACTAGGCTATATTGACTTTTTTCAAAACATTACCAGGACATCCTCATACGATCCTTAATTTGTGACCGAAATTTAGCTCAATCTGGTTAATAGTTTTTTAGCTATGCCGCGAAGAAACATAGCGACGGAATTGAGAAAACATGTTTTTTGGCCTCTAGGAACACGAGAACGTGAAAATCTGTACCTGGGAGAATGTTTTTTTCGAGATTACAATACTTCCCTTTTAGATGAAAAAATGAATCAATTTCTAGGAGCAATATTGAAAAATATACAGGGTGTCCATTTTAAAAAGCCAAATTTTGAGTCAAATCTTCGAAATTATAAAAGAAAGATAAAAAGTTGTTAAGCCACTGTATTCTACGTAAAAATCTAAAAAAGTTCCCATTTTGAGGCTATGATGTATCTTGATTAATACCTGAGATACAGAGAGTATTCAAAAATTGCAAACTTTGAACATGCTCTGTATGTTAAAACCGAATCAAGGTAGCCTTGATCTGTTGCCGGGAATCAATTTATATTCAAAATCGAGTTAGGACGTGCGTGGTCAATTGTTTGCTATCTCTTATAGTTTAGCCAAACCCTGCTGTACAACCAGTACAAAAAACTTGAAACCAAAAGAAAACTTCACATTTAAATTAAATAAAATTCCCCCAATTTCTAAAAACTTAAATCTTTTCCGTTTACGAAAATACCCTATTCTCAATTTCACCAAAATTCGCTTGTCCCAGTTATTATGTCAAGCAGATTAGTTCCATGCTACAGAGATAGTGAAATATACTAAACAATCTATTAAAATAGTTAATGCAGCGATACATTTCAAAAATTACGTCATCTAAAAACCTAGCAAAACCAGAAGCGAATTTGGGTTTTTAGCGCTTTTATTGCTTCAGGGCGTCGAAAGAAGACTTTGGTGCCGTTAAGCATGACCATTTAATGCAAACAATCAACAATTAAAGCAAATTTCTTCAAATTTTGTTTTTAAATTTAAGTATACTTAGGTATATTTCTGTTAAAATTCTTGATCAGTATATACTAATATACAAATTATGTTGTTAAAAATATAAATTAATTTGTTATAAAACAACAAGAGTTCCCCTTATGCCTAATGGATTGAATAAACGTTAGTTTGTGAATTTTTCGGTACATACCAACAAAGACAGATTATGCCCAGAAAAAACGATTATCTATTGTAAAATAAAATACCCCAAAACGAATACAAATGGCTTTGTATTGTATTCCTTATAGTTGAGATCCATCGGAAAATTTCCGCGTAGTTTAATTCCCAGAGGTGCCAGACCGCGACGCACAGTCACAAATACACAACTTATATAAAATTAAAGTATTATGCAAATATCTACTTAACCTTATTTAGTCAAATTCACAAAAAACTGGCATTTCTGCAGCAAAGGTTCATTCAAGTTTCATTGTCTGGGTATCAAATTTCTGTAAGGAAAAGACAGATCCAGAAGGTATGAACCCTCGATTTTTAATCTAAATAAGCAACTGATGTATTTTTTTCTATCCACCATGGCGCTTAAACGTGGTCATACTTTCTTCAGCCTCTACCAAAAGAGTTGCCGATATTCGAGGCATACATGTATACGAGTCAGGATTGCTCAAACCCAGATATTTCGCAATGATGAACGGGAGTTTTTTGCAAATGTGATTTTTCTAACTGGCTGTGCAGTGCAGCGACTTTGTCTATAGGTCAGAAAAAGTCTTTCTTTCTGAACAACCACGTGGCTGTAAAGACATGTAGTTATCGAGTTATCAGATTCAAACAGTAACGGTAAAACCGCGTTTATCGGTTTTTGTCTCTGGTACTTTTACCACGAAAACTAATCTTTCTTCTAGTTCATTAAAAACGTCTCATTCGATGCCTTATGAATACATTTTAAAATATCTTCTCTAGACAGAACTTTAGACTTTTTGGGCTAGTAGTATCCTTTTTGACTCTCTCTAAGGAACTCAGAGAAAATGTTTCAGCGAGATTGTGTGAGTATCCAAGCAGCACAGTTCCATTAATATATTCTACCACAGAAAACGGAGTTCTAGACAGTTTTCTGCGATCCATTTTAGTAATTTATCATATTTTCTGTCATAAGCTTCTTCGGTAGCAAGTTTTGTGTTGCTTTTTCCGCATTTTTTGCAATTTCATCAGGGATTTCAAAACTTTCCTGCACAGGGCATAAAGATCTACACTATTGTGCAATTGAAATGCAATTTTTTTAAATTTAACCTAAATTTAAATGGCTAGAACTTGTAAACAAAATGGTATGTTTATAAACGGTTTTTTACATTTTGTAGGCTTATGTTTTGATAACATTTTTGTGGTATGCGTGTTTTAAAGCTTGCTTTGGTCTGGTATATGCGAGGGATCAGACAAAAGTTTTTTTTACAAAGCGAAAATGTGCGAATCTGAAATTATCTTATTTTTATATGTATGTAACTTAATAAACCGGTCCTTAGGAAAAAATTGATTTCTCAAGATCTTGATACCTAATTTGTGTCTTTTTTCAGACCGTTATATATCTTTCTTATTTTTTTAAATTAGACCTTGTCTCCTAAATTCCTTAAAGGGTATTTTTGCTTTTTCTTATTTTTTTTAACGGTAAAAGTGACTTTAAACCTCGGAACGGTTTTTTAATTTCATAGAATTATTACCCGTAGTCTGAGTAGTTTTTATTATTTTTTAAAATTAAGTTTTTTAACATAAAAACTACTTTATTTTAAATTACCAGTTCTAGGCACTTTATAAATAAACTTATGCATCATTGAGTATGTTGTCTTCTTTATTAGTAAGTTTTCGTATACCGAGTCTCCAAAAAACATATAATTATTAAAACCTTTATACAGGGTGGGGCACAACTTACACGTCCGTCTCTAACTACTGAACGATATTTTCTTTTTAAATGAACCTTAATTAATTCTCTGAAATTACCCTTTTATCCTTTATGGAAATTGCATTTTTACTATATTTTGTATACTGAAAAACAGTATATTGTATAAAAAATGTAAAAATAACATAAACTTTATACAGGTTGTTGCACACTCGATGCTCATGCTCATTGAGATCGCGCAGAAAAGTCAGAGGCAAAAAAAGTTTTAATAGCGACAAAGTTACGCATTGTAAAACTTACTTTTTTAAGACTACTTTTACTCACAATCACCAATCACATGAATTTAAACATGATACTGTATATTCTATAGAATTTTTTAAACCAATAATTTATTCGATTTGAATAAATAGCACTGAACTAAACACTGAAGATACCAATGCATTATGTAAAAATTTGTTCAAAACATTCGATCCCACAAAAGTGTAATAAAACATAAGCTTACAAAATGTAAAAAAGCGTTTCCAAGCAAACCATTTAAATTAAAGATGAATTTTAAGAAATTACACTTTCAATTGTAATTTAGGGTTCTGTAGTTATATCTAAATCCAATAGTTTTTAAATAATTTCTGTATTTTTAGTAAACGTAGTTATGCCGACATCAGGTATAGGCAACCTTTAATTAATCAAAATTTAACATTACTTTTACTGAGGAATTTAAATATACAATAAAATACAGTGTAATCCATTCAAAAAATCTAACTTTATTATGCCACGTATTTTTGACCCACCCTGTATACCCGACAATAACTTAGAATGTAGCTCTATCTGATCTGCATACATCCTGCAAGGTTCATTTAAAAAGAAAATACCGTTCAGTTGTTAGAGACGGACGGGTAAGTTGTGCCCTACCCTGTATAAAGGTTTTAATAATTATATATTTTTTGGACACACGATATACGAAGACTTACTAATGAAGAAGAAAACATACTCAGTTAGGCATAACTTTAATTATAAAGTGCCTATAATTGGTAATTTAGAAGAAAGTAGTTTTTACGTAAAAAGAAGTAAGTTTAAAAATAATCAAAATTACTCAGACTGCGGATAATAATTCTATGAAATTAAAATACCGTCATGAGGTAATTATCAAAAATAATAGGAAAAAGTGAAAATACCCTTTACGAAATTTAGGAGACAAAGTCTAATTTAAGAACATAAGATATATAAGTGTGTGAAAAAATTAATTAGTACGCCCCTGAATTAAAATTAACATTCGGAAAGGTACAATTGTATTTACTTTTTTTTAAAACGTCCTTGGAGAAGCCAAAACGATCAAAAGACTAGTCTTTTTAATAAGAGTTTTTAATTTAAAATTAATAAAAAAAGAACCAAATCAGATATCAAAATTTTGAGAAATTTGTTTTTTCTTAAGAACCGATTTACTGAGTACATACATATAAAATCAAAATAATTTCAGATTTGCAAATTCTCGCTCTTGATAAAGTTCATGTAAAAAAAACTACTTTTGTCTAATCCCTTGTATATACCAGACCAAAGCAACCCTTAAAACACACATACCACAAAAATATTAACACAAAAATAAGTCTACAAAATGTAAAAAAATCCGTTTGTTTACAAACCATTTTGTTTACGAGTTATAGCCATTAAAATTTTTGGTTAAATTTTCAAAAAATGCACTTCAATTGCACAATACTGTATTTACTAACACCCTTGGTACATAAATAACTATTAATGCATCAAACCAACAAACCTAAACCACGGACCTGACCACTGCGTGGGCAAAGAGGAAGCTGCCTCCCTCCAAATGCATTTAAAATTTGTATTAAAAATATACTTTGTTGTGGTACAAACACGATATAAGGAATTATACAAATGAAAGTTACTTACGACGGAGTGGTATGTATGTATGTAAACTATATGTAGACGCGCCAAAAAATGATCTTTTATTTCTATTTTTTTGTAGTCGCTCGGTTTTACTAGAAGCGTCGTTTTTCGAAATATTCTAGAAAAGCCCTTAATATCTGCGCTAGCTTTTAGACTTAATGAGCAACCTAATTTAGACTTCTGACTCTTCCCAGATAATTAAAACACGACACGAGCAATTTTTGTGATTAATAATAAACGATCTTCGACACCATGCATTGGCATACACCGTTTACCTTTATCTACCAATTATATCAATTATAACATTAAAACAAGTGTTTTTAAAAATATTTCAGCGATCCACTACATAGGCATTGGTCTTAATTGACAAAGACGGATATATAAAGATAATTGATGGGTTCCTATTCAACTTTCAATAAAAACTTTAGGATAAATTTACAAATATGCAGATGCTTCTGTTTCTGCAGCATAACAGTATTTTCAACTTTTTTAGTTAATTTCATTTATTATAATTATTATTTGAAATAATCTTCATTTCACATAGTATAATTAGGCGCCTCTGCTCTTAAGACAATTAATACACCTAGTCATGACACAACAAAGATGAGATTTCTTTACTTTTTCTCCTTCTCATTGTTTTTGATATTATACAATATTTAAACTAGTTCTTAGGCAAAATTGCTTAATTGTTTTAGGAATATTGACTATGCATTTTCTCAGGATCCATTGTATTTGGATTGTTTGTTTACGCTTAAACTATTGTCTTAATAAGTATATCCTGTTGTGTATTCTAGACGAATGATCAAGGACGGCTGAACTTTAAATTTTATAAGCATAATTAGGAAATGTTAATTTTAATTACCCAGGAAAAAATGTAGAAAAGATTTACAGACCGGACGGATCTAGTCAGTTTACGTCTGGCTCAAATAATTATTTTTATTTTAGTGTAAGTCAATAAATGTAAATTTTAAAGTAATGACAACTAACATAAGAACCCATCATATACAGATGCAAATCTTTCCAATCTAACGGAACTAAATTCAATTGTTTTCTACAAAATAAGCAAAACCAAACCTAACCTAACAAATTTAATAAAACAGTAAATTTCCTTTATCCGGAACTTATTACCCTCGTTATGAATATTTCCTTTAGGAATACTGAAATGTATCTCAATTTAGTTATAGCATTTGCTTACTATTTAAAGCCAATGGTTATAGTCATTCAGTAACACATAGATATTGTCTTTTCAAACATTTACATGGGGCCAGTGGCTTAGCAAGACAAAGTGGGGCCCTGGTACCAAATCGTAAAAGCGGGCCTCCTCCCCTCTCTATAATAAGTATATATAAATAAAAAAAAAATTAGGAGATTTCATAAATCGCAAAGAAATATTGAAATCTTGCTTTAACATTCAGAATAGCTCCAGCAAATAGGATAGGTATCACAGAAAAATGAAATAAGCTTATACGAGTATATCAACCATAATATATTCCATATAAACTATTCTAAATAAACTTAACAAAAAAGGAAACAAATATACAAAACAACATTCTAAAGTGTAATAATAATTCTAATTACACCGACTTACGATTAAACGACTGACTGCTGTAACTTTTGTCTATAATTGTCCATTTTTACACGCTTTTTCAATTTTGCTTAGTTTTCCGCAGCATTTTTTCTTTAAGCTGCTCCCGATTGGAGCTTGTAATTCATTTTATCACAACTACAAAGCTGAATACTCACAAAACAAAATATAAAATCAGTATCAGCCTATTTTAGTCTAGCACCCAACGCAGAACACAAACAATTAGCACCGAAAGCCATTACCGCATCTACAACTTTTCAGGCCCTACGTTACGGGCTCCTATTGGCCCTATCCCCTAAAAGCATTGCAGCCAGTGCCGGATTAATTATTTTCACCTAAACGTATTTATGGGCTCCAGACTTGTGGGAAGAAATTGACGACCAAAAAAAAAGTCCTCTCTTCCATATAGCAGAAACTTATTCCCTTCATCAATGTGTTGTGACCCCATTATTTAATAGTCATTTTATTTGTGAATAGTCTTAAGTATTATATATTCATTAGTCTAGAGATAGTTTGACACGTAAATGCAATATTTAGACATACATTATATTTCGGCGGAACCTTCCGACAGAAGCTGCTTTAATGGTCGTTTATTGCAAGGGAAATTCTAAGTAAACAATATGTATTTTAAATTCTACTTCAAATTCTATTTTATGCACGTTCTTCCGCCCCAAATATTATTATACCCGAAAAAACCTATCATAAACTCATTTACACTATGTCGATAAAGCTTGGGAAGGTTCAGCTATAAAAACATTAAAAGAAACCATTGTAGTACAGTAAGCAGTGGCGTAGCAAATACTCCCCAAATTACTTTTATAGACACCTTTTTTAATCAATTTTACAGATACGCCACTGCATCTTAAATTAGGGAATTCATATAAAAATAAGTTCTAGGTAGTCAGTATAGAGCAGGTCAGTCATTATGTCAGTACTATATTGTCAGTAGAATTAAGTCAGTAGACAGTAAGACAGTAAGAGTAAAGATTTGTTAGAAGTAAGAAGTGTCCCTCTTGTACAGAAGATAATAGAGAGATTTGAAACAAGTTGAAGTGTTTACATTTACTACCAGTGCTAATACAAAATACTAAAATTATTAAATCATAACAGTGGTGGCATTCGGCGAGTAATAAAAATATTAAAACATAACATTGGTGGCAGCGGTGGGATATACTACCCCGTGTTTTCTGAAGGAGCGCCTAGAACGCAGCAGGAATCACACCAGTTAAACCACATCGGTATACCAAAGACAGGAAGTTTCAACAGACTTGGAGGAGCGCCCAGTACGCAACAAGTTTCGAGAAGAAGAAAGAAAACGAGGAAATTCGCCTTACGTTCCAGCTAACTAAGGATGAAGCTGTAAGTTTTTTGTCTTTTATTTTCCTGTTGTGGTGACACTATTTGTTTTTTTTTTATATGTTATGCATTTTTGAAATTATCTAGATATATTTATTTTGTGAAAGGTACTGCAAATAAGTTGTGTGTTGAAAAAGTAATTGAATAATCGACCGTATAACTTATCTATATTTAAATTTTTACCCAAAATTTTTATTAGTATTTAATCTTTATAATTTTAACAAACAAAAAAATGGCTGAAGGAAAAGATGCAATTGATGTATTAAATTTAATAAATTCATTTGACGGCTACGGCGATGGAAACTCTCTTCAATTTTTTCTAAAAAACTGTGACGCAGTAATGCATATTGTGAAAGAAAATGAAAAAAATAAATTAGCTAAATTAATTTTTGGTACTAAATTAAAAGGTAAAGCTCAAGAGGTGACACAATATAAAGAATTTTTAAATTCGGACGAAATTAGAGATTTTCTTTTAGAACAGTTTACGGATAAAAGACCGCCTTCTCATTTTTTAACTCAAATAATGAATATAAAACAAAACTTTAGGGAAACCGTTACAGAATATGGAGATAGATTAAGATACCTGCATAATAAATATAAAGAAACTTGTCATTTAAATTATGAACATAATTCTGCTAAGGTATTAATAGAAAATTTAGAGTCAATTTTAGTAAACACGTTTAGACAAGGGCTAAATGATGAAAAAATACAAATTCGAGTAATTGCTGAAAACACAACAGATTTAGACAGAGCATTATCATTAGCAATCGAAATGGAACTCGAAAACAACGTTAGAGCGAAAAATTCAAATTTTAAAAATGTAGGTTTTGTGGGTCAGGGAAATAGAAATTTAAATAACCAAAATCCTAAACTTTTGTGTATGTTCATCATATAATCATATAACTTCTCAATGTAGGCAACTTATACAATATGAACAAAATATGGGAAGAAATAATTTTAATAATCCTAATTATCAAAGCTTCAGTCCACAACAACATTTTAACGCAAATTCTTCAAATGGGCAAAATTATAACGGGGAACAACCTATTAATGCTAGAAGTAATTTTTCTTACAGGGGAAACGATAATCATAATTACAATCAAAATACAAATTCACGAAATTTTAACAATAATTATAATGAGAACAATTATCGTCAAAATTATACCAATCCCCGTAGTTCAAACAGACCTCAAATGCTTTCAGAGATACCTCAACAACAGCGACGATACCGTCCTAACTATAATAATGAACCTGTCAATAATTCTCATCAAATACAAACTATAACGTCTCTAACCCCCAGTAGCCTCCACAATCTTAGTATTTCTCCTCCACAACCAACTACATCTGTCCAGGAATTTTCGGGAAACGACAACGAAGCCTTGGTTGTGAACAGCCCGCCAAGCGCTTCGTAAAAAGTTCAATCAGTATAAACAGTAGCTGTTCAAATAATAAGAATCTACTAGAACATATTAAAATCAAACCAACTCGTAATAATTCAAATAATATGTCTCCTAAGTCAGTATTATTCTCTAATAATTGTAAACAGTTAGATATAATTGAAATAACTTCATTGGGCACTAAAAAGTCAGAATTGCAAATTTTGTTAGATACAGGGGCTGATGTTTGTTTATTAAAGGAGTCGATTTTACAAGACTATTCAAAGCTAGATCAAAACTGTATTATTGAACTAAAAGGTATAAGTAAAGAACCGGTTTTTATGAAAGGTCTATATAATGTAACAATCCAATTAAAAGATTTTAGGCCGCGATTTTTTGCAAAAATATAAAACTAAAATTAATTATGAAGAAGAAACTGTTTATTTTGAGGACAATTGCTTTAAGATTTTGCCTTCAGAGACTTTAACGACTATACCCCCAAGATGTGAAATGATAACTTATGCTTTGGCCAACGTTTCAGGTACTGAAGGTATCGTAAAATCGAAACAACTTGCTGAAAATATCTATATGTTTAATTAGTATTTTTAATATATCTAATGAACCCTTAACAATTGCGTTACCCAGAGTTAACGTACAACCTATCACTAAAGGTGAATTTGACATTATAGAGCTTAGTCATAATAATAATAATATTGAAAATAACACGAATATAAATTACTTTGAACGTTTAGAAAAATTGAAACATTCTCTCAACTTAGAAGGATTAAATGTCGAGGAAACTAACTCACTTCTAGAAATTTGTGAAAATTTTATCGATATTTTTTATTTAGAAGGTGATAAACTCTCTTGTACAAACACAATAAAACATAAAATTTCTACAGACCCTACTAAGGGACCTATTAATATTAAACCCTATAGATTACCTTTTCAACATCGGGAGGTTATAAAAGAACAAACCGATGCAATGTTAAAGGATGGAATAATTTCTCCGTCTTACAGTCCTTGGAATAGTCCCTTATTAGAAGTTCCTAAAAAAACTGATTCATCAGGTTTACCTAAATTTCGCGTGGTCGTAGATTTTAGAAAAATTAATGAAATAACTGCAGGGGATGCATTTCCATTACCTAATATTACAGATATGTTAGACCAATTAGGAAAATCTTTAGATTTAGCCAATGGATTTCATCAGGTTCAAATGGACGAAAATGATAAAAATAAAACAGCTTTTAGTACTTCTACGGGACATTTTGTTTACAATAGGATGCCTTTTGGCCTAAAAGGAGCTCCGGCAAGCTTTCAGAGGTTAATGAATGCGGTCTTATTTGAACGGTTTCGGGAGCATAATTTAAAGCTTCAACCATTAAAATGTGAATTTTTAAGAAAAGAATGTTTGTATCTAGGTCACATTATAACAAAGTTAACAAACCTGATCCTTCAAAAGTAGAATGTGTTTTACAGTTTCCTCAACCAGTAAATCAAAAAGAGGTAAAATCATTTTTAGGGCTTGTCGGATATTATCGAAAATTTATAAAGGATTTTGCAAAAAATTTCAAAACCTCTTACTAAATTGCTCAAGAAAGATACGGAATTTAAATGGGACCGTGCTTGTGATATTTCATTTCAAACGCTTAAAAATAACATTACTTCTCCTGTACTACAGTACCCAGATTTTTCAAAAGAATTCATTATAACTACCGACGCAAGTAATTATGCGATTGGTGCAATTTTATCCCAAGGAAAAGTTAATAATGATCGACCTATAGCTTATGCTAGTAGAACTCTTAATAAAGCCGAACAAAACTACTCAACGACAGAGAAAGAATTAGTGGCAATTGTTTGGGCAGTTAGACATTTTCGACCATATGTTTTTGGAACAAATTTTAAGATAGTTACGGATCATAAACCTTTACTTTATGTATTTAACATAAAAGACCCTGGGTCGCGTCTTACAAGATTTAGGTTAAAATTGGAAGAATACAATTTCGAAATTACTTATAAGGCCGGAAAGTTAAATACAAATGCTGATGCCTTAAGAAGAATGATATTATCAAAAATTTTTAAATTATCTGCAAACACATATTGTTATTAACACAAAATTAAAAGAAAACAACGCTAATTTATTTCAGATAAATAATTCAGATCCTATAATATTATTTTTTCCCAAATTTTTTAACAAAGAGCAATTTAATATTTTGGAACAAAATAATCAGATTAAACAATTTCTTGCATCATACAACGTTCAAAACGATTTAAAAATACCTTCCGTCTCTCAGTACCAAAACAACGACTGTAATATATTTTTACTCAATGATAATGAAAATATGTTAAATGACACAAATTATGAAAATATATGGTCTTGTCTACTAAAGTTAAAAAATCTTGTAAGTAACAAAAAACTTAAATTGTCATTTATTAAATATCATTACAACCCGTTAGTAAAATGGGAAATTATTTATCCCATGATAAGATATATTTTTAAAAACTCTAATGTAGATATAACAGTTTACAATAATAATTTAATAAAACCCTCTGAATCTGAAAAGGAAACCTTATTAGAAGAATTCCACAACTCTCCTTTAGGCGGTCATCAAGGAATTGCCCGTACACATAAAAAATTATCCCAATTTTATACCTGGAGAGGCATGAAAAAAGACGTAAAAAGATTTATTAAAAAATGTGAATCTTGTCAAAAAAACAAATTATCGCGAAAAACAAAAATGCCAATGGTCATAACTTCAACCGCGACTAAACCTTTTGAAAGATGTTTTCTCGATATTGTTGGTCCCTTACCTGAAACGGAAGCAGGTAACAAATATATTCTTACCTTCCAAGATGACCTGACAAAGTATAATATTAATGTCCCTATAAAAAATCAAGAAGCCTCAACAGTAGCTTATTACTTCGTAACGAAAATAATTTGTCTATATGGACTACCTGAAACTCTAATTACCGATCAAGGTTCAAATTTTTTAAGTGAAATCTTTAAAAATACTTGCAAACTTTTAAAAATAAAAAAACTACTAGTTATCATCCAGAATCCAACGGAGCTTTAGAACGTTCTCATAGAGTCTTAGAGGAGTATTTAAAACATTTTATCAAAGATAGTCAGGAAGACTGGGATAGCTGGATTCCATTTGCAACATTTACTTATAATACAACTCCGCATACTGCAACCCACTTCTCACCTTTTGAACTTTTATTTGGCCATACCCCTAATTTACCTACTTCAATTATTCAACCTATGAAAACTCAATACACATATCATGATTTTGTTGCCAATCTTAAACAAAAATTACAATATTCTAGCCAATTGGCTAAAGAAAATCTATTGAAAAGTAAAAGCGTTTCAAAACAAAATTACGATAAAAATTGCAAAATTAGAGATTTTAAAATAGGTGATAAGGTGCTACTTTATGACGAATCAGTGCGAAGAGGCAGAAGCAAAAAACTCACATCCTTATGGATTGGACCTTATATAATAATAGATAAAACTTCTGACGTTAATTTTATAATACAGAAAGGCAAAAACAAACAATGCGTCCATGCCAATAGATTAAAACAGTTTTATGATTAACACAAAGCAAAAAAAAAAACATGTATAAATGTATTATAGAAAATAATTTAAAATATAAATGTATGTAGATAGTATTTTTAAATTTTATGTTTTCTCCTATTTCAGAATAATACTACTCAGTATCACTATATCTCTGAATACCTTTCGTTCTGATAATAGCGACGATTATAATGTCACATATTACGACCACAACCCAGGAATACACTTTGAAAAACTTGGAGAACTGCGACTCTATAATAACAAATGGAAGCTAATTACATATGTAGATTTTAACAACATTATAAATAAACTTCTTTCTCTAAAAAACTACAATAAAATAACCTCTGAATTATGTAATCATAAAAATTTTCAGTACCACTTATCCATTTGTGACACGTTTTTAAAGTCAACTAAATATAATTTTGATAAAATTAGCTCAGATTTAGAAACTTTACATCAATTGATAGGTTATAATACTTTAAGTAGAAATAAACGAGGATGGTTCAATATTATCGGAAAGGCTACAAAAATTCTATTCGGTACTTTAGACGAAGAAGAAGATAATATTATGATAGCAAAATTTCAGATTTATCGCAAAATGAGGGTTCAGCATTAGCTCTTTTGAAAGAGCAAACTAAAGTTGTCAAGTCTACACTAATAAATTTCAACAATACTATTGGAACCTTAGATTTTAATGAAAACATTTTAAAAAATAATGTTAAAATTCTTTCCAAACAATTAGAAAAAGAACAAAAAGATATTAAATTTTTAGACTTAAAAGGCAATCTAGAACAACACATTACGCTGACAAATATGATGTTACATCAACTACAACTCGAAGTAATGACTTTGATTAATGCAATTCTTATTGCCAAAAAGGGTTTATTACCCCAGCAATTTTAACACCAGTTCGCCTAATTGATGAACTAAAACAAGTTACGGATTCTCTTCCCCATGGTTTAGATTTTGCTGTGCCTCTTGATATAATGCATTCTAATCTTATATTAAAAACGATTGAACTAAAAGTTTACTTTGAAAATAATCATTTAATTTATATAATTAATATTCCTTTAGTTGAAGCACAATTATTCTACCTATATAAGGTATCGCCTTTTCCTAAGCTATTAGCCACTAATCAATTTGTTTTGATTCAACCATCTTCTAAATACATTGCAATAGACGAAACAAAACAGCAGTTCATAACTTTCTCTGATCTCGAATATAATAAATTTATAAAAATAACGGATGATAAAATGATTTGTCAGCAACAAAAACCAGTTTCATTGGCTCATTTAGTGGAAAACTGTGAAATGAAGTTACTTCAAGTAACAAATAAAATTCCAGAAGTATGCGAAAAACATATATTAAATTCTAATAGAGGTATCTTCATTCAGTTACTTACAACTAATACTTGGCTGTTTGCAGTGCCTTGCCCTGAATCATTAACCGTTTCATGTATTAATCAAAATAAACCAGTAGACGTTATTTTAAAAAATTGCGGCAGTGTCACCATAGGAAAACAGTGTAAAGCGTATAGTGTTTCAACGATGCTCGTGCCTCACGGTAATGCCTTTCAGTCGAAAATATTTAGTGAGTTTGTTCCGCCATTAGAAATTAGTGAGGACTGTTGTGAAAAAATAAAAAATAATAACATTAACCTGACAGAAATTTTAATAAACGAAAATTATAAGACTCTTTCAAAGCACATTCCTGAACTGAACATCGCTAGCCATAAACTAGACGACATAGAAAAGCTAACAGAAAATCTTGAAAAAAATAATTTTTTGTCAACATATAATATTTCTGGTTCTGTTTTAGCTTACATTGTATCTGTTGTTGTATTATTATTTATTGTTTACAAAATATATTCAAAATGTATAAGAAAACTTCCTGTTGTGGAATAATACCAAATATTTGCGTAAGGGTAAATCAAACCATTGAACCATCCCCGAGAAGTAATAGATATATAGCTCAGTATACTAGTGAAACTTATTAATAGAATTAATAATGATGATCACCCTGAGGACGATCAACCAGGTATATCATACACGCCTCGCAGAGCTCTTGGTCACACGTCCTCAAGACGATGAATTAGATAAGTAATAATATTATGTTTTATTATAAGTAATAAATTTCTTTAGTAGAATCTAAGTAGGTTTAGAATGCCTAATTATTATAAAAAAAAACAGTTTTCAATATTATATAGGTTAGTATAATATAGAATAAGAACATAGTTCATAGCAAATTTTGTAAAATCATTTCGAACATAATACTTTTGTTAAATATTAGTATCAATTACAAGGATGTATATTTTGTATCATAATTTATATTTTAACTCAGGAACGAAATTTTCTAACAATTTCATTATTATAAAATCTCTCATTTAGGGGGAAGGTGTTGTGACCCCATTATTTAATAGTCATTTTATTTGTGAACAGTCTTAAGTATTATATATTCATTAGTCTAGAGATAGTTTGACACGTAAATGCAATATTTAGACATACATTATATTTCGGCGGAACCTTCCGACAAAAGCTGCTTTAATGGTCGTTTATTGCAAGGGAAATTCTAAGTAAACAATTTGTATTTTAAATTCTACTTCAAATTCTATTTTATGCACGTTCTTCCGCCCCAAATATTATTATACCCGAAAAAAACCTATCATAAACTCATTTACCCTATGTCGATAAAGCTTGGGAAGGTTCAGCTATAAAAACATTAAAAGAAACCATTGTAGTACAGTGAGCAGTGGCGTAGCAAATACTCCCCAAATTACTTTTATAGATACCTTTTTTAATCAATTTTACAGATACGCCACTGCATCTCAAATTAGGGAATTCATATAAAAATAAGTTCTAGATAGTCAGTATAGAGCAGGACAGTCATTATGTCAGTACTATATTGTCATTAGAATTAAGTCAGTAGACACAGTAGGAGTAAAGATTTGTTAGAAGTAAGAAGTGTCCCTCTTGTACAGAAGATAATAGAGAGATTTGAAACAAGTTGAAGTGTTTACATTTACTACCAGTGCTAATACAAAATACTAAAATTATTAAATCATAACAGTGGTGGCATTCGGCGAGTAATAAAAATATTAAAACATAACAAATGTAATAATAAATAAAAATTACGTACTTACTGATAAAATGAAATAAGTAAAATTATATAAACCATTTATTGTAGTAGCGAGGCAGCGGCGGGCCGTCTTTTCGACGGGCCTAATGGGTAATGAGGTCCTGCCCAAAGCAAATAGCAAATAACTTAAAATAAACTATCAATTCAGTCATTATTTTGCATCTTCGCTCCCTATTCCCCGTACAAATTTTATTCGACTGATCTTTACCGACGTGAAGTGCTCCGCCGCGACGGAAATGAACCTGCTGGGGAAGGCCAAGTAAATTAAGTAAAACTAAAAGGCTCTTTGCCTGTTTGGTGCGCGTTAAGGTCTATACACACGGTAACACGGTTTTTGTCGCCTATCGATAAAAGTCGCCTAGTTTTGTAAATGTAATTTCCTTTATAATATGCGCTTTTATAATAGTTTAGTTTTTAGTTCTATTGATAGTTGTTTCTGTAGGCTTTAACCAGGTCGCCGGGCCCCCAAAGGCTCAAGCCCTGGCGCAACCGCACCCCTCGCACCATTGTAGTTACGCCACAGTTCCTACCAGATATTTTATTAGAACGCCATTTTGTTTTGCTACCTTGAATTTATACCAAAATGTAACCAGTTCATTGCCACGCCGCCATCTTGGTTCGCCATAATACTAGATTTTTATCAAAATATTATTAGGTGATCCCCATAAAACGTTTACACCCATATTCACTAAAGAGGTTTAAGTTTAGACCAGGATTAATTTGACAATTATAGGTTTAAGATGTCATTTTAAACAATTGAACAAATAATTTTTCTAAATGTCACAATTACAAAATGACAGTGACTTAAGCGAAACATAACTGGCCAACTAAGAGTTTTAAGTACTATGGCAACTAGACCTGGTCTAACTCTTAAACCTTTTTAGTGAATACGGGGGTTAATGCTTGACCAAAATTTGAAGTTAATCGGATAAGTAGTTTTTTAGCTATGCCGCCAACAGACCGGCAAACAAACATTTAGAAAAGATATTTTTCGGCATGAATATTAGAAAAGATCTAGGGACCCTAAAACGCGAAGATATAAAAAAAAAAAATGTTTGCCTCTTACTATGCCGCGAACTGACAGACTGACGGAATTTTTGGCACATTTTTTGGGACGCTATGTAAAACCTGGTGGTGTTTTCACGATTAAAAACAGTTTATTTGGCCGCCATTTTGTTTCTCCATCTTGAATTCGTACCGCAGTTATACAAGTTCATCTCAATGTTGTCCACAATTTGAAGTATATCCATTAAGTAGTCTTTTCTGGCCGAAATTTTAAATATTTTATCAAGCCGCCATTTTGGATTTATCATAATACTTGTTTTGGTTCAAAATTTGAGGTAAATTGGATAAGTGGTTTTTTTAGTAATAATTTTTTTAAATATTTCACTAGTCTGGCATTTTGTTTCGTTATAATGGAATTTTACCGATGTAAATGTGGATATAACCCTGAATCTAATATAAATTGTGATAGTTTTCTTATGAGCCACAATACTCAATTCACCAGTTAAATTTCAAGGAATCTGACATACCAGCCAAATAAATTAGGATTTTTAACAATCGGGGTAAACTGCGTAAAAATATCCCCATGTAAAAGAAAATTAATAACATCAAGTTTACTTATTCCTTAAATATAGACATTTTGAAGTCGAGTACCAAAGCAGCCTCATCCAGCCATGTGTTGCCTAGGTTAATGTATGAAGATTTTATTGAGGGCTGTATTATAGAAGATACACCTAGGTAAACTATAAACCAGCTCCAACCCCGGCACCGACCAAATTTACTGGGAAGTTCGACTTTAAAATGACCCACTCTGAATAACATATTAAAATCTGTTTGTTTGTTTAAAGTTACTAGTGAGAATAGGTAATAAGTGTGTGTATATTTTTTTGAAATATATTGTTACAGATTAGTCATTATTTGCGCGCCGACTTCAATATGGTCATATTTAGGAATAAATAAAATATTATTTTTACTTTTTAGCGATTTTTTCGGTCGGTTCTATTTTTTTTAATATTTTATTTCTCACTTTTTTACAAGTTACATTTTTAAGAATAATATAATTTATAGTATACAGGGTGTTCAGCTAAGGATGGCTCTCGGCCATATCTCAAAAGTATTAATCCTAGAATCTTGGGGAAAAAATTTTCTCGGTAAATCGGCCAAAAAAAAGACTGGAAATTAAGTCCACCGCTAGAGTGCGTAACACAGACAGCGAAGTTACGGTTTAAGTAAAAAACCAATGGTTATTATTTGGCAAAAATAATTTTATTGTAATTTACTGATCATAATAAAACTTTTTTGTATTAACCCATTTTTTCTAACTTGTCAAATAAGGGGTGGGGGAAGGTATGATTTTTGGATTAGAAAATAGGTTATAACTTTTTCTTGGATCAACCGATTTCAAAGAATTTGGTCTGCTCCTAAAGGGCTTTTATAACGGCTTTTACTAAAATATTACAACTACCAGTTTAAGTCTATTGCTAGTTGGTAGATGACGCTTTATGACCAAGTCTCCGATTCTCATGATTTTCTCGAAAATTTCAAATTCAATGGTATTTTTATTTTTAGCCAGGAAGAAAGAGCGTAAAAACGCATAAACTGGTGAAACCGCTTGTCGATATAGTTTTTCGTATTTGAGTTATTTTCAAATAACCAATAAACCTTTTTTAACGAAAAATAATTTTATTTCCAATTTATTAAATTTTCCTGAATCCTGGTCAAAGAACGCCTTGAAATGAACTAAATAAACCCTATTTTCTAAACTTGCTTTATTTTAAAGTTCTAACATGTTCAAAGTGCCGACCATACATTTCAATGCATTGGTTTAACCTACGGAAGGTTGATAATACTACTTTTTCTAATGTTGCCCTTGTTATGCTGTTAATAGCATTTCGAATGCGATAAATCGCATCTTCCCGAGTGGTAGGACGGGTTTTGTACACCAAATCTTTAAGTGTTCCCCACAAATAAAAGTCCAAACAGGTAAAGTCAGGGGTCGTTGGAGGCCATGGAAAGACGAAGCCTGTTCCAATCGAACGATTGGGAAAGTGCCTGTCCAAATAATTTCGTATATTTTGGGAAAAATGTGCGGGGCCGCCATCATGCTGAAACCACATTTAATTACAGCAAGTAGCACATCTTCTAAGAGCTTCGGCAAAGCGTTTGTTAAAAAGTCTAAATAATTTTGTTGTTCACATAATTTTCAAAAATATGTGCACCTATTATTCTCCCATCAACAATCCCGCACCACATGGACATTGCCTTTTTTGTACAGCAACAGGCTATACTTGGCCTGTTTCTTTTAAACGTCTAGCCAATCGTCAAAACACTTTCCATGAATAGTGAGTCCTCTCAGAGTAACGCAAAGCATATTGCCTAGACGCAATTACAGCATTTTCAAAACATTGGAAAAAATGGCCAACCTCTTGATTGGACTGCATTATTTTATGAACTAACACACTAATTAGAAACAATAACACAAAAAAGAACAATATCAATAAAAACAAATTTAAATCCTACTTTTTATAACTTCAACAAGGTAAATACTGGTAAAAATAACAATAATTGAAGGCCGCTCTTATTGCGTTTGTTTAACGTAGTCATAGCCCACCAAGACATAGTCGCTCTAATGGCTTCAAAAGTTATTTAATATTTGCATTGAAATAGAGGGTCGGCATTTTGAAAATGTTAGAACTGTATTGTAAATAAGGTAAGGTTTGTAAATAAGGTAAGGTTAGAAAATAAGGTTTATTTAGTTTATTATTTCAAGACGTTCTTTGAACAAAGTCTATTCAAGAAAGTTTAATAAATTGGAAATAAAATTCATTTTCTTTAAAAAATAAGGTTATTTGGAAATAACTCAAATACGAAAAAAGATATCGACTAGCGTTTTCACTAATTAATACGTTTTTCACGCTCTGGCTAAAAAAATAAAAATACATTGCATTTGAAATTTTCGATAAAATCATGAGTGAGAGTGGAAACTTGTTCATAAAGCGCCATCTATCAAGTAGCAATAGACTTAAACTGATAATTGTAATATTTAAATAAAAGCCCTTTAAGATGAGACAAAGTTTTTTGAAATCGGTTGATCCAAGAAAAAGTTATCACCTATTTTCTAATCGAACATTCGTACCTTCCCCCACCCCTTATTTGATAAGTTAGAAAAAAACGCTTAATAGAAAAAAGTTTTAGTATGGTCAGTAATTTACAATAAATCTATTTTTACCAAATAATAACCATTTGTTTTTTATTTAAACCGTAATATTAACTTCGCGGTCTGTATTACGCTCTCTTGCGGTGGACATAGAAAGTTGAAAATAATTTCCAGTGTTTCTTTTTTTGGATTTACCGATAAAAAAATTTTTGCCCAAGATTCAAGGGCTAATACTTTTTGAGATATGGCCGAGAGCCATCCTTAGCCGATCACCCTGTATGTATATCCAATTGTATACCTATAACATAATACAAAAAGTGAAGAATAGAGAAGTAAGCGACATTATTAAAATAAGATTTTATAATAAATACTTAAGAAAAATATACATGCATAAAAATTATAATGAGGGTGTTTGCTTAATAACGTTTTATTCATACCGAATGTTCATTTTTCGAAAATGTCAAGTAAAATATTAGATTTTGAAGTTGCACATTTTCATGGTCATCCTGTATACATAAAATTACATCACGGGATAGTAAAAGAGATACCTTTTAGCAAATGGGGTTGTATGGCTATTACACACATGCTTTAGATTGAAAATGGTATTTAAAAAAATGTAAACTTAATTATAAAACTCGCTGCCTTCATCGCCCTTATACCTGTGTATTACAAGAAAATGGGTGAACGGATTTCAAATCAAAATATATGTTATCACCAGAGAAACGTCCTCTACAATTTGGTGATTGACTCTTCAAAATCGGTTAAGCCGTTTAGACAACATGCGCGAAAAAACAGAAAAAAATACACACAGGTCGAATTGAGAACCTCCTCCTTTTTTGAAGTCAATTAAAAACACACGACAACGATAAGAATATAAAACAGTAATAACTTACCGTTTATTGTTGTTGAAAATTATTTTCCTGGATAAAATTACATCGTAGCTTTCAGTGAAATCTGAAAAACAAATTGTTCGGTTAATTGTCTAATTATTTCAATATTTAACATCTGGTCTCATAAATAAAACAGTATTCTCTTAAGTAAAAACAAATTGAACATCCAGGTATTTTTATAATCTCATTTAAACATTGAATTATGTATGAACTATAGGTATTACATTCAGTAATACCACATTTGGTAGGGTATTTTATAAAATATCTTTTAAACATAATCTTTTATAAACGACAGGTAATACCTAACCACAATATAGCTATATGTTGTGATTTAAATTTACGTTAGTTCTGAGAAATGTACAATTATGAATTATTAAATATTGTACACATCCGCAAGTATCCCATTTAATTGGAGAAGACAATTAATGTTTTCCATTAAAATCAAAATATATTTTTGAAAGATAACCACCTGATTTTTCGGTTCACATTACTATCTTATAAATTAAGATTAATCATATGAATTCTTTTAGTGTGGCAAAAAATTATTGTTTTGACTTAACTTTTATTATTTATATAAATTACAGATTACTAGAAACCATGCAAATACTTAAGTATTTTGTCCACTTTTCAAGCTTTCTCTTATTTGCAAAGGTTCTGCTTTTGACCGGTCAATAACTCCCATTTGACTTGGCAATTGACCAAATGTTATATTAAACGAAAAAGAAAACATTCTTTAAAGTAAAATAAAATAACAATATCTGGTTTTCGAATTGGAACAATGCGTGCATGAAGGTTAAATATTATAACAATCTGGTAATTTAACACAAATTAATAAACTACTTTTAAACATTTTATAATAAGAAGCGTTATAAAATGTAAACATTGATAAATTCACCTTACCCAGAACTTCCTTCGTACATAATTCGATTACGTACAGATAACACCTTTATATAAATCATCTAAACTGTAGTTTATTTAATTTTTTTAAGCTATTACCAAACAGTGGAGTTCTATACTAGGGAAATTGTGGTTAAAGGCGAATTTACCCATTTTAATTTATTCTTGTATTATTAATATTTTTTTTCTCCTACTTTTCAACAGGGAAACATCGGTGGGGGGGTTTCGCCAATCACTAGGATAAGTAAATGTCACCTTTCCGGGATATTCAAAGTTTTTCTTACGATTGAATTGAAACAATGTTTATATATGTACGTACAAACATTCATTGCGTATTGCTGACTTTGACATAAATTATTGATATGCAAAAAAGTAATAAGCCGTATTTTCTTCAAAATAGAGGTCATGTTGACTAAGGAACTGTTTTTTGCTGCATATGGTTGGTACTTTTTTAGTTAAGGTGCTGTGATAACTATGATCATAAACAATTACACTGCCTGGCGAGATATTCGGAAGAAGAGAATTTTTCATCAAATTTTTAAAAGCTCACTTGTCATATCCTGATGGTAATCTAACGAGCAGCCTTTAATGTTTTTTGCTGAAAGTAGCAAAGCATTTGGCACACAGCCATCCCTTGAGCCACAGTGTAAGATGGATATTCTCTTTCCTCGAGAAGCAGGTACATGTAAAATGCACTTTGGTGACAAATCTTGTCAACCTTTAATTGTAGTGTCATGGGTGTCGAATAGTAAATATTTCGATTTTCTGCGCGGAACTGATGAATTTGGATTAAATAAAAGCGCTTGTCAATTTTTTAAAATCTAAATCCAATTTTATGCAGGAATCGGTGCAACGTCTCACGTCTAACAGTGAAGTGACCATTTACTAATAACTTTTCAGAATCAGGTGACGAAATCTGCTTAAGTTTATGTCATGTCATACACTTTCCTGCGAATTAATTCTGCATCACCATTCCCAAACACTTTCATTGTGCCTTTGTCACATCTGTTCTTTCTCTCCAGTAAATTGTCTTGGTCAAGGAATCAACGCAAGGTAGACCATGGAATGCCGGTTAATTCCACTGTCCTATTAACGGTAGCTTCTATGAACTCTGACTATTTTAGAAGTCCTGCAGACAAATATTTAAAGGTTACAGAACGTTTCTTGATTTTACTGCATATAAATATTAGTGAATGCGCTTTAAAGCTTTGCATAAGTATGTAAGTTATTATTGGCGGATGTGCTATAGTCAAACGCGCTGTAAGAAGTCAAAAGACGCTACCTTATGAATACAATTAAAGAAAACAGAGATAACAAAAATATTTTAAAAATAATCCAAATGGCCGCCAGCCATCAGCTGACTTCCAAGTATTTAAAAAAAATGGGTCAGGTATATTATGGAGTAGTAGTAGTAGTAGTAGTAGTAGTAGATGGGGGGACAAGCCCAGCGACTAGGCCTGAAAAGCCCTTTTCGCTAACCCCGGAGGATGCACTTTATTATTTAGGCAACAATGAAGGACGCCTTGGCTACACCTGAGTGATCAAGCCTTGAATGTCCGATGAAGGGTGCGAGGAAAGGGGGACAAGAATCACCCTTCAAGGATGAGGGAAGGAATTTACGTCTGGGAAATGTCAGCCAGACGGGCCCTACAGTTTATCGAGGAGTCCGAACCTCGGCCATCCCCTCCACCTGAGAGGGTATGTGATGGCGGGGAGTGTAAATTTACCCCCAAACTATTACGGAAACGTCCGGTTCCCCCCGGCCTGATTACCGGCGTGAATGGCAGCGTGGACAGTGAAATTCATTTTACACTCTTCTCTGTTGGATTTTTAACCACTAATATTAGCTGCATACTTGAAAAGTCGTGCACCCTCCTAGGATTCGAACCCAGGACCTGCGACACCAACTCCGGTGTAAACCTAAAGCTTTACGCTCTCGGCATCCAAAAGTGAATTGTATGGAGCAGCGATCTGTTAATAATTTTATTATTCTTATTTTTAGTGAATGTTCCGAGGAATTTTCGTTCACATATTTTGAGCATTTATAATACATAAATTTAATGTGATTGACCAAATGAATTAAAGCGATTGTTTTATTAGATACATCTAAGAAACAAAAAAATATATATACATTTTGCCTTGATATACTAGTAAAACAATTTTCTGGTAGCAAATCGGTAAATGGCATTTTATTTTCAATTCCGTCGTCGGATTGACAGTTTTCAAGCCACGGTCTAAATATTTTAAAAATTACTAATAACACCTCACAGAAAGATTGTTACTCTAAAAATAAATAACACCACCGAACACCGCTAATGCGATAGTTCAAATGATTTAATAATAAAAATAAAATACCGACCTGTATTGAGAAACGCTTACAAACCAGACCTTAGTTGCTTTATTGCGGAAAAAATACCACCTAATCTTTATGAGCCCGGCTACTTCATGACCATTTATCGTGTGTCGGACTATACGTATTTGAAATATTGTTCTTCCTCTCCTAGTAAGTTGCATATAATTGCTAACCTTTGATGTACAATGTTGGCTATCAGATTATGCAATTTCGTGTATTCTGTCAGTGCTAGAGCTTTATTATTATTATTAATTCTCATCTCGGGTCAATCCGGTAGCGGTTTGGGCAAACATAGAAAGGAAATTTATCTTGGTCTACATTGTGTTGAGGAACTTGCGCCCAATATGGCAATTGCATTACTTTTATAAGGCCTTTGGGTAAAGATAGTTCATGAAGAGACTTTTTGAACCTACAGTTACTACACCTGTGACGGATATAACTATTGATACTACTTTTACTTGCGACAATTGCCAAGTGAGTCATGTCGATCGACAAATTCTGGTACTTAGTGATTTTGTCTCTCTTCGTCTTCTGTAGTTTGCTACTGAGTGGGCAAGCAATATCCACTAGCCAGGTTCTTTTTTCCTTTTTGTTGACAATGACAATATCCGGTCGGTTGTAGTCAATAGTTCTGGGATTCAGGTTAAGAGGTTTGGGATTCAGGTCAGTTAGTAGCATGGTGGAAGTGATACAAATGGGCGATAGCTCGGTAAATTTCCTTTACCTGGAACTTCCCTCATTACGAATCTTTCCTTTTATTAGGAGTAGTGAAGTGTAACCCAATTTAGTTCAGTACATATTCATTTAGTAACAAATATATACTATTTTTCAAATAATTTTGTTGGGCACCATTTTGTTCTATCATGTTAGATTCCTACCAATATTTTACCAGTTTCTACCTATGCGATAGTTGGTGGATGTTTGGGCATAATTTGAAAAAAATTCATTAATTAGTTTTTACATTGACAACAGCGCCATTTTGTTATGTCATGTTGAATTCGTACCAGTTTATCCCTATGTCACATTTAAATTTCCTGCAAAATTGTATAAAATTTTTTTTACGTAGATTTTACAAAAAAATATTTGGCCGCCATTTCGTACCACCATCTTGAATTCGTACCACAACTTTACCAGTTTATCTCTACATCACACTTAATGCTCGCTGAAAATTTGAAATTAACCTAATAAGTAGTTTTTTCCAGGAAGATTTTTCAAATATTTTGTTAATCCGCCATTTTCTTTGCTATCTTATATTCATATCGAAATATTCATTCCTATGTAACATTTGAAAAAATTGGATAATTAGTTTTTTTAGTAATGATTTTTTTAAAATTTCACTAGGCCGCCATCTTGTTCCGGTATATTCGATTTTTACCAAAATATTACCATATTATCCTCATATGACCCTTAATTTTGACTAAAATTTGAAGTCATCCTAATGAGCAGTTTTTAACAATATATAATTATAATACTTCCCTTTTACGAAGGAAGTAAAAATTAATTCTCGTTTCGACGGCTACTACGTCAAGCAACCCTTGTCGCACTGCAAATTGACATTTTCGTCGCGGACTATCCAATAGCAGCTCGTAGCAAGCACATGTGATATGTGTTGTTACCTTGAAGTAACCAATAAATGACAAGCTTTCTACCAAATGCCGAGCTGCGAAGAATATACCGGCAGTAATTCGTCTGAATAGAATATGCCGTATTTGCTTGCTATTCGGTTCTAAACATATGTCCCTGAAGGACAAGAGGAACTCAATACGAATATTGTTAATAGAAAAATCATTTATATTTTGGCTTATACTGTTTCACAATTAAATTATTAAAAGTACTTGCTACTATGCCGATGACGATTGTAGAAGCAGAGAGAAATTTTTCTATTCTAAAAAAGATAAATACATTTCTAAGCACCATGTGTCAAAACAGGCTTAATGCCTTAGCATGTTAAGCAGTGGAACAGAAACTTTTTCGGTCTATTCGTGAATTAAATAAAGACAAATTTGCCGCAAAGAAAAATAGGCACATATTATTTTATATTTTTTTAAAAGGAATCAAAAAATTATTCATATATCATGGATTTTATTATGTGGAGAGCAGTGTTTTTTTTAAGTTTCATGTTGACTTTGTTTGAATATTGCGAGGTATATTGTATATTGACGGATCATAAATTACGCCGACAGGTAAGTTATTTAATTTAGTTAAATTATTACCATATTTTATTTTCGACATGAACTGCAGACTGCAGCACTGTCACTTTCTAAAGTCAAGAGTTTTAGACTATTCATTACTTTTTCCAAAAACTCCAACTGCTTATTTTCGTTCGTCTTGATGTTCTTCATTTTGACTTATTATAGCCAAAGTTGGCAACTTCTCACAAAATGTTAAGATCTTGCACAATTTAATATGGAGGAACAAAATGGCAACGAAAAAAAAATTAGAAACTTCCTCCCTTTAGCAAGGAATATACAATAGTAAAAATAAATGAGAACAATAAAAAAGATAACTTTTTAACACTTAAGAAAATATATTACACATTTTACATTTTTTTTTGCTTATAGATTTTACAGCGAAGTAAACTCAGACAGAACCAACGCCAACGCCGCGCCGAAGCTATAAGAAGACTCCTCAACTCTATATCTTTGACTTTATATACTAAAGCCAATGTCTATATTGACAAATTAACATTTTACAGCTGGAACCTCTTACTAGTGATGGCTCATTACCAGCTCTACATGTTCTTGTAAAATGGAAATAAAAATAAATATAAATGTAGAAAGTACGTGCTTTAAAAAGATAAAATTGTTATTCCGATAAACAAATGGTAATAATTTAATGCGATACAGGCTAACACTTTGCAAGCAAAGGACTGCGACAAAGGTAAAAAGAATTTAATTTTAATTTTCATTGTCTGTCTTCCTTTGAATGGCTTACTTGAACGGAATTTGAATATTTTATTGGAATCACACGTCATTTTCATATCCTTGTTATGTTTAGTATTCTTTGATATTCTTTAGATAATGGGCTTAAGGTTTTACTTAATACAATGTGATTTATTTACAAAGGAATTTGAAATATATTTTTCTGATTTCATTTTGATTGAGAGCTTACTTTTTTAAGCGTAGCCCTAAAATTCACTTGGTTTCTCCCTGGAGCATGGCCCCTAACAATCGATTTTTTTTAAATTCGATATGTCGATCTGTTGATTAAATTATTTCATAATTTAACTCTCTATTAGTTTTCGATATACTGAGTGACAAATTTTTACTTTTAGTTTTTCGAGATTTTATACCAATATTTTGTTCTTTATAGTATTCAACTTTTAATGAAGAAGCTTGGGAGGGAAATAGTCTTATTTTATTTCTTAGCCAGAAACTCAGTTTCGAGGGAGGTAGAAACCAGAAATTTATTTCGGGGGGCGTCCAAACCTCAGGAAAATTAGGAAGATATAACATACCTATATCAAAATATTTTTTCGTTTTGAGAGGGGGTTCAGAACTTCAGGACACCCCCTGACTACGTACCTGTATCTGTACCTGTATTTTAATAGGACAGTACTTACCATGAGCCGACCACGAAAACCGAAGGGTAAGTACTAAGTACCGTGGTTGCTTTAAGTGAAGACAGGGAAAGTTTATTGATGCAGGATTAAAGACTTGCAAATTAAGAGAACAGGGAAAAGCATTTGCTGGTAACACATTCCATAATCGGGACACTCTGGGTATAAAGACACAAACAAAGTGGGAGGTCCTTGGTCTTTGCAGTTCGACCTGCCATGTGTCTCCCTGACAGGAATGACTAAGGAGGGTATATCGGATGATAATGCATCAGTAGATAATATGTGGTAGTATCTATAAAACAGAGACAGATTACCCTCAATTCGACGACGCTCTAGTGATGCAAGCTTCCATGTGATGTTTGGATCAATCAGGCGAATAGCTCTTTTTTGAACAAATTCAAGGATATTAAGGATTGAAAGAAAAGAAACTCAATTTGCGAAGTGTAAAGGGTACAAGTTAGCAGTAAGTTAGGATACTGTATATTGGAGTGTAATGTATTATCGTCAGCATAGATGTGCATAGGATTGCTGGTAAAAGAAAGCAGATCATGATATACACGAGGAACAGGGTAGGTGCCAACACTGAATCCTGTGGAACGCCTGCGTTAATTTGGTGAAAGCTTGATTTGGAAAAAGAACTGTCAATGCAAGTACAAAGTTTTAGAGGAAGACCAGGAAGTTTGCTAAGAAGTGCGTCATGCCATACTTCATCAAATGGTTTGGATATGTCGAGAGCCATGATTTAAGCTTTTCCGTAGAATTCGATGGACTTATTCCAGCTGTGGGTTACGAAGGTAGGAAGATCTGCGGTGGATTTTTTGGTAGAGGAGTATTGCCTGTCATGTATAAGTATATATCTTTCAAGGTAATTTAAAAGATCATCATTGATATACTTCTCCACTGCCTTACTCATAATTGAGAGGAGGGATATAGGAATGGGTTTTGGATCCCATTTTGTAAACAGGCTGTACACGAGCAGATTTTCAACTTTTAGAAAAAATGCCCTTGTCATAGAACACTTGACATAACTTGGTAAGAATAGGAGCCAATTAGAAAGCACACTTTTTTGGGACTCTGGTAGGAATACCATCAAGGCCAGAGGACTTTTTGGTATTAAGTATTTTGGGAATACGTTTTACTTTTTTAAACCTTAAGGTAATTTCGTGCATATTGTATGGCAAAGCTGGAACTGATGAAAGGGGGAAGTGAAAAGGAGGTATTAAAGTAGAATTTGTCACGAATTGTTTTGAAAAAAGCCGTGCTTTTGCTTTAGATATGGAGACGATTTTAGCACCAAGTTTTCATTAATTGTATTGGTAAGCGTCCATTTTAGCAAGGGAGAACTTTCCCCTTTACGCGTGTGTTGAAGGCAATTTTGGCGTAGAAAAGTAGGCGATTGTAACGATTTCTTGCTCGATTTGAAAACCAGGGTTTATTGTTGGGAGGTTTTGTAGTCGTTATAGGATGTGGTAGAAAGATTTCTACACCTAATTTGATTAAATCCCAGATTTGTAAACACATTTCAGAAGGATCGTTGGTAAAGAAACAAACATCATTCCAACAGAGAGAAGAGTAGAAATCCCGCGACCCATCCCAACCAGCGGAATTATAGTGCCAAATAGTACGAGATGGTATGGATTTTACAACTTTCCGTTATATGGGACAAGAAACAGTGATTAGACCATGGTCTAATAACCTAAGTCACCCACTCTGGGTGAGTGGTGAGAAAGAGGTTAAATAGATTTTGGCTATATATGACGATGCCTAGGAAATAAGTAGGTTCTCCGGTGAGGTTGGTAAGAAATTGGCTGATTGTAAAGGCATCTGTTGTTCTATCTTGCGGATCGGTTTTAGTAGATCCTAACCATTTTTTATTATGGACGTTAAAGTCACGAAGGATAATGATTTCCGAGGAAGGGAATTCAGAGATTAGGAAATCCACTTTAGCAGAAAGAAAGTCGAAGAGCTCGTTGAAGGAATTGTACTGAACCCCAGGTTATAGGATCTGTTCGATTCAAGATTCGTACACGATATATTACTATATGGAAAAATTTCACAGCCAGGAAAGAAAAAGTGGTTGGTTGCATTTTGACGACTTAGTTTGGTTTCGGTTATGAAGAGGATATGAGGCTTTTAGCGGGGAATTATGTTACAGATATTGGTGTCCTTTAATATCTTTGTGTTTATATTTTCCTCTGTTCATCTATTCATCATATCATAATAAAGATAGATGTTATAAGAAAACTAGATTGCAGAAACTACTGTATTTTCTGCAATCTACTTCTCTCTTCCTAACTAGTTTTCTTAGTAACATCTATCTTTATTATGTTACTGTTTATATAAATAACGCGACTCTATTTCTGATTAAATAACGCGGTGTTTTGATTAAATAACATAAACATTTAGTAGTGCTGTGGGTCTTTTCGCTAATACTTTATTTAGCAGTATTTGTTGTCGTTCTTTTTTATACATCTAGACTATACTGTTTACTGCAATATTTACAAATGTGAAATAGGTATTTCGAATAGTGGTGGAAGTATATCAAAGCTTGATTGGAAAAAAGAAAAGCTAGCAACAACCGCATCGGAAATAAATAACAAGTCCTCACAAGTAAGCTCTGAAAATTTAATAATTGCTGCCGAAGAGGGAATATTTACTTACCACCTATTAAACATATAAAAAGTTTGAAATCGTTGGACACCTAAATTCATCTCCAATTGATGTGAAACAAAATTTAATTCTAACCTAACCAAAGCCGAAGCAAGTGTGAGGACCCATTTTTTTAGTCAACAGTAAATTATGACCTCGGAATATAGTTCTAGAAATAGACCAAGGTAAATTCCCTTTTTATTTAATTATATTTCATCGAATGAGACAAAAAATTACTAGAAAACTGAATGCCGTTAGCCTCTATTATTACGATGCCAATTATTATAAAAAGTTAAAACATTAAGCAGTGTCGCTCAACGTCGGAAAATTATGTGCATTTAATTTTACATGATTTTTTATTTTACTCTAGTGATATCACAGATTATATCGTAACCCGTTACTACGAACTATTAATATGTTTTGAGCGTCCCTCATAAAAGACTCTGACATAAGAATACGCCTGCAAATGGTTACTAGAAAAGTACTATAGTGTATTCAAAGCCAAGATACAAAATATATTGATACGCTGTCAGTTATGAATGAAGTTCGCAGTCACAGAAATTGCACGGATAAACGATTTTGCCTGATATTGGTTTTGAATTTACTGCATCTTGGTTTTGACTTGGTGTATTTCCAGGAAAAGTATACAAAATAAATTACTATGTTTACGTGAACATGCAATACGTAATATAATACCTAGTTTTATCAATTGTTGTCAATGTCATATATGTCATTGTTAAATGTTATTTTAAATGTATTGTAGAAATATAAAATTTTAAATGTATCTTCAATGTTAAAATAGAGACATTTTTGACCTTACATTTGTATATCAGATCATTCTATTGGGTTGGGTCATGAGAGTCTGGGCCCCCCCCCTCCGCCCAGGAAACTTTAAAAATATGTTGGTAAAGGCAGCATTCTTACTACTTTTTCTGAAGTTTGACCGTTTGGACCCCTAACTAAATTATAACATTTGGGCAACTACATAATTATTTTTTTTGTAATGTAAATTCAAAATATCTAAAAAGATAATTGAATTAGCAGCAGATAAGACAAATACTACTTTTGACAAGATGAAAAAAAAATGGAGAAATATTTAATAAACATAAAAATTCGTGTGTCAAGTTTTTAATCGGTGTTTGTTGTATATTTTGCACAACTAAATGCAATCAACATACTACAGATATTTTGCCAATTGACATTTAGGATTTCATTCCGAGAGGGATCCAACTTGGTAATTTTTTGTTTTTCACTATATGAAAAAGTAATTTTCATATAAGAATCAGTCGCCTCTCATGAACTTGTACCTTTCTTTATTATAACAAAAAATCCCGTTTGGAAAAAGTATTGAATGAAGATCAACTTTTTGATGAAGTAGAAATATTAAGTAATTTATTAACTACCGAAAAAATTACTGACTAGAACAATGAAAAAAAAGTACTGAACATCGCTCTGGTGAACTATTCAAGTGTTTCGGAGCAAATACTTCTAAGTTAATTACTTTGCAATTGTTATATGGTTTGTATCCTATTTCCATGATTTTTTAACTGGAGTTCAGAAAAATCTCAAATGAGTGTTTTCCCTGTGAAGTCAGTGATGCAGGTCTAAACAAATTTTAACGAAATGTTTCAGTTCTTTCAGAGTAACCTAACTGTTCAACAATATTGAGGCCGGAAAATTATGACTGGATCACAAAGTCAAAAGCTGAAGAAAATAGTTCATATCCAAGATAATCAACGGAAAATTGATTATGGAATTTAAATAAATGTATCTGTTATTGTTTTTTCAAAAAGTTTGAAGTATGTTTGATGTTTCGACTTTTGTTCATGTTCAAGTACTATACTCAATATATATATATATATATATATATATATATATATATATATATATATATATATATATATATATATATATATATATATATATATATATATATATATATATATATATATATATATATATATATATATATATATATATATATATATATATATATATATATATATATATGTATATATATTATTAACTTGCATATGGAGTTTCATTTAATTTAGATATATTTTTACAAAATAGTTAATTGGCAAAAGAACATTAGTGTTTGTGCTTTTTTCTCCAAAAAAATTATGGTTACCGCACCTGTAATATCAAGCGCACGAAAAGAAACGCCTAGCGATATTATTCAATTATCTGGTTAGACGATACCTTGTATTTATTTCTTTAAAATGCCAAGGGTCTTTTATATGCCATGCAGTTTTGTTAAAAAATTACGGCGAATGTTTTGCGTTTATACCTGAATAAATTGTTATGTATGAGACTGCGGTGGACATTACTTGTACGCATTGGAATTCAGCACAATTTGGGGAAACCCTAAAATTTTTAAGCATTTATACATCATGAGTTTTTTCTATAGGTTTTATTCTGTTTGGAGACATACAATTCTTATTTTGTCGTATCATTTGATATGGTTTCTTACTTATTTATGTATATTTTTACTTCCCTCGTAAAACGGAAGTATGTAAACGTGAAAAAATCACCCTCCGAGATTTTGTCAGATCTTTACCTTTCAGGATCCCGAAAAAACAGATGCCGAAAAACAAGTTTTCTCAATTCCGTCGGTCTGTCTATCTGTCGGTAAGTGTGTTCGTAGCATAGCTATAAACAAATTACTGTATTAACTTCAAATTTTGGTCAAACATTCGGGATTATATGGAAATCACTTGGTAACATTTTGATAAAAATCAGCCTAGTGAAATTTTAAAAAAAGTATTACTAAAAAACTACTTATCCAATTTATCTCAAATTTTGCACAAAAATCGTATTATGTAGGAGACAACTGGTAAAATTTTGGTACGAATCCAAGATGGCGAAACAAAATGGCGGCTTAATAAAATTATTAAAAACTTAGTGGACTGATTTCAAATTATGTGTCATAACTAATTGTCGTAACAAAATGGCGTCCAAATAAAATGTTTTTAATCGTAAAAAAATCACGTTCTCAGGTTTTACATATTTTTACGATTTAGTGCCCCTATAGAAGTCAAAACATACGTTTTCTCAATTCTGTCGGTCTGTCTATCTTTTATCTGTCCGTTCGCGGCATAGCTTAAAAACTACTTTCCAGACGGACCTCAAATTTTAGTCAAAAATTAAGGTTCATATGGGTATGACCTGATAATATTCTAGTAAAAATCCAATATGCCGGAACAAGATGGCAGCCTGGTGAAACGTTAAAAAAATATTAGTAAAAAACTAATTATCCAATTTACCTTAAATTTTGAACAAAAAACGAATGTTACACAGGAATGAAATGGTACCATTTTCGTATGAATCCAAGATAGCAAAACAATGGAGGCCTATTAAAATATTTAAAAAATCAGCTTGAAAAACTACTTATTAGATTAATTTCAAATTTTTTGCAAGAATTAAGTGTGATGTAGAGAAAAACTGGTAAAGTTGTGATATGAATTCAAGATAACGCAACAAAATGGCGGTCAAATGAATGTTTTAAAGAATCAATTAAAAAAAATATCTTAATCCAGTGGTACGAATTCAACATGACGTAACAAAATAGCAGTATGTATCAATGAAAAAACTACTTATTGAATGTATTTTAAATTATTTCCAAAAATCAAGTGTGGCATAGGTAGAAACTGGTAAAATATTGGTATGAGACCAATACGATGGAACTAGATTGGGTTACACTTCACTATTCCTCATAAAAGGAAATATTTATAACGAGGGATGTTCCGGGTAAGGGAAATTTACCGATTTTTTAGTTAGTTATTAGCAGAGTTTCTTACTAATGCTTGTTTAACCATATATTTCATAAGTTTTAACAACAAATTTAAATCAACTATTTTTAAAACAGAACAAGTGGGCTATTAAAAAACATAATTCGATTATGTGAATATATGTAGCGTCCGAATACTACGGCGTAGGTGTTCCCCATTTTGAAATATACAGCCTCCGTTATATACTTTTCGTGACAAAAGTACCCAAAAATCTAAATAAGCTGTTAGTGCGACAAGTTTGGGGGTTATCATTTTATGGTACACAAGGAATGGTATGATGTGATAGCTAATTTTGAGTTATTTCAGTTTTGTTAGACAACTGTCTGTCAACATGTCAAACATAACACCTTACTACACTAAAATTTGGTCAGCAAATTTTTCTTTTTCTTTAAAATTCACATTACCTGCATATTACTGTTTACTCCATATGATCCGTCATTGCCTTTGGTTTGCAAAATGAACATGGTGAAAATTAATGCATCGGGGTATTCGGCTAGCTGGTTAGAGGTATATTTTGGATATTTTTGTTTTTTGAGGAATTTTTGACACTTCTGCCCAAAATTCTAAAACTTATGATGCCACAGTTCCATTCTCCCTGGCAAATTTTCTAACACTCACGCAGTCTTACGGCTTGGGGAGCGAAATATTGAAATCAGATATAACCTGTTCGCAGTACGTTATGGTTCGATACACACTTCTAGTTGCTATATCTAGATGTCAGAAAATACGTCCTATTTCACGCTTAGGCATTGGTTTCCAGTTTGTTTTTTACAAAATGACTTAAAATATACATGTCAAATTGAAGCCCAGGAAATAAACCAACTTTTGTTTCCAAAATTGTCCCAAAGTTACAAGTATCTCATTTAAAAACCTTGAACTTTTTGGTAAAACTTATGAAACCTATATTACTACTTAGAAGAACTCATAGTTCCTTGCCTAACCAAAGCCAGCAGGATTGAGTTCCTTTGTTTTATGGACAATATTGAAGAACAAATGGGACTGGAGAATATGTATATATTCAAGAAAATTTGTCTGTCTATTTGAAACTGTTGTAATACATTGACATTATTATTTAGTTTGACTACTTCTCTTCTAACATTTTCAGATAAATTTGCCAGCTGTATTTTCTCTCTTTTCAGCCGAGCCATTTTTTTTTGCAGCAAATTTACCATTGCCCCAAAAGGGCAACTGCCCTAAGGCCCCGAACACTGGAGGAGCGCCATACTTGATGAATAAAAAAAAAACAAATTTTTGTTATATATTCGTACAATCATTTATTTTTATTTAGGCCGGATAGCACAACGTATTCATTGTTTTTTAATCTGTTTCTTAGCAAAAACGAAACCAATATAAGAGGGAACCGAAAATATGATTTAAAAAATGTGATATAAAGTAGTTGAGTATACTAAAAAATTTTGTTTTTAGCATTTAAGGCTAGTTTTTGTTGCATTTAATTATCCTCATTTACATAATAGTCCAATTGAATGGCTATTTTTATCGTTTTAAAACAAATTGCACCATAAAAGTTAAGGAAGTTCGGATTTCAAGATTTTTGAGTAAGTTCTTTTCAGTGAGATATCTCATTAAATACCTTTGCAAAATCTTCCCACGCAATGGCTAGAGTTACGCTGAAATCAATTTTAGGTGCCTGATAATGAACCATTTAAAATTAGGATCCAAACCTATGTCTTACTTTGCATCATAAAAACTAAATTTAGAAGATATTTCTAATTCTCAGTGTAGTTTAGAACAGACAACTTTGATGGAAGACGCAGAAATATAGTTAAAAAATACAAAATTATCACAAATTACTCCTGGAATGATAGCATGACATTTTGAACTAGCTACATGCTGCTGATAGTCTTGTCCACTAATGTTTTTTTTTACAAACATGCACATCGGTCCATCCACACATATTTCTTCTAACACAGCACTCTAACAGAATATCTGCCAATTTTAAACACGTCTTACACCTTAATATGGTCTCACTCAAAATTTTTTGACCTCTAAAACTTTTAATTTACAGACAAACAGAGAAAGTTTTTCTTTGAGCATTTCATATTTTAGTTATCTTTTGGCTAACGGTACTGGCATGGTCGATAGGAGAACTTTCCATTTTTCTTGGATCTTAAACGAAACCTGCTAATGATGCTTCCCGACACTTTGCATCTTGGTTCTGACTTAAGTCCGCGTGCAGCATCGCATCTAGTATGCTTCTGCTCCTGTAAATTTACGCCTATAGGGATTATTATGAATTTAACGGATATGATTAGTGATGGATGATACGTTTTTACCTTCATAGATAAGTAACCCATCAAACAAATCAGCAAACAAAAAATAACTAGCGATAGACACCAATAACACCTATCGGTGTTATTGGATGCCTATCGGTGCTTATCGTATACCAGTCATTATATCGATAGGTTTTCATTTTGCTTATTGGTATTCGATATATCAATAACTATCGATAAATATCGATATCCCTAATTATGACCATACAATTTTAATTACGTGAGAGACAACAGTAGTTGTTGTCCTAAATGCTAATAACAATTCTTAAAGTATTGATAGTTTTACATAGAAAATATACTCGTTTCTTTTAAAGCATGCAAAATAAAACACAAATGTTTTTCTCATTTTCAAATGTCTAAAAACGTATTCGCAAATTTTTTTTATTGTTACGTGTTTTTTGCAATCCCGTGTATTTTCTTCTTATACTAAGTTGCATTTTAAAAATAAATTAAAGCTCACCGCAAGGAAGACTAACACCGCTTGTAGAAGCCGCTCTTGGGGATTACCAGGCTGGCTTTAGAATAGGCATATCAACTATTGATTGGCTTTTCAGCCCGAGACATCGTCTAGAGAAAGTATCGAAATTATACAACCTGTTTATAGATTTCCGGCAGGCATACGATAGCATAGAAAGAAACAGTGGAATGCTATAACTGAACTCTCCATACCAAGAAAATTTATACAACTAATAAAGATATGCATGAATGTTTGTTGATCCAAAGTGGGAGTTGATAACACACTCTCAGAACCTTTTGCAATCGGTAGTTACCTCAAGCAGGGAGATGCACTGTCGCCAGTGCTCTGTAACATTATCTTAGAAAAAGCTATAAGGTCAGCACAAATGGAATTCGTGATAACCACAGGGCACAGATTGCTGTTGGCATATGCAGATGATATTGACCTTATCGGAAACACCGTTATAACAACTAAAGACATATTTAACAAAATAGAATCCAAGACAAGAAAGATGGGGCTAAAGATCAATGAGGAGAAAATAAAATATATATGTGTCAATAGACAAGGAAGACGGAATAGGATAGGACAAAACGTAACAATAGACACACATAATTTTGAAAGAGTTGAAAGTTTTATATATCTCGGAGCTACGATCACCGCGGACGAGACATCACTGACGAGATAAAAGGAAGAATTCAGTCTGCAAGCAGTCTGTATTCCCTATATAAGTCAGTTATTAGGCCTATAATCATATACAGTTGCTTGGACTTGGTCAATGACAAGGGCAAATGGGGAAAAACTTTGGGGTTTTGAAAGGAAGATAGTCAGAAAATATTCCGGACCCCACTGCTACCCTATCACGAATAAGTAACATATCAGAACAAACGCCGAGATCAAAGAGCTATACGGAGAGAATGACAGTGTCCAAGAAATTAAATCTCAACGCCTAAGATGGGCAGAACCCGTTCAGTGACTAACAGCTGACAGGCTTGTTAAATTAATATGGGAAGAGATACCGGCCAGAAGAAGACCCTTGGAGCGCCCACGTCTTCGATGGAGAAGAATGAGCATACCATTCGGTCTAACCCTAATGGATGATCGTATCAGATGGAGGCAAATCATGCAGGCAGCTAAGAAACACCCAGGGTTGTAGCGCTATGAATACGATACGAAAATCGACCGGCCTTGACCCCATAAAAATATAATGTTGATAAATTAACATTATATTTTTAAGTGGTTATAGCTATAACTATATATATTATTAGGATGTTTTTTATTTTATTTGTACATTTTAACATAAATAATATAAAACAAGTATTAAAAATTAATCTTTCTTCTTCTATAAATAAAAACTAACAGATTGCTTGGAGGCAATGGAAGCTCTTACTTATTTTGTGACCTAGGGCTCCAAAAGTTCTAAATCCTGCTTGTAAAGCTGTCGTTAATGGGACAAAAAACTACGGTTACCACCTTTTAGAATTTATAATCCGTCATCTAAAAAGAAATGTTATCCAACTACCAACAGTAAGTGTTATGTAGGACCTTCTCATCTTCACATTGCAAAATTAAATATTTTATTGTTTTTAGACAAAACAATCTTCAAAATGTACAGTTTGCTTAAAATAACTTACATATAAAAATCCAAAAGAAATTTATAAAATTGCTAAAAATTGTTTTTGGTACTTAGGCGTAGGTTATCTAGACTAGAAGAAAACAATCAAATTTCTCATTTTTTAACAGCTATCGTTTAATAAAATTTTAAGAATACGACAAGGTCTCACATAATACTCTTCTTACTGAAAATATTGAATCTTGTCCAAAAATGAATGTAAAAATTCCTCTGGCCAGCGGTTTATTTAAATATATTTTCTCAAATGCTAGATTTTATGTATGCCATAATTTACGTCAGTTTTATAAGAAATTGTATGCAAATAACAACTACAGCCGAAACAGTCTCAGTCGTATATAAATTGAAAGTATAGATTTGATAACATTAAAGATATAAAAACAGACCGCACGACATTCTAGTAACGAAACCAATAACAAAGTAACCGCTTTGTACTTTCACGCGCTGTTTTGTTTTATGATCTAACAACTTATCTCGCGAAACTGTAAGCGACCCGGGATTCATTTTCGTTTTTGGCTCGGTTTTCGGTGTGAATGACAAATAGCATATGGAGTTTTTGCAAGAAATTGACAATAATTTATTCTATACATCGTCAAATTGATTTTCAGTTCCTACTTCATTTCTCTACAAAACAACAAAATAATAAGCACTCTTTTATAGTGTGAACTAAAAAGTTAAAAATAAAATTTGAGCATAGATATACCAGGTAAAACAAATTCGCTTTTCACTATTGGGATCTCGGAAGCGATAATATATGTAGCAGCAGAGTTTAAAATGGGGCAAAGTTGCGCAATTTAATGTCCTGTGGTTTGACGTTTTGAAATTTGAGAAATTCCGATTACTTTCGGAGATATCCAAAAAAAAAACGAAATTTTCGATTTTCGTTTTCAATTTTTTGTGACGTTATTCTTGAAGGTATGATAAAAATATTAACAATTTTTAGAAGTACTTTTTAACGCTCAATTCTATGATGTAGTAAACTTTCAATTTCGACGTTTCGATTTTTCAGAATCATCAGGCCAATTTTTTTCACATTTTTTCGCACACTCCTGGTCAAATGCATTACCAGTTTCGTTTAATTTATAGCGTATGGTAACATTACCGTATTTATTGTTAAAACTGGAAAATTCAATTCAATCCAACTATATTTGTTACAAAAACATTCCCTAACAATTAAAGGAATTTTATCAAAAACAAAAAACTGTATTACATTCATTACATGTAATTTTAACCCGAATTGATATGATATGAATCAGTAGAATGAATGAAAAACTAAGGATTAAACTACTTCTACAAAAAAAACATTAAATTAAATGCTCAAATAACTGTCCATTAACTTCGATACGTTTTTGAATATACCTATTAATTTTGTTTACAGTTTTGCCTATTAACCTTCTCTTTATTATTGTGAAAGCATTCCTTATATTAATATTTTGTTCTTTAATGGTGGCAAGTTCATTCCTGTTTATAAACATTTTCAGTGTGTCCCACAAGATGGTGTTCCGAGGTGTTAGATCAAGGGACCAAGTTGGCCATTCAATAGGTCCGCCATAAACTAACCATCTTCCAGGAAACTCTTCATAATATATTGCCTTGTATTTTAGGAAAGAGGTTCATCCTGTTGAAACCAGTACGTTGCAATTGCGCCAAAGGAATGTCCATCCGGTAGTGGTGAAAAGAAGTATTTAAAAAAATCAAATACATTCTGCTAAAAAATAAATGACCCTAAACGACTGTCTCCAACAATTCCTGCCCAACGTTTAAGCTAAATCTGATTTGATTTCTTATTTCTCTATTTTCTTTTGGATTCTCAATAGCACGGATATGTTCATTTTTTCTATTAAATATTTGACAATTAGTAAATTTACATTCATCCATCCATAAAACTGAAAGTAAGAAATTTGGATTAGGGTTAAAATCTGGGATCTAAATCTGCTGGTAGCAGTGTTTGAGACGTGCAGATTTTCCAACATTGGTATTGAGTATTTTTAATATCATTAACACTTTTGTTTGGTTTAAAGATGACATGAAGCGTTGTTCTTTACCTGAAATTAAAATGTCCTAACGTATAAAAAGTTGATAACTCTGAAGAGCCTGCAGTGCTCTTGACTGTGAATTATCAAATCTAACATGGTTTATATCCATATTCATTCATTTCTTCAAACACGAAATATTTAATACTACACCTGATTAAAAACTGCATCGATTTCTTCTTGCGTTACACCACATCTATATTTGTTTCTTGATTTTTGAAATGTTCCAAAGTGACTCATATTGTAGCCTAATTTTTGAAATTGAGTTCTGTGAGGCTGCAATCTTTGAGGATATGTTTCAAAGTACCTTTGCAACGCTATACCGGCCTTTCTATGACATTAATAAAACATTTTTCTATGTTGCAATCATAAAAAATGGCTCTCTTTTCGACACTACTTATTGTGTACAAACTTGGTGGTACTAAGTCAAGGCCACCTCGAATCTGAAACCGGCCACGTCTCATGAGCCTGCAATTGTCACTTTTGGCAGACACTATAACACAAATACCTGAATGGACCAGCAACCCCTAAAATCTCGCCAAAAACTAAACCAATAATATATTACGTCATAATTTTGCCAAGGATGAATAGTATCTAAAGCGTATTTTGAGGGAATTAATTACGGAATAAACCATCAGCCTTAAACATTTTTGAATGAGCACTTATTAATCAGAAACACAATATCTACGATTAACCACACCCTCTTTTTGTCTAAGCGGATACCGCAATGATTTTCTCCTTTTTTACTATTTTTTTTGCAGTTAATCTCCTTTCATCTTTACTGCACTTGGGATGTGAAATTCACCACACGGTTTATGTTATTTTCTTGTAAGAGAGTTCTAGTTACAAAAATCAGTCGACTCTTCTCTGGAAACTGTAAAGAGTTAGTTGCTTCTTGTTGGTGTAACTAGATTGATCGTACTGTTGAAGACAATTAGTCAGAAACACGTATCTACAAATAATCATTTCTTTTTATTTAAACGGGCACCTAAACGATTTTCTTATTTCCTTTCTTCTTGAGCCTGTATTCATCCAATCCGAATGTTGGGTTTTGTCTAGAAACTGCCACTTAAGACCTGTCACATGTTCTTCCACGTCAATGTCGATATTTGCATCTTTATTTGAAGGAATTTTAATTGTCTTAAGACGAATCCTTTGCAGATTACTCATGCAATAACTACCTTCACCTCCGGTACAATAACGTGAGTTACGTAACCACTAAAAACGTGATATATGCCGTTCACGATATTGTTCCGATTTCGGTATAGGTTACGTACGTACAATTATTCTGGTGGCCAAATTAATAGATCTGCTACCATACCAGGAAATTAATGGCAAGTCGAACTAATGAATCCGATTTAATGATTGAGCTGTAAAAGGTTTTACGTTTTACGAGTGAAATTGATTCGTTGAAACTGCACGCGATTTAATTGATTAGAGCCTGATTGATTACAGTAAAAGAAATCCGTAATAATGATTATCAAAGACTGATCTGTTTAATAGGATTTTGCCGCCTCGACTAAGTCAAAAGGCAAATAAATGATAGCTGCATCTTCTAATTTCTTGATAGTCTAATAAAACGCTAGACTGGACATAAAAGTCGTTTGTAATAGTATTATTGCGAATGCGAAATGGATTCCTAATAGAGCTTGTTCGGTAAGTTAAGCCCGACTTTCAAAGGACAACTTAAATAAACTTTTTTTTTTTGGTACATTTTTATAAACACATTATATTTTGTAATGAAAAAAATCGGTAAATTTGCCTTTACCCACAACTTCCCTCGTACAGAATTCTAGTACGTACAGATAACATATTTTATATACACATATAATTTTTTGGTAATAACTTTATACAAATCATAAACAGTAAATGCGAATTTAACGACTTTTTTAAATTAGTTTTTAATTTATTTTTATATTATTGTTATTACTTATATTTCATAAATTTATTTACATAACATTATTTAGATAGTTTATAAAAAATAAATTGTCATTTATTATTTTCCTTTATAAAAAGAAACTTTTATTCTTGGAAATGGATCTTTTTTGAATATTTAAACATTTGATTTAGCCACCATTTTGTTTTGCCACAGAGGATTCGCACTAAAATTGTACCTTTTTATCCCAGTTTCACCCTTGATTTTTGTGCAAAATTTGAGGTCAATGGAACACGACAAACCGACGGAAACAGGAGAACATATTTTTTTGGACCTAGAGACACTACAACGCAAAGAACTGTGACTTTTCCACATAGGAGGTAAAAATTAAAAAGCTACAATTCTATAAAGCTCATCACACTAACTGGTTTGCTTTAAAGAAAAAAATGCTAGGTCTCTTCTAGTAACAAACCATGGAATTATGTACACATCTTCCTGCCAAGTATTTGAAATTTTATGGTAGATCTTCAGCGCTCATGTTATGTTGTGGGCACAATCTGATCATGGAAAGGGCCAAACAAAAAATGTTTATACGATTAATAATTTGTCTAAATTCACCACGTTCTCACAAAATTGTGTAGGTTCTTTTGCTACCTTGGGAGATCGGCTTCTACAATTTTCAATCTATCATCTCCAATGTATTTACTTATTATCATTTAACAGGCTTCTTCGGCCCAGGTTGCCAAGTCAGTCTTCGGCGGCTTGTCTTTGAACAGTTTCCAATCAGATTTGTAATCAATTCCTATAGGTTGTTTTCCTGTTTTAACCGGTTTACATTTTATTCTATATTTTAATTTTTATTCTAGTTATACTCATTAAGAACTTATCAAATTTTAATAATTCGTCTGTTATACATAAGGATTTCAATATTATCATAGTTTTTTCTTTACAGTTGTTGTTTTTGAATATACCTATTAATTTTGCTTACTGCTCTTCTTTTTATTACTATTTAGTTCTTCAATGGTGGCAAGTTCATTCTTGTTTATGAAAAATTTTAGTGTGCCCTACAAGAGGGTGTCAAGAGGTGTTAGGTCAGGGGACCCAGCTGGCCATTCAATAAGTCCGCCATTACCTAACCATCTTCCAGGAAACTCTTCACTGAGTAATTGCCTCATAAGTCTTGCATGGTGGGGAGAAGGCTCAACTTGTTGAAATCAATTGCGACAAAGGAGTGTCAATCAGGTAGTCTCAAAAAGCAGTATTTAATAAATTCAAATACATTTCCCCTTTTTTGCTAAAAATAAAGGGCCTCAAACGTCTGTCTCCAACAATTCCTGCCCAAACCTTTAAGGTAAGATGTGAACCTTTCCATAATTCCACAATTGGTAAATTTGCATTCACCCGTCCATAAAACTATATGTTCGAAATTTGGACAAGGGTAATTTTGATCTTCCATGAACAGACCAAAATTTAATCTGAGATCTGGATCTCCCGGTAGGAGTTTTTCAGAAGTGCAGATTTTCCGTGGTTTGATCGATTATGTTTTAACATTCTTAATAATTTTGTTTGGTTTAAAGATGACATACTGATCTCGTGTACAATTCGTGTGTATCTATATTATAAAAAGGATACTGGATGTTGGTAGCTCTGAACAGTACTTCACAGTAACTGTGAATTATCAAATCTAACATGATTTATGTCTTTATTTATATGCACTATCTTCAAGCTTGAAATATTTAATATTATACCTGATTTAAAACCGCATCGACTTCTTCTCGTATTACACCAGATCCATATTTGTTGTTTGGTTTTTGAAAGGTTCCAAAGTGACTAATATAGTAGCCTAATTTTTGAAATTGAGTTTTGTTAGGCTGCAATCTTTGAGGATATGTTTCAAAGTACCTTTGCAACGCTATACCGGCCTTCCTATGACATTAATAATAGTTATTTATACTATAAGGGTTGTTAATATCATTTAGCAGTCGAGGACGAGTTTGCGCGATAGCGAGGGCTGGCAAAAAAGTTCGAGACTGGTTAATGTACTTACATCCCATATAGTATATAACATTTTTCCCCCTCTCTGTATTGTATATTTACAAGAAAATGCTGGATATATTTTTGGATTTTCATTATCATTACATTCGATAGCATTCTCATTAAATTATGAAGGCAGCCGTGATCCGTTGCCAGAGCAACATAAACAGTTTTTATTTTATCAACAACGTAAAGTTGACAATTCACATAGCGAAAAGTTTGAAAAAGTCGAATTGTTTGATTCTGTGTGGACAAAATGGATATTTCAGACATAGAAGAATCAGCGAATATTGCTTGTTTATTTCTACTACCGGAAAAGTCGAAAAAAAGGTATGAAGCAGCATGTAAATCCTTTAATTGGTGCAGTCTCAGAAACCTTGTTTTTGGCGTATTTCCACGAAAAAAGTGCTATATTGAAGTCCCCATCAAGCTTATGGTGTGAGTATTCGATGTTTAAGTCCGCCCTTTTTATAAAGGAAAATATAGATATTTCTAAGTATCCAAAACTTCGAGCGTTTATGAAAAAAAAATTATGGTTATAGACCCAAAAAATCGAATGTGTTTAACAGGGAAGATGTGAATAAGTTCATACTTGAAGCCCCCCGATGATATATACTTATTGATGAAGGTCGTAATGGTAATGGGAGTTGCTGGAGCGTGCCGTTCTAATAAACTCTGTGAAATGAAAATGGACAATGTTAAAATAAGTCAAGAAGTCATAATTGTGACTATTCCTGACTCCAAAAATGGAATATCACGTACATTTACAGTGACAAAAAGTGACCACACTCAGGTTTGTCATTTCAAAATAATTCAAAAGTACATTGATACAAGATCCAACATGACGACTATTAATCCGCGCTTCTTTATGCGATATCAAAATGGAAAGTGCTTTAACCAGCCTGTCGGGAAAAATACGTTTTCGTCAATTCCAAGTAAAATTGCGAAATTTCTAAAGTTTGAGAACTTCAAAATGTATACTGGACACTCTTTTAGAAGAACGTCGGCAATTTTATTAGCAAATACTGGAGTTGATGTATAAGCTATCAAGCGACATGGTGGATGGAAATCCGCTACTATTGCGGAAAGTTACGCAGCTGAGAGCCTCAATAATAAAATGGAAGTAGCGAATAAAATTTTATACAATAAGACCCAGCCAGAAGTCTCTTGCAGTGCTTCAACAATGGCAGAAACATTGGTTAGAAATGAAGGATCTGTGTAGTCAGAAAATGTAATACATATCGAGAAGAAACGAAAAAACGTGTTTCCAAATTTTGTTAATAATGTGAATAATTGTAATAATTGTACCATTAATATTCATTTCAATTAATACCACCGGATTTTGTAATATTTTGATAAAATCAAAAATTAAAGCTACTTATAATAATTTTACATTATTATTTCCCCAGGGATGTAAGTTGACTTACATCCTGTCTCTAAGGGCAACCAGTACCTTGTTGAGTAACTTGCGCTTACGTCTGTCAAAGCAGTGTCAAAATAGGTTGCTTAAAATACAGGGAGGGGGAAAAACATTTTTCTATTTTGCAATCATAAAAAATGCCTCTCTTTTCGACACTACTTATTTTGTATAAAGTTGGTGATGCTTAGTCAAGGCCACCGCGAATTTCAAATCGGTCTCATGCGCCTGCAATTGTCACTTTTGGCGTGCATTAAAACATAAATACCCAAATGGACCAGAAACCGCTAAAAACTCGCCAAAAACCTAACCAATAATATATTACGATATAATTTTGCCAAGAATGAATGGTATTTAGAAGGAATTATGGAATAAACCATCAGCTTTAACAATAATGTTAATGTTCTTTGGAAACTGCAAAGTGTTAGTTGCTTCTTGTTGGTGTAACTTTATTGATCGTACTGTTGAAGACCATTAGTCAGTAACATTTATCTACAAATGATCACTTCTTTAATTTAAACGGGCATCCAAGCCATTTTCTTCCTTCCTCTTCTTTTTCAGCCTGTATTTATCTCTTCTAATCCTTTCCATTTCAGTCTCTGATGGTTCTCATCCATTGCATTTATTCTGGTTATACTCATTAAGAACTTGTCAAATTTTAGTAATTCGTCTATTATACATAAGGATTTCAATATTATCATAGTTTTTTCTTTACAGTTGTAGTTGTTTTAATTCCATATACATTTGGCAACCCCGTCGACTATCATTTTTCTTTCTGCTTTTTGCTAAAGAGATTCTCTCATTTGAACGATGGCTGCTTTTTAAGCAATAAATTTTAACAAAGCTTTTAAAAATGTAATTTGATGTCCGTAAACTTTTGTTTTGTCTTTGTTACATGTAAAAAATTTTAGTACATTGATTTGGTACCACGTATGCTTCAGTAGCGGCTATTCAGGTGAAGTAGGTGAAGTGCTACATCACCAGGAAAAATAAACAAGCAAACATCTAACTATATTTATTATATATCTCTCAAAATTTTTATTTGTACATTCATTTATTCACCTAATTGGTAAAAAATATACTGTCGAATCGAATAAATATTTTACTCGACCGTTGCGTTGGCGGCATGTCTTTTTAAAACTTTCAATCGAACTTTATTATAACAGCCATAACAGTGGCGCAAACCGTTTTGACTTTGCTGGAAGTGCTATGTTTAGTTTACGATTTTCCTACTATGTTGCCATGACAACGCATATCCGATGACGTGGAGCCGAGCGCCATACAACGCTCTCGGTGAATTGCAGGCGCAGTACACTACACCCACGTGTCGTTCAGTTTGTGGTGGTTGTTTACTTTTATTTTCGCAGATTTCGCTGCAACCGGTGAGTTTCTTTGCAGTTAACTTGACTGTTTCGTGTTATATTTATTTATGGTGTTGTTACAACTTCAAATTCGAAGTTAGTAAATGTGATTGTTTAAGACTGGAATAAATTAAAAGACGTCTTTGCATTTATTACAAACTGTGACAAATGTGATGAAAAATCAATCCGCCTTGCGAAAGGATTTTTAGGTGACGATTTTGAATTCAAGTTTCGGGCGTTAGTGTTTAATGACATTTTCTCAATCACGGACATACTATTTGACGTTCTTCAAAAAAATCGCTTGACATTAATTTTTTCATATCCAATATAAAACGCTGTCGTGAGGCGCTCTGTAAAAAAAGAAATAAACATTTTTTTAATACCATGTTTGATAAAGCAAATTCTATTACAGAAATAAATCGTTACAAACATGAGCTTGCTAAGCTTTCACCTGAAGAAATTAGAGCTAAGTATAGAACCCTTTTTTATGAAATATTGGACCATATTTTAATAAAAATTACACTAAGATTTCAAGACTGTAAAAAACTTACATTTTCATGTTGGTCTTATTTTTGCCAATGTGAGTAATTGGAAAATATCGCTGCAAGAGCAAGTGAAAAAAATTAATAAAATTAAATATATTTTTAACGAAGCATATAAATTGTTTTCCCTTATTTTGACCATACCGTTAACAAGTGCTTCAGTGGAAAGAGGTTTTTCTTGCCTCAAATGTGTAAAAACTTATTTAAGAAATACAATATCTCAAGAAAGACTTACTTCTTTTGGCAATATTTCCATTCAAAAGGAATTTCTGGAGGAGATTACGGCAACTCATCCATTTTCTGAGGATGTTATAAATAAATTTGCTGCTATGAAGGATAGGAGAATTCATTTAGTATACAAAATTTAGGTAAGTCGTAAAAAAATATTCTACCCCCTCCACATATAAAAAAATTCTAGAAAAAAGTTATTGCGATATTTTCTTGCTTCATTTGCACTTACTTTCTCACCCGCGAGCCGTCACTGGTATCCTTCTACCTGTTCGCTGACGAGTAAGTATATTGTTTGATTTAATCTTTTTCTTTTCGGCTTTTTGACCTTCTTCACCATCTTTATAATTGAAGGGTTTTATTATTCGATGAACTTATTTGTAGGCACCATTGATGATGGCTAGTTAGTCGAATGCACTCTTCTACGATTTTGGAGTTTGGATATTATACACGTTATACAGACAAACCTTTTTGTTTCACTACTTTTGCACATGTACACGGCCCTTTAAGTTTTCAATTCTACAATTTTCCCGCGATCAAGTGGTCGATCCCCCCCTCCTAGATGGCGAAATATCCAAACAATTTTATTAGAAACTGTTGAAAACGCTGTTTAAGTAGATATAAATTTTAATCATGTGCACCTTTTTTTGATCGCGCAAACTCCAGGTTGAAAAATAATCAAAATGGCGTCATTCCGTCAATGTTTTTTCATATACCTGTTATGGGACCAAACTGGTCCAACCTTCCCTAAATAATGGGTGTACATACCTACATAAAAAAATCGGTTCATTTCAGTAATACTTTATTTTTCTGCAAAATTTGAGGTAAATTGGATAAACACTTTTTTAGTAACATTTTTTTTAAATTTCAGTAGGCCGCCATATTGGATTTTTACCAAAATGTAACCAGGTTATTCCCATATAAACCTTAATTTTTGAGTTAGTCGGGTAAGCAGTTTATTATCTGTGCCGCGAACAGACCGACCGACGGAATCCAGAAAACATGTTTTTCAAAACATGTTTTTCAGCATCTAGGGACTTTTTCACGATTACAATACTTCCCTTTTACGAGGGAAGTAATACATAGGGTGGATTTAATTACAAATTATTTTTTGAAGTAGTTTAATAAAATACTCAAAATGCTGACTATCCGATAATATAGGCGAAAAAAACATCCTCGACTAAATCATAAGCGACCTCATTTGATTACAAAGGCACATTCATTCGAAAATACAAAGCAAGATTTGGTCCTCACAATGACTGTAAACGACATAAAGTAATTATGTCTTTCAGAGAAGCAAATTCTATTTTCCATTATCCATTATCAGAAACAGCGTATTGGTTCAGTAACATAATCATTTATAAGCCGGTTAATCACAAAGTTTGCCAGAAACGAAACTTTTCCCTAATCTTAAGAATATTCCGTAAATTTTAAATTATCAAATTTTGCAGTTCATTCTGCTATGGAAAATATAGAATTAAGAATGCGTAAAATTTTGCTTTATTTTATACAACTGTTTTCATATTTAATAGTATTGTAGTTTTAGTTTCTATAAAGCACACGAGTAAAAAAAAACTGTTTAGACATGAATTATACAGTGTGTCCCAGATTCGCTTCTCTATATATCGGCTCCTATTATACCTACAGCAAAGGTTAAATCAGAAAAGTTTTAGAGAAAACTTAGCGCATTCGATATCCGGCTTCAGATTTACAATCGGTGAATTGGTTTTGGAAATATCGGTGAAAAACCGAAAATGGCGGATTTCGTTTTTCGCCAGTAAACCCAAAACAGTAAATTTGACATCTGTCAAAATGTGACATTATTCAACCACTTTTTTAAAACGAATAAGGTGGCGTGTATGACATGTTTCCATCGTCTTTTGTTCTCCCACATCCCGCCTAAACTTTCGTTTTTCTTATGGCCGCCATATTGGATTTTTCTATTTTTGGAAAGGACATAAAATTTCCAGTCTAGTGATGTTTCACAAGTACATAAAAGATTTGAGTATCATCGAAATATCATACTTCGTAAATTTAAGTCTCAATTTTTCTAAGGAGGCCATAATTCATAAGTGGGCTTTGACTTTGACACTAAATAATTCAAAGTATCAAAGTTGTGTTTTAATAAGTAGTGAGTCGTTTTCACTTGGTTTGTGTCACTTAGAAAATTAATTCGGAAAAACACCGGCTTTCGGTACATAAACGTTTCCACCAGCATCAGATCTTGTGGATTTTTCAATTTTTTCTAATTCTAAGTAGTATGCACTTCTAATACTCTTAAATTTTTGCTATACATCATCAATACTAAGTATCCATTCCTTGCTGAATTTTTTGTAGCGTCAATGTGCGCATTTTTTTGTTTTTATATATGCCGCTTCTGATATTTCATAAACATTTCTTCTCTCTACAAAGCTGAATAAGCACTTAAGTTAAGGACTATACGGAAGTAAGTTAGTGGTTGGCACCAATTCGTAGGTACACCAACGACTTGCAGGACGCGTTTAGACTTGTCCGCAATGCTAGACGGGGGTTAAGTGGGACGCGAGTGGAGGCCGGAGGCGGACAACGCTGGACTAGCACGAAAAAGTGTTTACACGGTGCCACTACCATGCCAGTGCTGGCTTACCAGTGACATAGACAATCTTACTTATGTCTAGGACTAGCAACACTAGGTGTTTTGCGAGGTCAGCAGTCGTCGGCCACGGGCGTTGTGCTAGTCAGAAATCACTCGATCAAGCCGAACTATACGGAATACAATACAAAGCTGAGATACATTTAAGATGGTCTATTCAAAATATTATCTTTCTTTGTTTATACTGTCCGCGGGGGTAAAATATGACTTTGATATGATAATTTTAAATTACCTACATTAGACATATCGCCGAAAAAAAGAAAAAAATTCTTTTCGGTACTTATATTCAATGCCAGTTTTTATAACCTTTTTAAAAATTATTTATTTTATCCGATACTGCCGATAGAATGAACCGAAACGTTCTAATGCCAAGGCGGGTGGTTAAAACCTCTTAGGACATGGTTCGGTGTTTTTTATGACGCCAATTTACTGGGTTATGTTATTATCTCTCATTTAACATAAAACATTAAAGCTATACAAAGTGCATAATAATAAATACTTCATGATGTGCAGCACCATGAAGACGAGAAGTAATTTTCTCAGTAGGAAATGAATCCGAACAATAAAGCATAAAATTAAACGCGTAAAGTTCAACAAATGGTTCCCTCATGTTCGCGTTCGGAGGATAGATATAAGCTTTTACAATTATCAATAGATTTAGGCTTTTATAATTACAAAGTACATAACCTATGACCTGCTAGGGCTTTAACGTATTTATAAAACACACCAAATTTTAGATTTTTTTTACCTTGCTTCGACTTACTTCGCATATATCCACATTTTTACCAATTCCTGCACATTTTTATAAAAAAATGTGTGGATCAAATTATTACGATTCTTCTTTATCTGCTTAATCACTGACTGAATGGCAAAAAGTCATGTTTTGCAAAAGTATCGCTTTTTCTTTAGATGTGGAAAAATGGAATTTCTTCATTAAAAGTCAATTGCTTTTGGAAAAAGTTTTTATGAACCGTTTAGACTTCAATAATTAAAGTGCTGAAATGATTTCGTGCATGATGTTCGGCCTGAAATTCTTAATGTAACTAGTAGGAGTAACCATTCCTCCAGTTTATAACTTACAGCTAAAAAATCTGAGATACAGGATGTGCGGAGTAAAGATTTCTATGGCTTGTTGAATTAGAATGGAGGTATGTAAACAAATTTCATAAACATCGGACGAAAGAAACAAAAATAACTCCAAGGCAGGAAGGAATAAAAATTCCGCAACCAATTCCAGTCGGCGGAATTATAGTGTCAAATGATACGAAACGGCACTGATTTATCACCTTCAAGATAAAAGGAACAGGATGGATGAGGATATTACTTATAAACATCGAGAACTGCGAACTTAGTGATTTTAATGAAAGGTAATTCAGAAATAAAGTAATCATTCCAGAATGGAAGTCGGAATGCTCATTAAAAAAACTAACTAAGGAGGAGCGGTACATGTAATACATAAGTTTGTTGGAATCTATTGCACTATGATTGAGAAGCCTGGTGCAGGGTAAACTACTATAAAAAGTAAAGTACTATAAAAGTAAGCAAGTGGTTGCTCATTGTCGGACCAGCTAGAAAATTCATATGAAGCTTGCAACATTTTAGATTATGTTGAACGGGATCAAGATTTATTTTCAAGTCACATATGTTGGTAAATAAAAATCAATATTAGTTTTAAATCACCATTCAGCTAAGGCGAAAAAAAGTAAAAATGGAAAAGAAATCTTATACAAATAAACAAGGCTGTAAGGAGAGGAATCACCGTTCCATGCATTCTCCTTAGATACCTCATCCAGTGGAAAAAAATCCTACTATAGGAAAAAACACAAGCACCTCTAGCTAGTGTTTGGGGAGAATGGATTCTGAGTTAGCCTGAAAGCAATACAAAGGGATATATACGGATGTTCAGTAAGAGGTTGCCTGATGGACAAGATCCAAGGGCTTTTGGTAACGCAGAAAGTAGAGCATAAAGTTTGCTGGTTTACTTTGCGAATCCTTGTATATCCTCACCAATCTTTAATATGATTTCTTCATTTCAAGGATTTTATAGATAAGTAATTATTAGACTTTTTTTAGAGACAAAAAAGAAATCAGGCAAATATTTCAAAAGATCACGAAGGTTTTAATTTAGAATCAAGTCCAATATTTCCCAGTGACAGCTTTATTTTTAATAGTGAATTAAATGGCTATTAAAAAAACTCGCTTATGATGGTCTACATCGGTCTCTAGGTGACTTAACATTCGTACCAATGATGTTTATCTTTATATGAGTCTTATTTTTTGTGCAAAAATTAAATTCAATGGAATAGACACTTTTTCTAACATTTTATAATACTGCCATTTTGTTGCGCTATCTTGAATTCGTACCAAAATTTTACCACTGCCTTTGTCACATTTGATTTTCGAGCAAAATTTGAGGTCAATTCAATAAATAGTTTTTTACAATAAATTTTTAACATTTTATTAGGCCTCCATTTTGTCCCGATATATTAGATTTTTACAAAAAACTTTATCCATATGACCTTAACAAAAATTTGAAGTTAATTGTGTAGGTAGTCTTTAAACGAACAGACAAATAGTCAGGCGATGGAAATGGGAAAACATATTTTTCCTATGAGTGCGGAAAATTAGTTTTGGCCGCACTAGTGCGGAAAGTAATTTACTTATGGGTTTTTTTAGCCGTTTATACAGCCGGTAAGTCGGTACCGGATTAGCACCAGGTTAGGCGCCGAAGGCATCATCATTAAAGCCATAACATAAAAAATGGTGCAGCTCAATCACTGTCAACGTAGAGTTGAGTTTAGGATATTTACATCATAAATCAAGAAATGTAAGGCAATTTGGCAGCACCGTAAGTGTCCTTTTATTTGTAGTACCATATTAAAGAGTTTTTGCACTGCAATGTTTTCAAAATTGTAGGAAATTTGATCAGTTTTTTTTTCTGGATCAAAAGTGTTTCATCCGCAAATTTTATTTTATTAATCTGTACTATAAGACATAGCCTTTCGTTTAAAATTTGAAAAAATCGTAAAATCCGAAATACTTACTCTCAACAAAACCTTAGCCTATTGTGAAACCTGCAAATCTTCTACGCTAAAGTCAATTTTTTCAATGCTCAAATTGATCATCAAAACAAAGATGTGGATATAGGTAAATATTTAAAATTAACAGCATTTTTGAAACAAAAAAACGTAGGACACCGTCCAAATGACCTGATGACGTCTGTTTGGTGATTAAAGTTGCGACAGTTGATAACATTAAAGACAAAGAGACCCTACTAAGCATCAAAATTCCTGATACAAAACTCATATTTCCAGAACACACCTCATCGTCGTTTTTTTTGTGAACTACAAACAGGGAGAATGCACAATACAATGTGTGAGGATTAATACATTTGGGAAGATGCCATCCAATATTGCCGGATACCTGGGATTGCCAGATGCAGAAATGTACACGAGTCACAGTTTCCGCCGATTCAGGGAAAAATATCTAGAGGTATGGTGGATGAAAATTCACTACTGTGACAGAAGGCTATTTGGAAGACTCAATAAAGAACAAAAAACACATTGCAAGTAAAATTTTTACCGAAAAAAGTTGAAAGTAGTTGAGTTTGTAAGTCACTAAAGGTAAATGCAGCTTAGGAATTCTGAAAATCACATTTGTCATATTTTAAAATTTTAATTTGTGATCAAATCTAATCTGAAGTAATCAATTTTAATAAATAAAAATTTAACATACTTCATTTCACCCTCCACATTAAACTGCATTTGCTAATAAATAGGTACGTAATTTATGCACGCTCATAGGAAAAGTATGTACCTAACTCGTGCGGAAAGTGAGTTTTCCGCACTTGACTGCTTAGCGAACTCCGCTACGCATCGCGTGCGGAAAAGTATCACTTTACGTACTAGTTAGGTAAATAACTATTTCGGGGAAAAATCTGTGAAAACCTGGGAGGGTAATTTTTTTCACAATTTTAATACTTCCCTGTTATGATTTACGAGGGAAAAAAAACAAAAATATAAGCTCGTTTCTATAAGTGGCTGCTACATAAAACTGCAAGACTTTACTGTTTTATGTGTTGAAGAAGATTTATGCAAATTGACAGAAATTGTATTTTCGAATAGAATGGGACTCCATGGACACATTTGCGGGAGAGGGGGCAGCAATACAACGATTTTTATTTTAAAACATGAAAAGTGGAGAAGGCAAAGGTAAAGACGATATTGTTACCATAAAAACGTGAAACATATCTACTCATTAACGCCGGTATTTCCTTGGCAGGATGACCACGCATGTGTGTAACTTAGAAACCGACGATAATAAATCACGGCAATAACATAAAAGAACGGCAGACCGATACAGAGAGCTCAGTAAAGTAAATTATGAAAATGCATCCGTTTTCTTCCACCTCCTGTTTAGTTCTCTTAGATTTCTCACCAACTTCCGCTGAAAATTTACTGCAGCGCCTTTAACGCTAACTTCGGACCGTAGCAGTTAATTGGGCATTTAATCTTAATTACTGTAATGACTGAACATCGCCTGTTCTTCAATTTTATGTTGCACCTTTTTTATTTCATCGTAAGCATCTGCATGGATCGTAAAGAGCGTTGGATCGATGTTTTTGTCGGGGAGAAACTATAAAATTAAGATATAACATGCGCTTTGAAACACATCTGTTACCATTGCCGGCCTTTCTCACACTGCTATTTGATATGGTACAAAAAGTAGAGCTTTCTGCAAACAAAAAGAAACGCATATACATATTGCACGATATGATGCATTTCTTGAATTACTTAAGAACAGGGTTGCCCTTTTTTTATAGGACACTACCTTATATTAGGGATAGTAAAATAGTTTTTAATTTTAATGTATTTTCAGTAGATTAGATTAAGAACTGATTTATAAAAAAAATCAAGACAGGAATCCTTGGTGACCACATTAGAAATCCATTTTCCTTAGTGCAGTAATAGTTATCCTTAAACAGGTAGTTCGTTATCTCTTGTCTAAATTGCTCTAAAGAGCCTTCCAGCGGTTGTCGATTGCGATTCAAACATGCATAACATAGTCTATAGGTAGCACGGATACAAACGCAAAGGGTACTCCCTTAATGGAGCATCTAATATCGAAAAATCTGGAAGGGGCAAATGTGAATGAGGGGCCAACGTTTGTCAATTGGATTCGAAGAGAGGTTATAGACATTATAATGGTGAAGCATAACTACGCAGACAAGGTAAAGAACTGGAAATTAACTAGTGATATCTCAATATCCTACCACAGAATGATTCGGTGTTAATTCGAATCTAACAGAACGGACATGCCCCTCAAATTTGTCAAATTCAAATTAAGCCTAGACAAGTCCTTAGGTGAAATCGGTGGGCCTCTAGGCTACAAAGACGACTTGGAGGAAATCCTATCCGCTCAGAAAAGCGGATACCCCAAAGGTTCCCTTGTAGAACGAAACCCTCCAACGTCTCAAAAGAGAAGCAAAAAAAGCTTATCGAACAGCCGTTAAGAGCAATGATTGAGAAGCTTATCTGGAAGCTAGAAGAAATGTCCAGAAAGAGCTCAGACATAGCACACAATCAGCTGGCGGCAGTTCTGCGAGGAGCTAAACATTTTCTCGGGCTCAGCTCTGCTGCTCAAGCCCCTGGGCTTTGACATGAAGGAAATAGGTGCCCTGAAGAAAAGATATAGCACTTGGACTACTAACAGAGACGATCCTCTAGATTTTCTCCTCAGCACCCACCTTCCAAAATAGGGCAACCAGACCGCGATCCCAGAAGCAATGCCAATGAGAGGGTATTTCGGGCAAGCATGCAAGCATAGTATTGGACTATGTGCCATAGCGTGGAGATCGGCAAATCTGATCTTCAGCCCCAATGAAAGCTTTAGAAAAGATGATGGATAGGTACCTAATAGAGTACACTCTCATAGAGTATCCAATGCACAGGAACCAACATGCATACAGTAAGAGTAAGTCAACAGTGACTACTCTTGATGCTGAAATGCAAAAAGTGGAAAATACCATAGCATACAAGGAAGTATCACTCACTGTAACTCTTCTTCGACGTGGAAGAACAGCAACCATTTGTAGAGCATTTCAGGCCAGAGGATCAGCAGATGGTCTGGTGAGGTGGATGGAATCAGCGCTTCAAAGCCATACGGTTAGTGCTTTTATGGGCTACTATCCAATTGGTGTGACTGCCCTTAGGGGAGTTGCATCTCAGCGGTCTTGTTTGGTTACAGGAAAATTCCTAACAACTGTCTGTGATGAACGCAAGTGGTAGTATAATTTAAACAATGGTGCATCGAGTCGGAACTCTCAATCAATTCCTACAAGACAGAGCTCATACTCTTCACCAGGAGAAAAAATTTAATAGGATTTAGCACACTAATCCTATGCCAGATATATCTGGGCCTAAAGCAGGAGGTCAAATACCTCGGTGTGGTTATGGATAGGAAACTGACACCACACGTCGAACACGTACCAATAAAACCATGGGAATAAAATGGCAAGTAGGATGGTGGTTCAGCAGTGGGTTTTATTCGAGGATCATCTGCGGATCCGTTGTCTGCTGACCAGTGGTGGAAAAGGTTACATATTGCCAAAAACTGGCCGGACTTCAAAGACTGGACTGCTTAGGGATTGCTGGAGCAACGAGGACTACACCAGGCGCCGAACACAACGTTCTCTTGGGGCTTTTGGGGCTCCTGGACCTTCCGATATGGATAAAGATGTTCATGAGGGCAATTCTTCCACAAAGTCGGCTCAGGCTTACAATGATTTTTGAAATTAAAATTCAAACAAGGGATCAATGGATAGGACACCCTATCGGCCTGACGTTCAATCGTCGCATACAGACGACTCGTGAATCGCTAGTTCCGTCGGACCGTGGCGTCGGAGAGGCATTTCCGTTGGGAAAACACACTACTATTTTCAGGTGAAGGTCTGTGCTATATTGCAGGTCGCAAAAGGACAAAAAGGGCGAGGTTAGGATGTGAGCGGAGAGTTAGATATGCGCTCACTCAGACAGTCAAGCGGCTCTTAAAACCATTGGTGAGCCCAGGAGATCAGCTTTAGTCCAGGAATGCAGAGATGCTTTAAGTGAACTAGCAAAGTTTAAGATGGTGAGATTTAAATTGATCCCTGAACATAGTGGTGTCGAATGCAACGATAAATTGAATGAGTTCGCCAGGAGAGGATCGATGCTCTAATTTCCGGGCCCAAAACCCTGCCTGGGTATAAGTAAACCATACTGCTCGCATAACCTGAATAGATGAGCCTGGGAGAAGACAAAGAAGATTTGGTCAAAGACGAACTACTGCAGGCAGGTGAAAGAAATGCTACCGAACCCATGCGGATCTAAGGCAACTCTAATGACGTTAAAGATCCGACAGGTGATTGGGGACCTAATTATAATTTTGACAGGACACTGTAAATTTAATAAACGCATGCACCAGCTGAGGTTAGTGGACGACCCTTGCTGTCCTCATAGTGAGGAGGAGGATCCCTATCATCTTGTTGGCACGTGTGACAGGTGGGCAAGACTATGCTGAAATACCTTCGAAGTCGAGCCCCTCTCCAAGGACGAATTACAATAGCTCTACTGGGGCAAGATGCTCTCCTTCAGTAAAAGGATGAACCGCCTTCGTAGGGAAGTGGAGTGAGGCGGGTGGAACGGGAGTTACCGAAAAGAACCTTTCAGGCCTAGTTGCTAGACTTGTCCAACCACGACTACTACGACTACTCAGTTTTGTCTAACTTATTCTAGTTTACATTAAGTTTAAAACTGTATAAGTCTGTAACTTCTAATTTGCTAAATAATGGCATATCTCTGACAAATTCTGGGAAAAACTGACTACGCCACTGACTTGAACAAAAAACTTAGACATTGTCGGATCATAAGCAAAAAAAATTTGGTTAAAAAGAACTTAGGTTTCAATAAGGAAGTAAAAGCTATTAAATTTGCAGAATTTATACAGATATCGGGAAGTGACAAAAAATCCATATGCATACTGTAAGGTGTGATGTGTTTCTTGAGTTCCCTTCTTATACATACTTATACATTTTTGGTTTTTATTAAGAATAATTTTTATTATTAAACTTTATTCAATTTTAGTACATAATATATAAATTTATTAGGTGAAAAAAGTAGGACGACTCCAGTTATAATACTGATACCGATGGTTAGTAAAATAATACGTATTTTTTCATTTAATTGGCATTCCATGATTCATTTCGTGACATAAATTTACGTATATGTCTAACATTTTCTGTCCTAAATTTATACATCTATGCTTAAATTTTATTTTTTTGCTTTTTAGTTTACTTTATAAAAGCGTCTTTTTTTTATTTTGTTTATATATTTATTTTACAGTTTTTAGTCTTAGACATACTAAAAATTCATAATTTGCACTCTTAAATATCGAATTGCATTCAAATTTGCACAGCTGTGAAAAACCCAAGACATGTTAGCGAAGCCTTTTGAGTTTTTAAATACATATAAGAATATTTGATAAATTCATAACTTCAATTTTCAAACGTTGACTAAAAAATTCATAATTCATGTTCTTAAATACCCAGATACCAATTTTTAGTCGAATCTACATAAATGACAAAATTCGTTCGCCAAGCTGCCTTCGCCACTTTTAGTTTCTAAATGTTGACAAATAAATCATAATCTGCACTCCTAAGCTCCCCAGATACCGACTGTCATTTGAATCAAACCATCAAAGACAATACATGTCCGCCATATTGGAGATGCCATTTTGAATTTATTTCTGTACGAAAGGGTCAAGCTATGTACCTGTGTGCAGGGTGATCCAGATAACTCTTTAAATGGAAATATCTCGGTTTGAAATTTTTGAAATCAGAAATAAATGTTCCAGGCAAAAGTTGTTTGAATCGATCTGTTTTTTCATCTTAGATCTTAATGAATACGGAGTGTCTCAAAAAGTCATGCAAGTATCAACTTTGTTTTTTTAATTATAATATATCACATTAATGTTTTTGAATTTTATATTAAATTTTGCATATTTTTTGTATGATATATATCACATCAAAAATTAACGGTATTTAAAATATTGAAGGTTTTATTATTTATTATTTTTCGAATGTCATGATATTGATGTTTGAAATTTACTGCTTGGCTCATGTTTATTTTGTGCTAATACTTAAAAAATGAGCTATTCGATTACTGAAAGGTTCAAAATAGTGGAGTTTTATTTCAAGAATAATAATAACGACACAAGAAAACGATAACAGTACAGGGAAAATGTTTAGAAGAAATTACTGAAAGAACCGGCGCGGCGGCGTCCCTAAGAAATAAGAAAAGGACGAAACAAAAAATTGAAGAAAGGGATCTTAAAACACTTCGTTTCAAAATTATGGAATATTAAAAACATAGGTCAAGTTCAAGCTTCGATATTTTTCTTATTGATAGATCGATTTAATTTTTTTTTCGTTGTTTGAATGATCATTCCTTTGTTAATAATAGACGCCATTGGAAAGAATAAAAAAATATTAGTATACTGGGAAAGTATAAGTACGGAGTCATGTCAAATTGACTACTTTAACAAACTAATTTCAACAAACATTAAAAATGCGTATTTCCCCCTTTTACATTAGTAACTGATTGACAGCGGTCTGGCATACTCATTATAAGATTTCTTATACTGTCCTGGTCCATTTCCCCCCATATCATCTCAAGCGATATCCTCAATTAGGCCAGGGTTGGAGGCGGTCGATTTAGAGCTCTAACTTTTTGCCCATCTGATCCCACAAATGCTCTATGGGATTAAGATCTGGTTTTCGAGGTGGCCAGCCTCTCAATGAGATCTCCACCTCTTCTAAGTATTCCTGTACGACTCTTGCAATGTGTGGCCTTGCATTGTCATGCAAGTGTGTGCATGTGCAAATGGTACAACATGTAGTTGCAGGATATCAGTGATGTATTGATCAGCTGTCAACCGTTCTATAAATTTCCTTTTTTGCCGCTAAATTAATTCCGCCCCACACCATCACGGATCCACCATCGTAATTGACAGACGTTTTAAAATTAAATTGAGCTTATCGCTCACCAGGACTACGAAAAATTTTAAGACGTCTGTCATTACTACAGAGACAAAATCGGAATTCATCGCTAAATAAAACGTTACCCCATTGACCTGCACCCCATGGCAAAAGCTCTCTAGCAAAATCTAGCCTTTGACGTCTATGTTGCGGTAGAAGTTTGGGACCGATAGCGGCTTTATATGGCTTCAGGAGATCTTCTGCTAACCTCCTTAATACTATTTATTTACTCGTGAACAGCAGCAAATTCCTACTGAGGTTTGACACTGGACATAAATCTACTTTTAAGAGCTTGCACTCTTAAAAATCTGTCCTCGGCCGGAGTAGTAATTATTTTTCTTCCTTGTCCTGCTTTTCTCCTATTCGTCCCAGTTTCCCTGTATCTGGCCAGAATTTTTGAAATAGCACTTTGACTTTTTCCTAAAAGTGTGGCAATATCAGTCTGGGTTCTTCCTTGCTCATGCAAGCCCCTAGCATAAGCATAGTCCTCAGGAGTAATAAATCTATTCATTTTACTTTATCAAACTTTGAAGCTTTCTTATCACCCTGACAAAAATGCTTGTCAAAAGTAAGAAACGTACCTGTAATGAATCGAAGGTGTTAACCTGCTTTCTACGAGGCTGTTATTTTATGACGGTAAGTTTATGCAAAAAAAGGTTGTAAAGGTGTATACTTATAAGCTTTTATGCGTCTACCAAAATATCTCAAAAACCTAATAAGGGGTTAATAAAAGTTATTCCAATACAACTAAACAAAAAGCGCAGAGCTGTACCAAAACGATTACACTTATTAATAGGTTATGTAGTAACTAAAACAGAGAGAGAAACCAGATTCAACTTCTCTCCTTTTCCACAGATTCGGTTAAAAATTAGTCATTTTGACATGACTCTGTACTTCCATAATTTTGGAACGAAGTTTATATTACTTTATTTTCAAGATAATTCAAGAAACTCTATCGGAGACTGTGTCAGAAATACAAGGTATGAACCACGAAATAAGAGAGTTAGTTATGGGGCAGTCCAGAGGACTTTAAAGCAAAACGGATACCATGATTTTAAAATTAGGCCAGTTGAACAATTAAATGGCGATAAAAAAAATGAAGACATGAATTTGTTCAAATTATAAGAGCAAGTCTTAATCAACATCCAGATTATATCAATAAAATTTTATGGACCGATGAGGCGATATTTCCCACTGCTAGTAATTATAATAGAAAAACTGCTGTACCTGGTCTGATGAAAATCCACAAGCTGTCGAATTAATTGCTTTTTCAAGAACGATCCTCAATACGGTGCGGTATTATGGGGCATAAGATATCAGGTCTGATTTTGTCCGGGGCAACTTAAATGGGTTAAGATATCTGGAATTTTTGGAAAATCAAACTAAGCACTTTATCGATGAACTACAACATTAAACTCGGCAAAATATCAACACGACGGGGCACCATCCCATAATCTTGTACCAGTAAGAAATACCAAAATAATTATCCAAATATCGATGGGTTGATAACGCCCACAAATACTTTCCTTTGGAGCTGTTTGCAAGATACAGTTTGTAGAGAAAGAAATAAGAATATTGAAGAAATTTTGAAAAAATTGTTCAAGAAATAAGAAAATCAATATCATGACATTCGAAAAATAATATTTGCTAATTTTAAAACCTCCCATATTTTTATATAAAAAAATATGCAAATATTAATATAAAATTCAAAAACATTAAAAAACATCGTATATAATATTTAAAAAACAAAGTTACCTTGCTTCTTTGAGACACCCTGAATACATTAAAATATAAGCATATGAAAAAAGAAAACCGAAACAAACAATTTTTGTTTAGAATTTTTTTTCTAATTTCAAAAATATCCGAGTTATTTCCATTTAAAGAGTTACCTGAATCAACCTGTACGCATACCAAATTTGAAATTAATCGATTATGTGAGAGTAGGAAAAAATCCATTACAAGACAATCTTGAACTGAAGGTAGAAGAGGATTGGGAGTAATCCTCTTCCGCCTTCCGCCAGAAAAGTGAAGCTAATAAATGCAATGTAAAAATAGTACAAAAAAATGTAGAAAAATACAGTTTTCATTTAGAATCTGAATTTAATTTCTATTTAATTGTATATTTGCCTATCCATTTAGATACTGTTTTCTGTAAGTTCCTTAAGTTGATTAGATATTTTTTTCCGAATGTTACAAATGTAGATACGACGTCAACTATACCTATACGTGTATTTTTTAATTGGCGCAATTGTGAGAGAGCTATATTTTAATCATGATACTTACTTTACTATAGGAGCAGTCAGTGACCGGATACTATAAAAATCTTTGAAGACAATATACCTGAAACGAAATAAATCTTATTACTTAAAGTGTCAGGCAGAATAAGAAAATAACATGAACAAGTGATATAGATTTCCCGCCCCTATCGAGCAGGATGAAAACAATAGCTAGAAACTGAATAATACGTAACTAAATAAATTGACTTAAACTTAATAACTCCAAAATTTAATTCGATTTTATTAGTTTGACAGCTAACAATAAAAAAATATGTATCAAAAATATCAAATCATCAGACGGAACCCAATTCAATAATTGAAGCCGTTTAAAACTTGGATTCCAAATTAAGTTTGACATCTGTCAAATGTTTATCGAGATCCTCAAAGATCCTATCCACATCAAAAACCCCAAATCGATATTTTAAAAATTACACAAGAACCATTTTCGATAGCCGTCAAATTATAATTTTCAAAAAAGTCATCAAAAATCCTAACCATCACTAAAAACTACAAATCGATATTTTAAACCCTTAAAAAGTTACGCTAGAAACAATTCTGCACTCTAATTATAAATTATATTCTATCACCAAAAACTTTAAACCAATGTCTTAAAGGATTTAAAAGTTCCATCAGAAGAAATTTTGACAGCCGCGAAATCAATTTTTCAAAATCCCCAAATATTACAAGCATGAAATGCTGGCTAGAACTTGACAATTTAGGCAGGATCAGTGAAATTGATTCTATTTTTCGATTCATTTCTATTTTTACATTGCGTCTGTGCCAGTTTTTTTCGGAAAAGGGAAGTTTTTCGAAAAAAAAATTTTAAAAGAAGGACCCTATACAGGCTGTCCAACTAGCGTGCGGATTGAAGATAGGTATCTTAATTTCTATAGAAGATAGGGAAAATAATTTTATATAAATCATGTGATGTACGCAACGCACATTTCTAAAACATTGCTGTTTATACAAGGTAACCCCGAAAAGCGTAAATTTATTTATTTTAATATTTTTTTTTAAATAAGACACTCTATGTACTGTTTCCTTTTTGAATTCGACCTAAAAATCTAAACATCTTTTATAGATTTCGATCTGAAATGTTAAGATTATTTGATGAGCATTTTAGAATTATCATTCTGAAAACGAACAATAATAATTTCAAAACTCAATTTTCACTTCTAATTTGACACATTAATATTTATAAAGAAACGACACAACACAAATTGAATTTTTTTACACATAACTACTCTAGTTGAAAAGGACTATGCATGCTTTTAAAGGGATATAGGTACAAAAAGTGGCTGTATTTTTTTGGGAGATCGACGGGATCGTTTTTTTTGTTTAATCATTATAAGAAGATTAAATTAAGAGAAGATGGTAATATAAACACAAACATATTTAAATATAAGTGCTCTTTTAAAAATGCACAAAAATTTGTTTTTGCTACTAGTATTCTAAAAAATAAAAGCGTTTACTATTAGGTCCACTAATGAAATTTATAACTCGAAAGTATAAATCTTTGTACAAAGATTTTATACAGAAAACATTATTATAATAAAAAATCATACAATTTTTATTACATATTACACCAAGAAATTGCCTTACATCCAATAATTTTGAAATGTATGGTAGTTTGTTCTTATCTTTATGTGCATTACATTTCAAAAATGTCTCAAAATTCAGCCCTAAAACGAAATTGGGCTAAATTTTGTTCCAGCCTCTAGAGGAATCACAAATTTTTTTCGATATGGAGTAAATATATTTCATTTGCCTGAGGTCAAACGTTTAGACCCTATACAGTTGAACATGAAACACTGATCGAAAACATGACTGAAAACCAAAATTTTATTTCTCAATGGCTTGCCCACTATAAGCCGGAGCGTAATTCTGGCAACGTACTTTTTTAAGTCGTTGTGGGTACTTTCGGGCCCGGGTGTGAAAAATATAGGGGCAAAAATCCTTTTCAAATAGGAACGCTATTACAATTTTAAATATCCTTCCTTAATTCTGTATCGAATCCTCGTCTCACCTTGGTAAATATCCTCGGGTTTCAACTCCGCAAACGAACTTGATCGAGATTTTTAGACCAGAAATCCAGAAAAATCTCGAAAAATTAATCGTCTCGACTTTTATCTTGCCTCATCAGACGCCACTGCTCTGTAATTATAGGCTCCATCGAAATTATTTTTTAGCAAAAGACATGCCCATTTAACCTCAAAAATCTTGCTTCCTCGACGTACCGTTACCGAGCTAGAGCGCACACTGGTCGATTTGCTCTAAATCATGGCATTAATGCATAAAATTTATTTCTTTTAACATTAGCCAAAATGTCCTAAATTTAAGGTCAATAGTCCAAGCAACAAGTTGGCTGTGAAAAAAATATTTCTAGCATCTGACATTCAGTGACAGCCGACGTTAAAACAGAAATATTTGCACCTAATAAGTATTAAAAATCTAAGGTGAAAATAGTGTAAAGCTTTAATAGTTGCTACAAAACAATAATACCTGGTTAGATAAATTGTTTGTGGTGTGTGTTAATTTGAGGTATGTAGTCACAAAATACGCATAAGATTTTTATAATAATCGGATATTAGCGGGAAGTTAGGACAAAAAACTGAAAGCCTTCAAATCGCAGCTTTCTTTTAAGGAACCTATAATATAAAAGACTTTTTGTTTATGTTCCGCTTCTGATCCCGGTTCCAAATATTTTTTTTTAACTCTTTGAATACTTATCTTAATTATCCCAAAACAAAAGTTTGCAGATATTTGCAGTTTTTTTCATAAAATTTAAAATAAAATTGCGTGTTAGGTCGAAAATTAAACTTTGCATTTACAAGTGTTGTGTTTGAATGATAACATTCAAGTTTTATATCACTAGTTATGAAATATTTTACTGTATTTTTTTATTAAATAGACTAAATAATTGTTGAAAATAAAATCTGGCTAAATTCCTCTGTTTATGCAGGGTGTGTAATTAATTTGTCAAAGTTCAAAAACGTTGAGAAAAAAAATAATGATATAAAGTTATATTGCATACTGCAAAGTTGTCCTCAAAAAAATATCCAGTCGAGATTTTCCTATTTACATACTCGAATATTAGAGCTTACAAATCATGAAACTGTATCAAAAAGTTCAAAAATTAAAATTTCACGTTTTAAAAGTCAGTTTTTAAGTAAATGGGCAGCAGTTCATCGGATAAAGGAGGCTTTTATAAGCAAGTACGTTAAATGGTTGGACCTTACTATTAAGTTTCAAAAAAATATTACCAGACATAAAGGACGCCCTAAGATCAGTTTTCAGGATAGCAGTGAGCGAACAAAACGTTTAAAAACTGGCCACCTTCGCAGTGCAACCAGTACACAAGAACTTGCATATGCAACACAAATGAGTTTCCGTGCAGAGGGGAATGTTATGGCCTCCAAAATATTAAAAGATATAAGTAACGTGCCACAAAAAGCTGAAGAATATTGCACTGCGTTAAATAATAATAAAAAATCACATTCTAAATTAACTAGTGATGAAGCTCTCTCTCTGATAATAGAAGCAAAGTTAAGCAAGAGCCAATATAATTTAATCAGAAATCAGGTTAAGGAGAAAAACTGTGACGTGTTTCCTGCATATGATGAAGTTCTGGAATCAAAAAGGCGATGCTATCCTGCACAAATTAATATTTATTCTGACACCGAAGCTGAAATTACGCTGCAATCTCTACTAAATCATACCAGTGAAAGACTGATTCAAGTTCAAGAATCAGTGGTTCAAGGTTTTGATGAAACGGATATTGATATGAGCTTAGTGTGCAAGTGGGGGTTCGATGGATCCTCTGGACAATCAGAATATAAACAAAGATTTGAGGGTGTAAATAAATTGGACAGTAGTGTATTTTTAACATCCTTAGTGCCTATTAAACTGGTATGCAACAAACCCAGACACTTTGAATCAATTATCTGGCAGAATCCAAGATCCTCATCCCCTCGGTTTTGTAGACCACTTAAGTTACAATTCGCTCGCGAGACAACAGAACTCACTATGCAGGAAAAGACAAATATGGATAATCAAATTAAAAATCTTGTTCCCTTTAGGTATATTGTTAACAATAAAGCAATAACAGTACATTTTGAACTACATCTCATAATGATTGACGGCAAAGTTTGTAATGCTCTAACATTAAATAATTCAACACAAAAATGTTATATTTGCGGGGCCACATCTAGAGACTTCAATAATATTGAGGCTGTAATTCAAAGATCGACTGATGACAATAATTTTAAATATGGACTTTCAACACTACACGCCTGGATACGTTTTTTTGAATGCCTTTTACATTTAGCTTATAAAATGAGCATTTCAAAGTGGCAAGCTAGAGGTGCGGAAGATAAGCTAAATGTTTTAGAGTCAAAAAAACGTATCCAGGAACAATTTCGTTCTCAGGTAGGGTTAATCGTCGACAAACCGAAGCCAGGTTTCGGAAGCTCTAATGATGGCAATACTGCGCGTAGATTTTTTGAGAATGCAGATATAGTATCAGAAATAACTAAAATTAATATTGATTTAATTAAAAAATTTCATGTGATTTTGCAAACTTTGTCGTCAGGATTTGATATTGACGTAAATAAATTTAAAACATATGCTTTAGAAACAGCCAAGCTTTTTGTGTCCTTATACCCCTGGTATGTAATGCCTGTTACAGTGCATAAGGTTCTACTTCACGGATCAGATATAATTAACTCCTACCTCATTCCAATAGGGCAACTATCCGAGGAGGCACAAGAAGCGCGGAATAAGGACATAAAAAATATAGGGAGGATTTTTCCCGGAAAACTTCCAGAACGGATAATTTAAAAGATGTCATAAATCGCCTTCTTGTCTCCTCGGATCCGTACATCTCAAGTTTAAGAAAACTGCCACAAAAAAAAATCAAAACATTCCATCCTGAGGCACTAGAATTATTTAAGACTCCATTAGTTAATGATAGTAATGTTTAGGCTTTTAAATTTTAGGTCTGATTTCGCCAAATATCTAAACTGGGATTTTTCAGCTAATCTTAGAATTCTTAGATTAGAATCATATGTCAAAAATGTTGTCCATTATTTTAAAGGAATCTTGTATTTATTAATCTCGGTTTAAACCCGTGATTCCGCCAAAAAAATAGGTGACAAAGTTTTTGACATAATGTCATTCCAAAGATTAGATGGTAATTCCAAGTTTAGATATTTGGTATTTGGTGATCGTTTTAGTTTCATTTTTACTTAAGATAGTATTTCTAGACATAATACCTAAATAGTAAGCCTATTTGTAGATTTTTTATACTACATGCACAATGGTGACATAGTAAATTTAATTTACAGTTTTGTTTTATGCTGGATTTCACCAACTAACCCAAGTATAATAAATCCGAGATTCCATCAAAATATAATTGATATGACTAATTGACATATGTTGATCTAATCAAAGATTAGATGATAAATCCCAGTTTAGATATTTGGTGAAATCCGGCCTTAGAGATAAACATGACTAGACAGTAAACACAGTATGTTTTATATATTTTTAATAATCATTGTTTTGTGACTACACCCTGTATATTAATGCGCTTCTTATCAATTTCATAAAATCCTACGTAATATACATAACCCTAAATGTCTATAGATATAGATGCAATTATTTGCTAATTAAAACTTAGAATAGGAATTAATTTCAAAATGTACTGTTAATTTTTTTTTACATTTTCTTAATAATATTTTTCCCTGGGTCAAAATAGTTCACCAAACATTACACTATTCAGTAATTTTTTTTTAAATAAGTGTAACTAATCTTATTAAATAAGTTTTCAGTAATAATAATGATGTTTCTATTTTTTGCCACGGTTTCACAAAAATCGACCAGTGTGGAGCGTGAAGTATATCAAAAAACAAAAATTTCTAAAAATGTTTAGTCCAGGAATCAGGAAGTGTCGCGACTTGTTAACAAATGAAATAAAAAATAAAAATTTCTTAAACCAACATTCAAATTTGGACAACCTTACTTATACGGCTGATATCCCAAGAATGAAGAAAGGCCCCGAACAGTCGAGACGAATTTATTTGACGGATTGGGCGCACGACGCGACGTAACGTGCAATTAAAGCTGAAGGGAGTCTGAAGCACAACCGATGCATCATGCAGATAAAACCGTTTTTAAAATAAACGCTGAACAAAATTCTTCCTTTATCGGAACCAGACATCGCCATTTTTGAGGGTCATCACGTCAAGTTGGGCTATTTTGTGTAGCAGAAAATAGTCGGCCACGTGCTACGTTTATTTCGTAGATTAGCCGCGGATTTGATGTATTATTATACATTATAAATATTAGTACTTCTTTGAATCTACAATGCCCCCATAATGTTGATACAGATAAAAAAATAGCTATGTATTTAAAACATAACGCGATTTTTTTCTCCGGTTTCGTCAGAGGCTCCTACTTTTCTCCTAATTTCCATTACCCGGAACTTCCCTCGTTACGAATATTTCCTTTTATTATGAACAGTGAAGTGTGACACAATTTAGTTCAGTAAATAGTTATTTAGGAACACATATATACTGTATTTTCAAACATTTTTATTGGGCGCCATTTTATCCCATCAGATTGGATTCCTACCAATATTTTACCAGTTTCTACCTATATGGCATAGGTTGATATTATAATTTAAAATAAATTCAATAAATAGTTTTTACACACATCACGTTTTTGTTACGTCATGATGAATTCGTAACAGTTTTTTCCTATATCACATTTAATTTCTCTGCAAAATTTAAAGTCAATTAAATAAGATTTTTTATAAGTTCATTTATTAAAAATCTTATTTGGTCGCCATTTTGTTCCGCCATCTTGAATTCGTATCCCAACTTTATCAGTATATGTCGTATATCACACTTAATGCTTGCACAACATTTGAAATTAATCTAATAAGTAGTTTTCTCATGCTGATTTTTTAAATATTTTATTAACCCGGCATTTTGTTTTGCTTATCTTATATTCATACCAAAATGTTACCAGTTCATTCTTATATAACACTTCATTTTTGTACATAATTTGAGGTAAAATGGATAATTAGTTTTTTTGAAAAATTTTTTTTTACGTTTCACTAGTCGACCTGACAGACAAAACCACAAACCGATTAAATTCATAAAACATATTGGCATTGCATAAAGATATGTAAAACTTGAGAGGGTAACTTTCAGTCAGTAACCACAGTTTTACTAGTTCATCTCTATACCACAATTAGTTATGGCACACAATTTGAAACCAGTGAATTAAGTATTTTTTTCAGGCTGAATTTTTAAATATTTCATTAAGCCGCCATCTTTGATTGATATCAAAATTTTACCAGTTGATTTTTACATAATACTTGATTTTTGTGCAATATTTGAGACAAATTGGATAAGTACATTTTTAGTAATATTTTTTTTACTAGGCCCCATTCTGACCAATATTTTTGACCAAAATTTGACGTCAATCGGGTAAGTAGTATATAGCGCGGATAGACAGACCGACAGACATACAGTCCGAGGGAATCGATAAAACATGTTTTTCGCCATCTACAATTACAATACTTCCCTTTTACGAGGAAAGTAAAAATGATTCAGAAAAGCGTACTAAATATTTCGAAATTATCGGTAATAGACAATATCACCATAGGTGATTATTAGAGGTCCCCGAAACCCTATGTTCCGTGCCAGAACGGCAACGTGGTTTGCTAATCTCATAACTGAACGTATCACAAATGAATAAGGAAGCGGGTATCGAAAGTAGGTATAGCATCCAATGGCATCCGCTATCTACCTCAAGTTAAAACATATGCAACAGGCATTGGCCTTATACAACATCGGATGGTCATGACCCTTCAAAACCACGTGACACTTGCCTGGGAATACCGACAAGTCCTAAACCACTGGTAAAAAACAATGAAGTGATTTCGTGTAGATTTCTTATCATTAATGCAATTAGGTGTCATTTAGGCATAAGAATTACTAGAGATCTAAAAGATGTAGTCAAAAGTCGCGAACAGGCCAAGAAAGCTGCCACTGTAGTTCTTCCTACACCAGAACAGAGGCAGGTAAAAAAGTATTTCCCAATTATCTTACTAAATAAAAAACTCCAAAAAATGAAAACACAAGAATACACCTTTTCAAATAAAAATAAAAAACCTACCAGCTTTGTTACAGTATGGCAGAATATCAGTCTTAGCTCCTACCTGCAATTAACCACATGAATATAAATCACAAGATAAAAAAACTTTTGACCATACCAGATAAACCTACACAGTTACCGAAAAAATATTTTAAGACGCAATCTGCCTTTAAGTATAGTCATTAGTCATTTTGATGGCAGTAAACACTACTTAACAACATCGTTACATTCTTTTGTTGTTATCTTGAGGAGCCCCAATTGACCCGCGGTGAAATAGGTCGACGGCCCTACATTTAACTCGTCAAGATCCTGTCTTCAGCCTGACAGAGGTTTAGAACTGTTAACCATTTTGAGAACTCACGTTATGTTACGTAATATTCTTGCTATTTTAATTTTCGGCAGAAGTAATTGCATTTTATTTACAACCATGTATATCTATACTGTTGACATTTCTGACTTTTAAAAGTTTGTGAGTGTCACTTTTTTTACTTCTACCTCCCTCCCACGCCACGGGTGGTAGCAGAATATTATGTACGCAACAAGTTTAAAAAATGCAGTATTCTTGAGAAATATTGCTAATTTTGTGTACGAGCGGGGCGATTACTTGAAAGTCACACGAGTGTAGAAAAATCACTTTTCCAACGCAGTGATTATCCTAGTGTTTTGCATTTCATACAAAAATTAAAAAATTGACAGTCCATTAAAAGTTTATCGACGATTTGTCCAATAGTCCCATTAAAAATGTAAACAGTATATAAGACGTTTAAATTGGCATGTTATAAAAAGTAGTAGTTAGAGGTTTTTAGTAACATAACAACTTGAAACAAACTTGTTTTATAATAAAAATAAACTTTGAACGTAAATTTCGGGTAATTAATTAAAATCTACATAAAGGAAATCCAGTACAAAACGTTCCTGCAAATAATATTTGTTGTGGTACCAAGGAAACTTTTTCCAGTTTGCTTCGTGAGAAATCAAACAGAAGATACGAAAAAACATACAACAAATTTTGTGACTGGAGGTCAATGAAACATCTAAAAGGAATAGATAAAACAGTGAGGTTGGCTTTCTTTTTTCAAAAAATAAGGTAAGCTAGTTGACAGGAAACTAAAGTTATAAAATACCTACTTATATTTATAGGTTAGTCGCATTTTAATCATAACATAACATATATAGTTACTAAATTTACCCTTTGCTGTTTCTGGTGAAGATTTGGAAAGTGTGAACTTTATTATCAGCGTATTCTGCAATCTATTAAAAAACTGATGATAACCCCGGTATCGATTTACTTACTGCCTCTACGTTGTCAGTGATTGAGCTATACCGTTTTTTATCGTACGGCCTTAATGATGAACAGTCGAAACGCTGTCATCCGAAGCGCAAAGTGAAATAGTAAAGGATTAGCACCAGGTTAGGCGCCGAAAGCATCATCATTATAGCCATAATATAAAAACACGTGCTATTAATAGAGACAACAAAGTGTTTATTAATTCAAAGAACAAAATATTATTCACACCCCTAATAAATAGTAATCGATTCTACACTGACAAAACAGAATTACCCTTTGCAACATTGTTTCTTGAATACGAGGAAATGGCCGATTAATGATAAAATGTCAAATGACAAATGTCAGTTAATTTTCCGTTTAAGATTTTTTTATTGGATAACATCAAGTAAAAAAACACTATATTATATAATAATATACTATAATAATTGTTTATTCTACATTTTTGCATGCAATTTTAACATAAATAAAGTAACAGTAGACGTTTATAACTATACAGCGTGTAACGAAAGTAAGGAAACGGTAAAATATCTCAGCTACCGCTTACCTGAATTTAATGAAAATATGCACACTTTGGTATGAAATCATGACCGATCCAATGGCGAGTTCCGCATTGCTGCAAAGTTTACCGTTTTTCTGTTATAAAATAAAAACATATTTATATAATGGAACACCCTATATTATATTACTCTTTTAAAATCTGCAGAAAATTTAATAAAAATGACAAATATTCTAACAGAAATCCAATAACTAAACCTACCATAAGTAAAATTAACAAAAGATTTCGTGAAACTGAAAAGGTAAAAAATGCTGTACATTCTGGCAGACAGAAAAGCACAATAATTCCCCATCTTGGTACTAGCAAGAGAAAACAGTGTCTCAACTTTAAAAGTAGGTTATAAAAACAACGGAACAATACAATACAAAAAAGAAGTACTTAATATAAAAAGCAATACATTAATGAAACTAAGTAAAGTGTTTAACATGTTGTCCATTTACTCCTAAAAGTAGACCAAATAATGTGGGAAAATATGTAATACTAATATAATCATATTCTTTTTAAGAATGCCAGCCTCTTCGATTCGTCTACCTTTAATTTCTATTCGCTCCTTTAAATCCCTGAGTTTTATATACCACATCTCTAAGGTGTCCCCACAAAAAGTAGTCGAAGGGCGTCAAATCCGGAGACCAAGGTGGCTACTCTATTGTGCCCCTACGTCCAATTCATCTTCCAAAAAAACATTGTCTAAATATTTCCGAACATTCCGAACAAGATGCTGTGAAGCACCATCCTGCTGAAACCATATTTCTTCATTTAGTGCACCAGTACCTAAAAAAAGTTTTAATATTTAATACAGCACGTAAAGTAAGAAACTTACGGTTATTCGGAAATACTTTTGCAATAGCTATGACAATTTCGGTCCTTAAAAGATTCAAATATATTTCTCCTGTTAATGTGTCTTCCATGAAGAAGAAACCGATTATTTTTGCACCCTTTATACTACACCAAACATTTATCTTTTGGGGAAATTAGGTATGATTTTCACGGATCCAATGTGGATTTTCCCTGTACCAATATCGACAATTATGTCTGTTAACATTTACATTAAAAAAAAAAGATGCGTCGCCAGAAAAAATAACTTGATTGACAAAATTTGGATTGGTGTGACAACATTCCATAATGATTGCACAAAATTCCAAACGGCTGTCGTGATCATCCTCAGAGAGTCCTTGCCCCAAAGTTATTTAGGTTAGATGAAACTTTTCGGTTTTTAGAAGTCGGTCTACGGACACGTGTTGGACGTCATTTTCTCTTCCTAAGGAAAGTTGCGGATTTTTATCACCATATGTTTCGCTTTTAGGCCTGCCAGAATTTACCTTTCCAGTTTCACGAAATGTTTTGTTAATTTTACTTACGTGGATTTAGTTATTGGATTTCTGATAGGATATATGTCATTAAAAAGGTTACAAACATCTTGCAGGTCTCGCATTCTATCCCGATAACCGATTATAATTAAAATTTAATTTCTTTGGGTTTCAGTTAAATGATCCATTTTTGTAATTAGACCTTTATTCTCGCAACATCTGTTGAATTTCATTAAGAGTGCTCTTAATAAAAAATATTGAGCATTTTACGCAGATTTTAAAAAAGTAATATAATATAGGGTGTTTCATTAAAAATATAAGTTTCTTTTATAATAGAAAAACGGTAAACTTTGCAGCAATGCCACTTGATCCGCTATAATTTCATACCTAAGTGTACATATTTTCATTAAATTCAGGTAAGCGGTACCTGAGATATTTATCAATTTCCTTACTTTTGTTACAGCCTGTACATATAGTGCCTTACAAAGTTATAAATATTTGTTATGCTTTTTTTTGCAAAAAAAAGTAGTTCATCCGCAATTTTTTTTACTGAAATGTGTTTATTTCCAGGTAAGCTCTATAGTAAATCTAAAAAAGTGAGAAAATAAAAAATACCTAATTTCTACAACAGCTGCATGCTCGTATAAGGCCAGTTAATGATACCTATAGATTTTTAAATTATTATTTGTATTATTATTATTATTAAGCGTTACAGACTCCATCATCAAGCAAGAATCACACCAAATGTCAGCCAGGGGCTACAATTCCAATCACTGCGATAACTACGGTTTCAGGAAAATATGGAAATTGTCAAGTAAGGTCTGCAACATTTTCAAGTTTTAGTAATTGCGTATTTAATTTTTATAATTAAAATACATCCATGTAAATGAAATTTTGTCAAAATGTATGCCTAATAACATAAAAATGTTGCTATGCAATAATGGTTACTATGTAGTAAAGTGTTTCATTACTACTTTTCAGTTTGCAACGTGAACGAAATGTAAAAAATCAATTTTATCGATTATTTTTTTAATTGCAATTTATTGCGAACTAGTGTTTGCATTTGCATATACTGAAACTAATAGGTGTGGACTGATAGACGACATCGATAGAATAAACTACATTTTGGTTTTGGTTGGTTGTTAGGCAAGATTTAAGAAATCAGTTTGTTGATAACTGTGAAATTGAATTATGCCCAAAAAGTTTGTAAATCGTTTTTCTAAATCGACATAGGACAGAACATGTATAAACGTTTTCAAATATTTCCGGAATTCTTTAACGTTCTTTACCCAACCCGGATGTGTTACCATAATGGATTTACTTGTACAAGCCGAATAAATTGATGTATGTATCATTACATATTTATTTATCTTCAAATATAAGTAATAATTAAATTCAAAGCCTGCTTAGGTAAATTAACTATGAGCCAGGACGACTGATTTTCCACGTTTTAAATTAAATTTATTCAGTAACTATTGACCTAAACATCTGCAGAGTGTGTATCGTTGAGATCAGGAGAAAATGCTCTTTCCATTAAATTACAATTCCAAAAAAAAATAAGTCGATTCCAATTTTTTGAAAATTATGGCGGGGTCAAATAAAACCGTAATTTTATAAATCTATTAAAATAAAGATTGTACACGCTGTGCAAAATATAAACAGAAACTATGTTCGGAGTTAGTTAAAATAGTATTAAATATTTACATTATACAAGAAGAAACACAGATATTTTAACACATGAAAGTACGGATGGATAATTTTATTCAAAAAGTTCATACGTCAAAACTTTACCATTTCTTAGGAAAAAAAAGTAAATATTGAAGCAAATTACTAAATATTTTATTGAGAATATAAATCATGGTGTCACGTGATCCTATCGATTGCGGGAACACCTCACTATCTTAGATATTGAGGAGGACTCTACCTGCACGAAGTATCATGAGGAGGAGGAAACTTCCTCCTTAATACGTCGAGATATTTTCAGCACTACGTTCTTGCATAGAGTTAAGGATCTCGCCTGGAAAGAAATCCAGGGTTATATAGGAAGGACAGGTAGATTCAAGGATCAAAACCTGGTGGCACGTAGTGGTTGAGGGCGGGTCTGGGGTATTACTACTACTGTCCGATGTTTAATTATGGCACATTACACACATCAAATAACATTTTGTAGCAAGGATGGTGTGTTCAAATTATTATGCTCAGTTGAAATAGATATAAATGGTATATTTTATTCCGATTGTGCAAGTTTTATCCTGAAAAAAAAAATCTACGAAAAAATGCCCGCCCGTTTACATCTCTACAAAACCTCTATCTTAGTTAATTTAATTTAATAGGGGTCTAAAGCTTTTTTTCCAGTCTAATATCTGGTGTGGAGAATATCCCATTTTAAGAGTAGAATAAATGTTTTTGTTGCCACTTTTTTTGTCCTTCAGGGTACTAGCAAATGGTCATTGTGACAAGTAAGGTCAATACGATCCACTGATAAGGTAAATAATATGATGTCTTTAAAACAATGCCTATACGAATATATGAGATACGTAAGATGTCCGCGAATGTGTTAAGTCTCGGTTAATACCTCTCAGCTATTCCGCGTAGGTTGCAAGAATTTCACGAGAGCTTTCGATTTCCGCGGACTAACGATAGTAAGAGTCAAGACCGCGCACGTAATTAGCACAGTAATTTATTCAGCATGTACTTAAAGGTTATTGATGTTGATGTTTACATTCACAACGAGGAAAAAATTCCGCCTAGGATATGGCGTGGCGGCGATTATGCCAAATAATGGCCGAGATAGAGCGGTCACGAATCCCGATAGTCCTGCTCTTAAGGCGAGCAAAAATGGGGAATGGTTCATTAGTATTGTCGACGACAACGTGTCTCAATGGGTTTTAAACAGGGAACCGTCTCGAATTCCTCGTACGAGGTTTACTCAATAAAACTAAATACTCATCCCAAAATTCACTAAAAAGATTTTTCGCATTTCATTTAGTAATTGTGTTTTTCTACTCCCGTATTAGTAAACATTTTCTTACGTACAGTTTACTCAACAAGTAAACTATTCTTACGCACAATTGTGCGCAAGGTTGTGGTTATGATACATAGTGTAGCAATCAAATTAGCCTTGAACTGTCAAATCGCGAAATTTCTCTGTATCGCGTACCTTGGTTTTGATTTTTGACCTTTTTTATTGTTTGTATTGACCGGTAACAGCGACATTATTTGAGATTTGAGGTTCAAATCGATAATAATTATTTTTATTATTTAAAACTTAAACAACGCACAACCAATAGTTTAAAAATATTCGTAGAAAAAGTATAGTACACAACTTGAATGGTACTTAGCTTCTTTCAAACTCACTAGATCACAGCCCTCGCTTGCTCGTGCAGTAATCTCGTTTGTAATAAGCACTTTACCATTCTTGTTATGTAAACTGTACCAACATAGTTAAAGTCAAAATCGCTTAGTAATGAAACACATTACTAAATAACAACAGTACAGATGTAAATCATTAACATACACTTTGATAAAAATGAATTTATTTACGTGGATCTCTCGTAATCATAAAAATTAAAAACGCAAATGCTCAAACTTGAAAACGTTGCAATCCAGTTAGAAGTGATTCTTACTTCATGTTGCTGTGCGTAGCGCTTGCCGGAATATATTTTTTGAAATTCTAACCTTATTCTCAGCACGGTTGCAGATGTTTTTGGCAAACAGTGTCCAATATAACTGGTAGCGAGTGGAAGATGCAAATATCCTGCAATTTTTTGAGGCGAGGCAATTTCGCAAAACTGTTGATTCCCACTGGTTACGAGGTACACTTGTTCTTTTAATAAAAAAGAATTTTCAATAGGTAACATTAACTGGCCGTAAACGAGCATACCTTTGAAATAACGCATGATCATTGCAATCTGAAGTCACCTTAATATACATTTTTTCTTGCTTTCTATATCGTTCAAAGTTAGAACTAAGATTGATCTAGTATCTTGGATGTCATCAACTTTTAAATTACAAAAATCTGCATGCTACGTTAATACCAAAAGTAAGTCACTTTCATCAACAGATAATCGTCATTTGGAGCTCCTGTCAAAAACGAATTGTCAAAATACCGGATTTTTTGGCTGGTACTTGTCATTTTGCCGTTTAAGAAATACTAGCAACTATTTAAAATGATAGTATGCGGGGTTTGGGGATGCGCAAAATATGTTTGGACGTCTGTTTAAGAATGTCCAGAGTGTTCACATGTAGGCCATCTGGTTTACAAAAAAAGTGATAAAAAAATCTGATTTTGTCCAATATCTTCCAAAATATTGCAAGTAGAACAAAATAATTGTTTTACTAGAAAATGTAGTGCAGATCATTACCTACAAAAAAAGTTATTGTCATTTTGGAACCAAGAAAAAAATTCTTGAATTTATTAGCAAGCGGGTGGAAAAATGTCGCAATAACTCGAGTAAAAATTATTTTTTTTATAAGTCAAAGGCGTTTGGAAAAAGACATCTGTGGCTACATAATTTAACCTCAAAAAACATTTTTTTTCAAATTCAATTTTCGCAAAAACTATGACGACTTCAGAAAAACATGAACACCTTTTTTTTCAGGTAAAAACCTGCCCTACATTTTTTAATTAAACAATTTTGCTCGATCTGCTATAATTTGAAAGATATTGGCTTTCTTTGCCAGTTTTATTTGTGAATCGGGCGGTCTACGTATGAGCACTCTGCAGTCTGCACACTCCTAAACACCCCCTTGAGTCGTACTATTAGGGAATAATAATTAATATTTCAAGTGTGTTTCTTAACATGGGGTATGCTGATGTGGACGCTCTCCAAATTTTCATTTGAAACAACAAGGAATAAATTCAGTAACTAAACGAACTTACCGAAACAAATTTTTAGGGAAAATTGAAAGTTAAATAATTTCTGACAAAGTTGAGGTATTGAGTTGCGGTTTTCGACATTCGAGCGATCAGGAATTGAAGCAATGATCTCGTAAATAGGCAGCTTCGGAGCTACATCACAACTGTCCTATACAAGGTGTTACGTGTCATTTTTCCAAAATTTTATATCCAACAGAACTTTTTTAACAAGGTTAATTTTAATTATTTTTTCTAACTGGGTTAATCTACACCTACATACCAAAAAAAAACAATTTCTAGAGAATTTTTATTTTTTCTTTGTTCTTGAATACGAGGTTTTTTCAAAAATGTGTACATTTTAATATTTTTCTTTTATTTCCGCCTTCTGTGTTTTTCAAACAATTAGTTCTGATCTGATTTATGATCAAGAGTAATGCCTCTAAAAATTTTAATATAATCATTATGTACAGAGGCGTCTCAAAAGCTAGGCACCACCATTTAAATTCAAATATTCTGTTCTTGATTTTTTTAAATGTTTAACCAACTGACAAATTGCACTAATTCCAAGAACATTAAAGTTCACAACTTTTAGTGCCAATTTTAGCAATAATAGACCTTTGTGTCGTTTTAACCATTGGAAAATTGCTTCATTTTTAAGCGCTCAAATGAGCTCTTATTTTTACTTTTTTTAACATAAGAATAGGGTATTCAATAATGAGTACACAGTTACTTCTTACCCACAAAAAAAGATAAAAACTAACTGGTTTTACGCACTAAACTTTCTAAAAAGATTTGCAAATATACAAAGTGAATGCAAAAAAAAAGAAGATTAAAAACTTTTTTTCATGTGACAAATATCTCTAAAGTATCCCCATCATTTACTCAAACAGGAAAATTTAGTTAAGATATAAAAAGCATAAATTTTCTAAAATTAAAATGTAATTAATTATCTTACCTCGAAATTAAAAATATCATTTTTCTATCATCGCTATACAGGGTGCATTCAAGTTCAGACAGCGATTTATCTCGAGTAAAACACGTTCAAACAAAAAACAGAAGTTCTTTGGTGGTGCCAAGGCAGAAAAAAGAGAACTATATGGGTATTTCTTTTCAATGACGCCCTTAAGATCGCTTCAAATATGTATTTATTGGATTTTTGGATTCTACAATAAAATTTCAAGAATATCTGATTTGACACATCTTATACACAAGTGTTTTTAAAATACTGATGTTTAACGGTGAGGAAATTGGATCTTTTATTATCATATAAACCAATAATTACCTGTCCAGAAATTATTTGAAGACAAAATTTGAAAGTAAATAACAATAAAAATTTTGAATTTTGTCTAAAAAATTGCTTAGAATGCGACTATCTATATAAGTAGGTTTCCTATTTCTAAACTTATTCTCCTGCCAAATAGATTACCTTTTGGTTATTGTTGGTATGCTTTTTCGTACTTCTCCCTCGAATTCTCGGGAAGCAAAGTGGAAGAAGCTTCATTCGCAATATACAAAAATATCTGCAGGAACGTTTTGCACTGGATTTTCTTTGTGTAACCTTGAATTCATTACCTTAATGTTCAATTATTTTTATTATAAATTAAAATAATGTAAAAATGTTTTTAAAAACAAGCTCTTAATTATAAACTATCCCACCCTCACTGAGAACATAAAAAAAATTAATATTTTCTTAAAAGCGTGAGGCTTTATTTCAAGTGTGATCTCGTCTCAGCTCTTTTCAGAAAATATTCGATTTTTTAAAAGTTCTCAGAGAGAGTATGGTTTTTCTGTAGCTTTATTATTTAACTTCATACACAAAAATATTATTTTTTACTTTTTAATTTAATAGTTTATAAATCAAAGATTGTTTCTAAGAAGATTGTTTACGTTTATTTTGTACCTTTTAGTATCATTTAGGCACTCTGTTTAAGATATTCACGATTTTTTATGCCAATCTTAGTTTTGGCGCAAGCAAAACTTTTTATGAAGAATAACTCTTTCTGCTAAAATTAATAATAAATCATCTCCATTTTTTTTACGCATCCATTCACGATTTTTTTCACCAATCTTAGTTTTGGAGCAAGCAAAACCTTTTATGAAGAATATTTTTTTCTGTCAAAATCTATAATAAAACAGTTTTCCAACATTTCAAATTTTTCACACAAAAAACCGTTTTTTTCGGAAAAAAACCGGTTCAATTCGGAAAAAAATACGTTTTGTTGTTTTGTTACATAAAGGCAAAAAAACAGCAAAAATGTAATTTTTATGTAAAATTATTAAAATGTTAGAAATAGAGCATAGACTGGTCTATTTTTGAACAATAGATTCTAGTTCTATAGTACCGCTCTTACTCTCAAAAAGAGTCACCTTTGTGTATTTTTCTGAGCGAATTTAAAGCATTGTGATTTTATATGTGTGTTGTTTTTTGTCATCAAAACAAGGCTCTAGGTAAGTTACGCATTCTAAGCTAATCTGAAGAGTTGCTTTATAAGAAATATTTAATTTTTACGCTTTCGTTATATAATACACTAGAGTGAGGTTAGGTTTCTTGACGGGAAGCGGGGGGGGGGGGTGTGACTTTGACAACAATTCTGATCCAGACGGTGATGTGGATATTGTGGAGGTGGATTAATTGGAAAAAACGGTCCATGAAAATAACGTTAGTGCAACTACGTCAGGCACATCAAGTTTGGCTAGTTTTAGCAGTGAAAACGTCTCCAGCAGCAAAAAGAATAAAACGGGTGCGGGCCAATTGAAACTGACGTCATTTGTAGATAAAATGTCAAAAAAAGAACAGGATCTGGCGGATCAAGCTTTTGCTCGAGCAGTTTAGGCCGACGCCACTTTCAATTTTTTCTGGAAATCCTTACTGGAATACAGCTTTCAATATTCCGCGTCCACCTTTACTAACCACCGGCCCTATATAGTCTTCGAAAACCGCAGCTTGAAGCAGAACACACGCGAGTTATGCACTTAGCAAAAAAAAAGGTTCAAAGTGCTCTGTGCCTAACACATATCAGACAGTTGGACGAATATCCGAGGAGATGATATAGTAAATTTCCTGCTAGCTACTCCTAGTATTGTGTTCCACAAAGCAATAGCGCCCGGCGAAAATAGAGAAACCGGGCAATATATTGGCCAGGAGCGCTAATATTTTGCTGGTCGTTACAGATAATGCAACTAATATACAGGTTGCCTGGAACATTATAAAATCTGAATTTTTACATATATTTACTATCGGTTGCGCGGCTCATGGTCTTGTTGTCAAAAGATATATCGAAAATTCCTCACCTGTCACACTTAAGAAATAAAACAAAAAATAGGTAAAAAATATAAAAAAAAACGTCTGTCAATCTTGCAGTATTTTATAATAAACAAATAGAGAACTATGGTAATAATTCGGTATCTTTGAAGACGCCAAACCCAAGTAGATTTGCTGGCGATGAAATTCATTTTAGCTCTTTAAAAAGTAATAAAACTGCCCTTCAAGAGACTGTTATTTCAGACAATGTTAAAATAGATAATTCTCTAAGAAGCGACATTCTTGACAATGCTTTTTGGCAAGACGTTACTATCGCTGAGGAAATATTGAAACCCATTGCCAGAGAAATAAAAATCGTAGGAGATTCGCCTAATCTATCGCTTGTCCCAAGAGTTTTGATGTATATAAAACAGCAAACATTAAACACACTGCAAAACTCTCCAACTTTACTTAATAGCAGTGATTGTAATACCATTCTAAAATAACTTTCTAATCGGTTTAAGTTCTGTTGCAAAGATATTCACAAGACAGCATATTTCGTAAATTCTCGGTTTAGAGATGGTTTTTCGGACGATGACTATCTGAAGATAATAAAAAAGATTTCGGATCATCTGAGTTTACCTGTGAATAATGTTGTTTCAAATGCGAAAACGTATAAATCAAAATCGGGTTTTTATTCAAGGGCAATTTGGTACGAAATTGCTTCAAAAGCTGACTGTAATCCAATAGTATGGTGGCAAGGTCTTTGTTCAAATCAACCCTTGCAACCAGTGGCATCTTCACTACTGCTTTTAATCCCTACTTGATCAGTGTCAACATTGTAACAAATTCTTTCAAAAAAAAGACATAGACTTGCAAATCAGAGGGTGGAAAAACTTGTTGCCATTCGAAGCAACCTTATATATACTTATCTGATGAAAAACAACAACTGGACGAAAAAGTGAGAGTAGAAATTGTGCATATTATCGCCAAATAGAACCCACATCATTAGAAATTGAATATGATGATGACGATCAATTGATCGCACGATATATTGATAACGAAGATGATAGTCTAGAGGCAGAAGATAAAACTTCTTGGGACAAGAGCAACGAAAGTCAGAAGTTCCATACCTCCTATTCTGAGGACGAAGACTAGTTTTTTAATTCAACTTGTTTTTTAATTTTTTTTTGTTAACTTGTTTAATGACAATATAATTAATATGTTCTTAAAAAACTTGTTTTTTAATTTTTTTCCATGTGTTAAAACATCTGGACCTTCCAGAAAAAAAGTGCTTTAAAAATGGATTAAAACAAACAAATTTTCAACCGGAAAGACAGAGATATCAAGAAAGCAAGTTACATAAAAGCTCGTAACAATGCTACTATGTTAGTAACCTACTTACTACTTTTACATCATGTCAATATAAACGTCTTAGGTTCTGTTCGCACTTGTAATAGGACTGTTTGACGACGAAATACTTCGAAAGAATTAATATACGCACTGCATTAGAAAAGTGACTTTGTTACACTAGTGTGGCTTTAGGTATTCGCTTCGTACACAACACTAGCCACTCTTGTTTCGCAAAACTGCACTTTACTAAACTTGCTGCATAATATACTCGTCCAGATTTAATTACCATGGCAATGAAAACTTTCAGTTTGCCAGTTATGTCTTGCTTAGGTTGCCATAGTTCTTTTTAATAAAATTGGAAACATTATTTCATTGTGGCAAGTGCCTTCTAAATCTGCATCATTTTAGGGATAGTCTGAATTTAAATATATTTAGTCAATAAGTCAATGTATAAAAGTTAGTGGAATATTTTCACAACGCAACAATTGCAATGAAAAATGCCTACGATGAAAGATTATTAGTGGTCTGTGTGTCAACTATGTCAATTTTTGTTGTTGCACGAGGGGCTTTCAAATATAAACGGAACTAATTTTATTAAAAATACGAGAGGGGTCCTAAACCTTGAGGGTTTGATGTGAACAGTTAGAGAAAGGGGAGAACTGACCGCAAGTTTCTCGGCCAACCGCAACTCTTTAATATCAAACCATGAGCGAGAAAGGAGTGCTTATCTCCGTGAAGCAGCGGATTATCATTATCAGCGGTAGTGTTTGGCAAAGGAGGGGGTCAACCCTACCAAAAATTTGCAGCGACTACAGACACACTTCGGAGACATGTAAAAAAAAATATATAAGAAACTTCAAATGGAACCTTGAAAAGGTTTTGTGTCAACCAGTTTATCGTATTTTTGTTAGTTCTGCAACGATCCACAGTCGCTGCTAGTATCGCTTGTATGCGAATTGACGTTTGACGCCAAACCGGCCAAACGACCAGTTTTTATCGTAAACGTAAACAAACAAAGCCAACAGTGGTTTTTGAATTTGAATTGGCTATATGTGATTGTTATTTTGTAGACACAAATTTTGAAAATCTGTGTTACTGAAAACAATGGAGTTGGACTGTTACCGAAAACGTTTCAGTAAATGTGCCGTTCCAGGGTGTGAGAATTTAGAGCAAAATATATACTTTTCACAAAAACAATAGGGTTCTTTTTAAGAAATGGATAAAACCAGTACAAAATCCAAAACTTGAAAATAAAACGCTGGAAGAAATCTATAAATCTCACACTATGTGATCTACATTTTTCTAAAATGGAACGAAAAGAGCTTTAAGAATAAAGAAGAAAGAAAGTTTACCTCATTTATTTCGTACTGGTAAGTTCATTCGTTTATATAAAATATCTATCTATTTATATAAAGCAGAAATGCCTAAATACTAATACAATTTGAAACACGGTATTAAAACAAAAAGGTATTTTGACAATTAAAGAAGCCAAGAACAGAATTTCATGGTTCTAGTCTTGTTTTTCATACAGAAGATAGAAACTTTTCAAGAATTAGTTTTATCATTTATATAGGAAATCAAAACTTAATGCTTTTATTGAATTATACTGATTTAGAGAGGTTGAGGTTTTCAATATGAACTCATGTTTATAGGCCAGTCAAACAATAACAACACATGTAAAATATTTTTCGAAACTAATGTATCTAGTCCAACAAGCAACAAACCCAGTAAAAAAGGGTATTATTCTGCTGAAAAATGTTAAACAAGCATTAATTTCCTAGAACCACAAATAGAAATGTAGTGTTACCCGAGGAAATAAGTATTACCTAATAGTTATTAACAAAAAACAGGTACAACTGAGTGAAGTGCAGAAAACTGTATACAACTAAATAATTTTACTAACACTGGCCTTTAATATTCATTTAGATACACCAGCTAGCTCAAAACTTGGAACTTCCAGAGACTTGTTTACCCTCAAAGAATGTAAGAAGCTTTTTTAATAGTCATTATTTCTAAATATAGTGTTTATATGACATTCAAAGTTTAATGTAATTCATGCATTACATTTATTCCCTAAATGGAATAATACATGGGATCATGAGGTCTGCTGGAGCTAAAATAATGATTTTTTTGGGATTATTGGGACTTCACAAAAGAAAGCACATTTATTTTTATATACTACAAAGTGTTTTTAAAATGGAATATAAAGGGGTGAGCGAAAAACTCTTGAAATGAATAATTCGATATATTTTTGATGGTCTAAATGGTTAATGATAAATTCACTTTCTTCTTGCCTTTACTCTTTATTTAATAGGCAAATTACATATATCATGAAGATGCTATAAAATGTAACTTAAGAATTTATTAACTGTGTGTTGAGTTGGTTCGGCTAACAATAACTCTGTCCTGGTCTTTTCTAGATCAAAATATTATATTTAATGAAACAGAATTTCTCTTAAACAATCCTCTTTTTGGTATGTAAGATACATTTACATGAAAAAGTTACTTTTTGCATTTCCAGAAAATATAAAAAATAATGTGTTAGCATATATATCTTATTAGATGTTTATGTGTTGTATGTTTTCAGATATGTCCGAGATATACATTATGAACAGCAGTAGTTCCAAAATAGAGCCTTGGGGTACTTTATTCAATACATCATAGCTCTCCGAAAGACATCTCTATTGATTCGGACTGGGAATCTCCTTCCCTGTAGAAATCTAAAATCCATCCAGTAGGGTGTATTAATATAAATATTGTTATATTTTCTCCTTTATTTAAAGTTATATTTGTAAGTATATCGCGTATGATAGTATATAAATATAAGTCAACCATTATGTATTTGTGCATTGTAATTAATTTTTGGAGTTAAAACAAAACAGAGCTGAGATATGTTAATGTCATTTATTTATAACATTTCTTTCTTTTTTTTGTGTTTATATTGGATTTTATAATTTGTATTTTGTACCATTTGCAGTTCACTTATTTATTCTGTAACTTCGTATTTGTAAATAAATAAATTTTAGTTTTGTTCGTCAGTTTTATCTATGTGTAATGAAAATTTTACAAAATCTAGGTTTAAAAATAATAATAATAGCGATATATATGTTAATATAAAATAAAATACAAACATATGGTGCACGACAAGATATGTTTTTATAATGTAATGAAGTACATGACAACTACTTACATACATTTTATATATATTTTAAAGGAAAAACGGCTTTCATTTATCTATCACCCTGTTTCTTTGTGGTGTATTATTAAATTACCATAGATTTTGAAATAAAAAGGTCGAAATTTCAAAAAAAATAAATATATTTTTTTTTCTTATGTTTTCTGAAATTTTCAATTCGACATTTTAAAATAAAAACAAATTTTTAAAAATATGCCATACATTTTTGATATATGGTTTAAACCTAAATTAGTTTTTTGAATTTGGAATATTATTGTATTACCAAATGATAAGAAAATAATACAGGACTCTTTCTTTTTAGTAAAATTTTGTGCCATATTGGAAAAAGATAAAAAACCATTTTTTTTTATTTTTAATGAATTATTCTAATTTAAAAAAATAATTTTATTTTAGTTTGGAAAACAGAAAAAATATCTGTATATATTTCATAGGTTTGGTCCTTTTTATTTGCCCTGTATTGTTTTTACGATGATGGAATGAAAACGCTCCCAATACGATAGAAAAAATATATTCCTAGGGAGGGAGAATATGTAGAAAAATTACATATATTTGTAAGCCTAGTTAAATAAAGTTAGTTTTATTTAAACGAATCCCGTTTATATTTTATACACCCTCGTAAATTGCTGTTTACGGTTAAGTGAATGGGTTTGCATATGGTAAAATGAATCAGTTATGTGGATCTTAAACTATGACTGTTTGGCTTAGTTGTCTCAACAGAGAAGTAACTCAAAATACAAGAGTTCTAACCACACTACATCACAACTTGTTACGTTCTGGACGCGCGTTTCGCTAACCAAATTAACATCATCAGCAGATGATATAAACTAACAGTTTATATCATCTGCTGATGATGCTAGCTTGGTTAGCGAAACGCGCATCCAGAACACAACAAGTTGTGGTGTAGTGTGGTTAGAACTTTTGTATTTTGATCTATCTTCCACCACAGGTTCCAGTGTTAGGACCTAGAGAAGTAACTATTTTCTCGTATAAGGTTTCCTGAATAAAACTAAACATTCATCTCCAAATTTGCTAAAGAGGTTTACGAATCAGATCAGATCTATTTGCCATGACAATTAAAACTTTTAGTTATCCAGTTAAAAGTTATGTTACCACTCTAAAAATCTCATCACTTATATCCATGAATTTTTTGTTAAAGGTGGCTTCAGCCTGATAAGATCAAGTATGATTTCATACGTTGCTATCTTTAAATAAATTTCCCTCTATGGCCATCCAGGATCTTCCCCAATTCAACATCTTTCAAAATAAGGTTACTAGAAGAAGATTGTCTTTTATCCCGATCGCCATTACTTTTAAGAAAACAGTTAGGGATGGTACCTTAGGATCTCAAATTTTAGGATTTTTTCTTTTATAATCAACAATCTTAAGATCAAAACTGCTTAAAATGCACTTACGTCTAGTGGGGTTTGATTTTTTGCTGCTCCAAATCTTCTGCTTCTGCTATTAGTTATAAATAAAAAAAAGCCACCTTTAATTAAGCTAAAATGATTTAGGTAGTATAAAAGTAAGGATCTTTTTTTTTTGGAATTGGCGCTAAAATAATGTAATGAGCTTCTTTTTTGGGTTGTTCATGTTATTTACGCTCAGTACGTCCGCTTATGTAGAAAACAGGAAATTGCAGACCTTTTTTGTTTTGGTTGAAAATTTTTCATTTCAAACCTCCCCAGAAGAAATCTCTATATACGCCACTGGCTACTTGGCATAACATAACCATTTATATTGATATTTTCCATGGTCCTGTCAATATCAAAATATTTACCCTCCTAACAAATATATAAAATAAACATATATCTTTAAGCCTTAGCTAAAACCTGAAAGTGTTGATTTACTATTAATTTAACGGTTACGTAATTATGAAAATAAAAAATTATTGCAAACACTACCGGCATAAGATATCTTGTAAAAATATTTTTGTTACTAAGAAACACTGGAATTTTTCATGAATACCAACCAGTCTTTACTCTTCTGGTTGTCAGATGTAATTTTAGATATTGATTTAATAATTATTTCAAAATGTATCTGTCCCAATTTCAGTCCATTCCCATACATGGTATATGCGTGTATGAGATACAAGTGTTTATGCTACTCAAGTATGAAGTATTTACTTTCATTCTTTATCTCGTAATAGATCATGTCGTTAGGTGGTTTAACTTGTCACCGAGTCGTCGGCAAATGATATACATGCATAGGTCATGGTAGGTTTATTTTATAAAGCTGCCGTTCACAAACAGATTATTTATTAATACATATATCTGGTTTCAATTTTAAATACACCTCTCAATTCAAAATTAGTCACGAACCACATTTCTAAGGAGGCCGATTTGTCTGAAATTGATTTTTTTTACCACGAAAAAAATGGATTCGTAAAAGAATATAACACATGAAGTTTCCAAATCCCGTGGTCTGTTTCTAGTATTATATTAATCGTGATACAAATCGTTTAGTTGAAACTTGGACGATGGCTAGAAGAACAGGAAGTAAATAACCCACAATCGGTTTAAAGGCAGAAAAATGAAATAGAAAAAGCAGAATATTCTTTACAGATCCTCAAGCGATTAATAACAGACAACTACACAATCCATTTATTAAATTAATTGCTACTAGAATGCTTATTTCCTACAGAAATTATGTTTCATCCAAGATAGCGTTCCATCCCATAAATTACACACACACTCTTCAGACTGTAACCCTTTGGATTATTTTATATGGAATACTCTTCACGAAGAGGTGCATGAAGTACGAAGGAAATCTTTTGGAAACGTTAGTTCATATCGTTCAAAAATATTAACTGCTAAAGCTAAACTGCACACATTTTTTAACACCACTCGGTATATATAGTGCAACTACGCCGATGCCATTAAAACACATTTATCAAAAAAGTGTTCTGGCGTGACTACATAATTGGCAAGAACCAAAAAGACGCAAGAATAAGAAATAAATAATGTCTTAAAAACCTTAAAATGGAAGAAAAAATATTTTTCTTGTGACTGGCGTAGTTTAGCTTAAAACTTACTGCGCTAAACAGGATGGAGAAAAAAAGGTAACAGACAGTATTAGAAAAAAAACCGCTCCGTTACAAAAAAACTATGAAAATCATTAAAAAAGCATTTACTAACCACTGCCAAACAATATAAACTAATTGCTATTAGAATCTTATAAAGTTAACTTTAAAAGTATTAGAATATTAAGGGATCCAAACTACGTGATATGTGCCCATCACAGCTGATTTTGAGACATCGGACAAATTCCCGTTTTCGAATATAAATTGCTCTATATCTTTATACTTAGTGTTACTTGAAATAATTTTTGATTATTTATTTAATTTATTATAAAGCGTGTATTGATAACAGGGCAATTTCTACTAAATTTAAATATATTTTTTTAACTACCATTAAGTTTAGATTATATTAGGTTAGATAACTCTTTATTTATCATATTTACATATTATATAACATAAGCACGAACAGAAATGACTTCAACAACAAAAGTCTTACTCAATATAGTGTTTCAAACAATATAGCTCTAGTTTTATCAACAACGCTTTCACTTTATTTTTAAACAACATAACACTTTGTATATTTTTAGTTTCATCTGGTAACTTTTTAAGGAATTGTATGCCTCTTTAGTAGGGTCCTCTTTCAAAAAGTGATAGATGGTGAACAGAATAATTTACATTGATAGTATAAGTATTATAGCTATGATTACTTTCTACATTAAACTTATGCCTATTTTTGTAAAAGAATAGTATTGTACCAAATATGTACAGTCCATAGATTGTAAGAATATTCTTTTCCCTAAACACATTTCTACAACTTTCCTTATAATTCATATGAAACATAATTCTTATCAGTATCTTTTGTATGACAAATATATATTGAATGTTTGAGTTACATCCCCAGAAGATGATGCCATATCTTGCTGAAGTCTGAAAATTTGCGAATATACAAAATAATCGTAGTAATCCGAGAAAAGATATTCTGAAAATAGTTACTGCCAAATGAAAACACAAAAAACAACCTAGATGAGCAGATCGGCAACGAAATGTGTGATATAACTCTTTCAGGTTTCTTAATATTAATAGCGTCAAATTATCGCTTTTATAGCTGCTTGCTCTCCACCTTTCTTGTCTCCTTCTTGAAATCTAAATTAAAATAGCAAAGTACTAATAATTCAGGGCAACGGGAACACAATAGAAACTAACTTTATTTATATTTCTGAACCAACCAACCACCAATTAATATGTTAATATGGTCGTATTGGGAAATAAAGAAGGTATTTATAAATATAAATGAAAACATTTTGTTTGCCCTCCAAGCCCAAGGACATAACCTCTTTGACAGGTTTTTGTACTCCCTATTAGCATGAAACTTAAGTAAACTGGTAGGGGAAATATAAGGGCACGGAGCGGCTGTATCCCAGGTAGAGCCTAGAGGTTTGGGAAAAATCCTTATAAGTAAAATGGGCAAGAGAAAGAGCTGGAAACTATTTTGAAGTTCGTAATTTGACCGCAAGGTGGCGTAACTACTATGAAGAAACATAAAATTCACGCTATCCTAGAAAGTTGTCTTAGATTTACTTTTTTAATTCGATTATCACAAAACATGCCATTTACAAGATTGACTAGTCGAGAACGGGAAACAGGCAAGGTTCATCCTATGCAAGCACCTCGAAGAATTCGAAGAACACGTATTGAAGAATATATTATTAATGTTTTGGCCTACGTGCAATACGATCCCACCTTAAGCACTAGAAAAATTTCGAGCGACCTGGGGTCTCAAAAACAATTGTCTACGAGATTCTTCAAATAAAATGCATCCCACGTTGTTTTACATCAAACATTACAAGATACAGATTATGATGACTGAACCACTGTTACTGGCTGTTAAATATGATTCGGGAAAATCCAAATTTTTTGTCACTAATATTATGGACGGATGAAGCAACTTTTAATAGCGCAGGAGGTGTATGGTGCGGAATCGTGGAAGGAAAAATTATAGACTCATATTTTTTCAACCAAACCCTTAATGGAGAAAGGTTTTTGGAATTTCTGAATATTTTTCTTCTACCACTGTTAGAAGATGTCGTTTTGGAAACAAGAAGAAATAAGCGGTTTTATGAAAAAATGTCGTAAAGCAAAATGGCGCCATATTACCCAAGCTGTCAAATGATGGTTTGAAAGTTATAGTTCATCGTCTAACTTTCCAAGATAGCGTGAACTTTTTGTTTCTTCATAGTAGTTACGCCCCCTAGCGGTCAAATTACGAACTTAAAAATAATGTGCAGCTATTTCTCTTGCCCATTTTACTTTTTAGGATTTTTTTCCCAAACCTCTAGGCCCTACCATTGTATACAGCCGCTCCGTACACTTATCCGGACACCCTGTATAATGAAATTGGAATATTAGTAACGGACAGCGTTGTAAGTAAATCCGAGCTTAAAAATGGAATTTTTTTAATTCAACGGTAGAAAGAAATACTATCCCGACGGCAATAATGTACAGAAGCCGGTAAGAAAAAAATTAGAAATTTGCATTTTGGCATTAGTATAAGTGGAACGATAAATAACTACTTTATAGAACATTTTACCGTTTGGTGTGAAGTTTTTTGTCACAGGAAAGAAGTTGGATTGATACAAAAATATATGATATATTTTCAAATAAACTACGGACCATTTTTAGTATTAATCGTGCTATAAATCGTTTAGTTGAAACTGGGACGATATGGCTAAAAGAGCAGGAAGTAAAGGAACTAGGACCGCTTTAACTGAGTCAAATTTGCAACACTTACCAGAATAGTCATTGTCGTTGAAAATAACGCAAAATAGCTAGCCGGTTGAGTATCTGTCGCAAATCACTTCAAACAATGCAATAGATTCGAGGTTTAAATGCCTCAAATTTTCTAAACGCTTCTAAGTTATACACTCTATTACTCTAGTCTCTAAACATGAAAAGGATTTTACTTTGCAAGTTCCACAGAATAAACAAAATAACCGAGTTTACTCTGATAGAAAAAGACCCAAATTATTCCATGTGCCTAGAACAAGTAAAGATTTTCAAAAAATGTTATGAAATCCGTTGAATGTTATTTATTAGAATTAAAAAGTTGAATATCTTCTATAGATCATAAAGTGATTTAAAGCACCGAACATAAACAGATGTTTGGTATTTAAACCAACGCAGTCATGTACACAAGCCATTAACATAATGAATGGCGGCTTTGTTGACTTTTATATGCGGATAAAAGCTACGTGTTTATCCAAGATAGCAATCTATACCATATAGAGCTATTCAAACCCACATTTATTTAGCAGAGAATATTCTGTCCCTCATCGGCTAATGAATGATCCCCAAATTGTCCAAACTTCAACCCATTGGCTTATTTTATATAGAATGCTCTTCAACAGAAGGTGTATGAAGAACGAAACGAACCTTTTCGAATCTTTGAAACCTTACTTCATATCTGTCAACAAATAATAATTACCTGTTAAACAAGACGCATTTACGATATTAACCCATTCACAATTATGGCGTCAGGTATATAGGCGGTTGTCTAACAATGTCGCATAAATTTACTGTAAATAATATCTCACTGCTGTTCTACGACATAATACTAATTTGTAAACAAGAAAGTTAGTTGGACAGATAATTAAACTCACATTCTTGGAGTTTAGTATCTACTACTACGTGTAGATTATGGGAGGTGCACAATTGGCACAGTGTGTGTTTTTTGTTGGTCGCAAAGGAGATTTTTTAAAGAAAACGCCTAGGGATGTCCACCAAAAAAATACATCGATGTTTTTCTCGATGTAATGCATCATAAGGAGACATCGATGTATGGAAAAGAAACATCGATGTTTTCCGATGTATCGAATCGACAAATTAACTATTAAAGAAAAAAAAAGACAAGAAACATATTTGAAATCTTAGACAGGAGTTACAGAAAATAACCAGTAAAATTTCTAAAAATAAAAATTATATTACTGAATACAAATTATAGGTTTGAGGTTTTTGAGCCTCGACTGGTGTAAATAAGATGCAAGTTTTTTTGAACTTTTATTTTCTAATTAACAAATTCGTAAATTAAAAATTCCAATATTCTTTGTCTAAACTCTGCAAAAATAGAAGTTTACTTAATCTTTTTTAAGCCTATTTCTCTGCTGATTAAGGGTTTGTGCGGCCTTAGAACAATCTTTCAGATAACATGCATTGGCAACTGTTGTTAAATGTTTATGAGCAACATTATACAATTTGGGGAATTGCATTTTTAATTCACTCCATATTTCTAATGGATTCTCGTTTAGTCTGCCAACTGGAAGGTTCAAATAAACTGAAATTTCATCAGAAAGGCTGTCATCTGTTTTCTTATCCTGCCAGTTTTTATGGACTAATTTATGATGGTCCGTCCAGAGGCTAAAATTTTCTTCAGTTTTATCAGAATTATCTGAATCAGATTCCATTGTGTCTGTTTTTTCTTGCGATATGTTATTCTTAACCATTTCCTTGATTTTTTGAACCGTAAACATGCCTGGATCAATGAAATGCATCTTTTTAAACCGCGGGAATATGGTTTATGGCTAATGGGATGAATTTCTATAGCGCCCATACGCTTATTTATTTCTTGCAAAACAAGCTTCTGTACTTCTTTAGCGACAGGTTCGTCGATTTTTGGACTTAACAATGCAAGAAATAATTTTGGTTTTGTTGTATATTTGTCGCCAGAAATTTCTTTTGTGACAGCTTCTAAAGGCCGAAGCAAAATGGTGCCATATTACCCAAGCTGTCATTGGAGGTGCAGATGTATGTCGAATTAAAATGTCATATACAGGACCTCGCAGCTCTAAAAATCTCTCTATCATGTAATATGTGCTATTCCAGCGAGTTGGTACATCTTGTAGTTTTGTTTCAGTTGTTGTAGCTTTTCTTAACTCATCACTGGCGATGCAACTTTGCTTGAACCAGGTAACTATAGATTTCAGTTTGGTAATAATACATTGTAAGTCCTCAGATCGTAAAATAGACTGGGCAACTAAATTTAGGGTATTTTGGGATATGCTTTTTTTGCCAAATGCTATTTTTTTCACCATATTGGCTGCATTATCCGTGACCACTGCGGAAACATGATCATGTTTGATACCCCACTCATCACATGTCTATAATAGCACCTCTGATATATATTCTGAAGTGTGTCTCATATTTAACTCATAAACTCCTAAAAAATGTGCCGTAACTCCTAAAAAGCTACACATTTGCATGCCATCTGACCAAATATCAGTTGTCAACGTCACATGTTCGACAATCGCTAATTTGTCTTTATACATTTTTGATAACACATCATATATCATCCAACAATCTTGTTATAGTACTTCTACTCGGCATTTTAAACTGGGGGACAATTACTTTTAACAAATGTTGAAATTGGTTTTCAACAACGCTAAATGGTTGGTTATCCCAATCATAAATAATATGGCAATTAATTCGTCTTGTTTTGCATCCTGTTGACGTAAAGGCGTATATGTCTTCAAAAGATTTAATTGACTTTGGTGGTATCCAATGCTTCATCTGGCAAATAATGCTGCAAAGAGGCTTTCAGGAGGGTAATGAAAAAAATTGACGAAATTTGCATTTCGATGGCAACACTATCTTCAGATCCGGAGTATGTTTTGATTTTGAAGACCAAGATACAATAGAACCTTTTGAGCTTTTTAGTTCCCTGTTTTCAATGTTTTGTGTTACAAGTAAGAGTGTATGAATATTTTTTGTCACATTAAATTGGAAGTTGGACTTGATACAAAAATATATGATATATTTTCAACTTTTTCAAAAAAATTCCAAACTGTGCTTTTTTTACTAGGGGCCATTTCTGAAAGAAACAAAAATTATGTGTTACGATTATACAATTTCTAATAAGCTATAAAAGGTAATAAGAAGGTAAACTAGAAAACGCATTTTGTTGAGTGGACACCTAATTATTACTGAAATTTAAAATAGCATTTATGGAATTTTATTTTCCGAAATTCAGGCAGGAGGCTATTACCTAGTTTAATAAATTACATTTTATACTTTTTAACATAATTTTTTATGCACCTTGTATAAAACGAGTGCTATTGGACAGTATAATATTTATTGTCATCGGGTTTATGTATGTATACCAAAATATTCCCGGAAAGTGTTTTTTTATTTCATTTGTTTACGCGCCCTGTATAAAACATTCATGCTCGCACCTCATAATATATTGCCATATCGGCGTTATGTATGTATACGAATCTCAGTCAGTTCCGATAACGGGAACAATTTTATACGTTTATTTATTTTCACCCTTTATGAGACATTCATATTGGACACCATAATATTGCATTGTCATCAGGTTTAGGTACATTTAGTTACCAAGTCTCAGTCAATTCTGACAACGTGAACAGTTTTGTACTTTTTTCATAAGTTTTTAACGCACCCTGTAAAAGACAATCACGATTGGACACCACATCGTATTGTTATCGGGTTTATGTATATATTCCAAATCAAAGTTCATTGCGATATTGGGAACTGTTTACTTTTTAGCATTATTTCTTACGCATCCTGTATAAGACGCAAAATGGAGTCCATAATAGTATACGAATGTATACGAAAAAGAATTCCGATAATGAGAAATTTTTTACGTTTTAGCATTTTTTTAAACGCATCCTGTATAACACATTAACATTGGACACCACAAATTGATTTCATCAGGTTTATTTACGTTTACCAAATTTCAGTCAATTCCAAAACTTGCAAGATTTAATACAAAATAACATACTAGTTAAATAAAGCCTTTTAAAAGGCATAACTTACCGTATTTTAATTGTAAGTACACAACACAACATTCAAGTCCACGTTTAACCACTTTGACTTTTGCTTTGTTTCGCCGACAAAACAAATTAGAATTTCACCACCAGCAACAAAATAAAATGTTTAGTTTTTGTTAGGTCCTGTGTGGATGTGCCACATTTTTTCTGGCAAATATACTAAAATTTTTGCCTGAATCTGCTAAAGTCTACTAAAATAATTTTAAAACAAACCGAAAACCTACTTTCATTCCCATAATGTAATTTTATATGTAATATAATATATAGTATACCTATATAATATTTAGATATATCAAAAAAAAAACGGAATATATGTTTGTATAAATCTTAAAAATAGTACATCAAAGAAAAAGGAACTTAATCTAATTTTATTTTTTAAACATGTTTCTTATAACTAGATCTTCAAAAATAAACTAACATTTTCAATTTCCTCAATCATACTTATCTTATTTGATACAATGAAGTATTATATTCCATTAACTTGATCATTTGTGGCTTTCATTTTACAATTTTAATTAACTAAGCAAATATAAATCTGAGCTGATCTAAGTTGTAAAAGGAACGTAATAATAAAAACGTCACTAATTGTTATACGGAAGAAATCGGGTAACCTTATCGGTGGCAAGGAGGGAGGTAAAAATCTTTCTTTGGCTAAGTTAAAAAACTGATAAGAGGGGCTAACTAAGCAATTGTCTTAAAATTAGCTCAGATACTTTGTAAAAATTACACTATTGTTATAACGAAGCAACCTAAGCAATAAAAATACTAAATTACTTACACGCCTATTGCCATAGAAATTAAAATAAGAGCTTTATGAATGTTATTTTTACAAAAATTATTGTTAATGGC